>KZ308161.1:1276173-1557081 GCA_000376725.2 Ladona fulva
ATAAGAAATATGATTTGAATTGAAAATTAAAAATCTTTGCTTACTTAAATAGAAAATAACTTTGTATTTTCCATAGAATATATTTTTTTGCGAGTAGTTTCGTCTTACAGATATAATTAGACAACTTTAACTGATTATGTCAGGAAGACGAAACTGGTCGCTTAAAAGACATTCTGGTAAAAGTACAAAGTTCTTTTCTTCTTAAGTATGAAACTGTTCCACAAAGTCGAGCATGAGCATATGAGATTTATATTTAAAATAGTTATTTTTTTGAAGAAAATTAAATCTCCAAACAATCAAATTTAAATTATATTAGCGATAAAAATATAATATTAGAAGGTAAATTATTTGAGGAAAAAAGTTAATGCCATCAATACTTCTTTTTAATATACGGTTTAAGACATTCCGAGACCTCATCAAAATAGTCGCCCCTCCTCCAGAAATTCTTGGCTTGACCACACTGTATCAAATGACCGCCCTTAGCTGCCTCGATGGGGCAGGCAATGGTCCTTTACGATACATCTACCGTTGGTAACACATACGGGATCGCCGCACGCTCGGATTAAACCGAAAGAAAACTCCGATAAGGTAAAGAAGATGCGGAGGAATTGGACTGACGTGAGAATGCCGCCACGTAAGAGAGAACGGGGTAGAGAAAAGCGGAAGAAAGTATAAAAAAGAGAAGGTTTTAAAGAAGGCGCGCCGTCCCTCGAGGGCGAAGACGAGCGTCGAAATCTCCGGGATGAGAGGACGAGATGGAACACGAAGGAGATTTCTGGGAAGGACTGGATCGCGGTGTAATTACACGTGATTAATGAGGAAAAGAAGAGGACAGGGAAAGGAGATGGGAGCCCATCGGATGTATTCTCTCGGGGTCTCTAGGATAATGATGGTCTCCAGGCGCCGCATGCGATTTCAACGGCCAGGGCGGCGGGACGCGAGTGGCGTGAGATGAGAGGGAAGGCTTGAAAGAAAGAGACGAACGTGCCGGGCTGATGAAACGGAAATGTTCGAGGAGAGATTGAAAGCGTCTTGAAAGTTCGGATTGGAGTGACATGTAAACAAAGGCCCTATGCAGATATGAATACCGACGCAGATGTTCCTGTTTATGGACTTACCGTTGAGAAATAAATTAAGTGATCCTCGAGGGACGAGCCTAGTGGTGACGGAAGTGATTCCTTTTTCGCTCTCTTTCCTTGTTTGGAATTCCCGCGGATGTGTCTACGTCGTCCAATGAATTATGCTCCATTTGAACGGACTGTAACGCGAAGGGTTGCGGTGAAAATTCTGCTCTTTTTCTTTTGTTGTTTATTTAAAGGCGCAGTCTTGTATTAAGTTGTAATACGAATGTAAATGAGATTCCTATTAGCTTTAAACAAATTTACGGCTAGCATCTACCCTCATAAATACAGCAGGGATTTATTCATAACAGGCATTTAAGGACTGGTGTAGATAGAGTACATTTTATTGGCTTAATAAATTAGAGAAATAAGGAAAAGAAAATTGCATTTATTTATTGTAAAATTTGATTAATGTTAAACAGACATTTAGAAAAGAATGGCTTGTCGTTAATTGTTGACATCATTGCCTATGTAGTAATGAGCTCTCTTTTATGGGGATGAATGTAACAACAAACAGTAGCCATTGGAAGCGGAGTTCTACATGCCAAATGTATAGATATATTTTTGATGTCCCTTTAGGAGGGAAAGAGAGAACAATAAGAGGGAAAGTGAAAACTAATTATCCAATATTCATGGCAAAATGACTTCTCGATAAAGATTAATGATCTAATAAAATTCTTTAAAAATTCTCGTTAATATTTTGCTTTGTCTTTGAGCTATTGTCAGATTAAAATGCTTTGACATGTGCAAGAACTGATTTTAATAAGGTATGAATTTGTTTGTAACAGACAATTTTATATCACGGTATAACTAGAGTAAGTAAATGCTTTCTAAATCTTTCTTATTCACTTGCTTTAAAACAATATCCAAAATTGAGACAATCACGAAAGAAGTATATCCTTACAGAAAGGCATTAGTTGATCCCAAAGACGAATAGAATAATGCATTTACAATCTCCATGCCTAAAAGAATAATTGCCGTCACCGAGTTGGAAACCTTCTATACCTATGTCTAGAAAATAATGAGGAGAATAGAACTTAAGGGCGAGCTCAAATGATTTCAAACAGCTCGAAAATTGTAATTTATTTCCTTCGCATTTACATCTAGAAACACACTATCAAGTAAAAGGATATTCATCACTCTTAATTTTGACGTGTCAGGTGCATTTCTCATTGTGGCTGTAATGTATGAGCGCACGAAATAACTCTCTCCCTACTCATGACACATTCGTCACAGTGGAACGTGCTGCAAAAAAGAACCGTCAGAGCTGCTTTTTAGAGGGCCCGATCGTAAAGTGCAAAGGAAAATGTGGCAAATTTTATGCAGGCCAAAAAATATCTTCGGAATGCGAAATTCGAAACCGCTTTCCAACGAGAAAATGAATTTGTAATAGAAGTTCGAGAGTACGTCAGCTGAATTTTACCCCCAATGATACATTTTTTATCCCGAGACATTTGAATATAATTTTTTATGTAGATGCGTTCTCGTTAAAGTCTTTTGTGTAAAATGTGCAAAATAGCTGAGCTACGAGTAATATTACATTGAATAAGATATCAGCGATTGATATAAAGGCTTTAAGGGTCTACATAATACTATTTCTTTAACTGATAGAAAACATAGATCCGAGCAACACGTTCGACTCTCGTTCTTAAGAGTCTACTGAAGAATACGAGTACAATAGCCTAGAAATCTGTAACACAAATACGATAATTTCTTTACGCAAGGAGCCACTCTGGTCTCTCTCACACACTTCTTAGTCTTCAGATATTTATTAATTTCTCAAATGAATAATTTTTTATCACTTTGCTTACTTAAATAGAAAATAACTTTGTATTTTCCATAGAATATATTTTTTGCGAGTAGTTTCGTCTTACAGATATAATTAGACAACTTTAACTGATTATGTCAGGAAGACGAAACTGGTCGCTTAAAAGACATTCTGGTAAAAGTACAAAGTTCTTTTCTTCTTAAGTATGAAACTGTTCCACAAAGTCGAGCATGAGCATATGAGATTTATATTTAAAATGGTTATTTTTTTGAAGAAAATTAAATCTCCAAACAATCAAATTTAAATTATATTAGCGATAAAAATATAATATTAGAAGGTAAATTATTTGAGGAAAAAAGTTAATGCCATCAATACTTCTTTTTAATATACGGTTTAAGACATTCCGAGACCTCATCAAAATAGTCGCCCCTCCTCCAGAAATTCTTGGCTTGACCACACTGTATCAAATGACCGCCCTTAGCTGCCTCGATGGGGCAGGCAATGGTCCTTTACGATACATCTACCGTTGGTAACACATACGGGATCGCCGCACGCTCGGATTAAACCGAAAGAAAACTCCGATAAGGTAAAGAAGATGCGGAGGAATTGGACTGACGTGAGAATGCCGCCACGTAAGAGAGAACGGGGTAGAGAAAAGCGGAAGAAAGTATAAAAAAGAGAAGGTTTTAAAGAAGGCGCGCCGTCCCTCGAGGGCGAAGACGAGCGTCGAAATCTCCGGGATGAGAGGACGAGATGGAACACGAAGGAGATTTCTGGGAAGGACTGGATCGCGGTGTAATTACACGTGATTAATGAGGAAAAGAAGAGGACAGGGAAAGGAGATGGGAGCCCATCGGATGTATTCTCTCGGGGTCTCTAGGATAATGATGGTCTCCAGGCGCCGCATGCGATTTCAACGGCCAGGGCGGCGGGACGCGAGTGGCGTGAGATGAGAGGGAAGGCTTGAAAGAAAGAGACGAACGTGCCGGGCTGATGAAACGGAAATGTTCGAGGAGAGATTGAAAGCGTCTTGAAAGTTCGGATTGGAGTGACATGTAAACAAAGGCCCTATGCAGATATGAATACCGACGCAGATGTTCCTGTTTATGGACTTACCGTTGAGAAATAAATTAAGTGATCCTCGAGGGACGAGCCTAGTGGTGACGGAAGTGATTCCTTTTTCGCTCTCTTTCCTTGTTTGGAATTCCCGCGGATGTGTCTACGTCGTCCAATGAATTATGCTCCATTTGAACGGACTGTAACGCGAAGGGTTGCGGTGAAAATTCTGCTCTTTTTCTTTTGTTGTTTATTTAAAGGCGCAGTCTTGTGTTAAGTTGTAATACGAATGTAAATGAGATCCCTATTAGCTTTAAACAAATTTACGGCTAGCATCTACCCTCATAAATACAGCAGGGATTTATTCATAACAGGCATTTAAGGACTGGTGTAGATAGAGTACATTTTATTGGCTTAATAAATTAGAGAAATAAGGAAAAGAAAATTGCATTTATTTATTGTAAAATTTGATTAATGTTAAACAGACATTTAGAAAAGAATGGCTTGTCGTTAATTGTTGACATCATTGCCTATGTAGTAATGAGCTCTCTTTTATGGGGATGAATGTAACAACAAACAGTAGCCATTGGAAGCGGAGTTCTACATGCCAAATGTATAGATATATTTTTGATGTCCCTTTAGGAGGGAAAGAGAGAACAATAAGAGGGAAAGTGAAAACTAATTATCCAATATTCATGGCAAAATGACTTCTCGATAAAGATTAATGATCTAATAAAATTCTTTAAAAATTCTCGTTAATATTTTGCTTTGTCTTTGAGCTATTGTCAGATTAAAATGCTTTGACATGTGCAAGAACTGATTTTAATAAGGTATGAATTTGTTTGTAACAGACAATTTTATATCACGGTATAACTAGAGTAAGTAAATGCTTTCTAAATCTTTCTTATTCACTTGCTTTAAAACAATATCCAAAATTGAGACAATCACGAAAGAAGTATATCCTTACAGAAAGGCATTAGTTGATCCCAAAGACGAATAGAATAATGCATTTACAATCTCCATGCCTAAAAGAATAATTGCCGTCACCGAGTTGGAAACCTTCTATACCTATGTCTAGAAAATAATGAGGAGAATAGAACTTAAGGGCGAGCTCAAATGATTTCAAACAGCTCGAAAATTGTAATTTATTTCCTTCGCATTTACATCTAGAAACACACTATCAAGTAAAAGGATATTCATCACTCTTAATTTTGACGTGTCAGGTGCATTTCTCATTGTGGCTGTAATGTATGAGCGCACGAAATAACTCTCTCCCTACTCATGACACATTCGTCACAGTGGAACGTGCTGCAAAAAAGAACCGGCAGAGCTGCTTTTTAGAGGGCCCGATCGTAAAGTGCAAAGGAAAATGTGGCAAATTTTATGCAGGCCAAAAAATATCTTCGGAATGCGAAATTCGAAACCGCTTTCCAACGAGAAAATGAATTTGTAATAGAAGTTCGAGAGTACGTCAGCTGAATTTTTCCCCCAATGATACATTTTTTATCCCGAGACATTTGAATATAATTTTTTATGTAGATGCGTTCTCGTTAAAGTCTTTTGTGTAAAATGTGCAAAATAGCTGAGCTACGAGTAATATTACATTGAATAAGATATCAGCGATTGATATAAAGGCTTTAAGGGTCTACATAATACTATTTCTTTAACTGATAGAAAACATAGATCCGAGCAACACGTTCGACTCTCGTTCTTAAGAGTCTACTGAAGAATACGAGTACAATAGCCTAGAAATCTGTAACACAAATACGATAATTTCTTTACGCAAGGAGCCACTCTGGTCTCTCTCACACACTTCTTAGTCTTCAGATATTTATTAATTTCTCAAATTAATAATTTTTTATCAAATTTATTTTCTGGTCGCCCACATGTAGTAGTATGATTGGAAATTTCATGCGAAAGACTTTACAACATTAAATTGATCGAAAATTCAATACGGCGTTCTTTTTGGAAGACAAATAAAATAATACTTCTACTTTTACCATAGTATATTCTGTGGTAAAGGAATTTAGGTAAAAGTATTATTTCTATTTGCCTTCAAGATGGGAAGCTACCAAAAAGTCGACGCCAAACTACTGGATTCTATTAACGGCATTCTTTCTTGCCGAGAAAGAATGCCTTCTTCTTTTGTTCTTGAATAAGTATAACAGTACGCAGTCATCTTTAAAGAGCTCCAACATTGTGAAAGATATTAGGTATATATGAAAGATATTAGGTTTCATAAATAACGCCATAATTTTTTGGCTGATTAAAATTAAATGTAAAACACCTTCTTTCTTGATAAACACTACAAATAGAATATTGTAAATTATTAAGCACGGAAGAGCCGTATACCGCAGACCGACTATGTCTCAAAGAATACCAAGTGAATAAAATAGTGACAGACTGAGACTCGAACCCATGTCTCCCACTTTCTGGGCAGATATTATAACCACTGAACTATCATACCGTGCTTCTTCCACACTGTTTGGGAAAGCAAAGCGAGTAGCCTCCTTGCTTTGCAAGCAGTAGTAAGCACTGGTAGTTCAGTGGTTAGAATAATCCATAAAGGGAGGGACCTTGGTTCAAGTCCCAGACATGTCGCTATTTTTCACACATGTCACTACAAATAAAATTACGGCGAATCCTGACGTTTGTTATTTACTACGAAATTCTGATAAGTTATACATGGCGATAAATACATCAAATATATACCGTAAGTCTTGGTAATTAAACAAACGTACATTTTATGGCTTAAAAAATAATCCACGATTGTTAAGATATATGCTTGCACAAAACGATTTCCATATTTCCTGCACCTACTCTAGCTGATATATTTAGGCATAGACATTAACTATGTAGTGCATGAGTCTAATAAATGGGTGAATATCCAGTAGCATTTAGCTGGAGTGATGAGACCAAAACAATTATATTTTTGAGACTGTAAAAATATTGCAGGTTGATTATATAAGGTGAATAAAAGTCGAAGCGACTGAATACACGCAAGCATCAAGTGTACGAAGAAAATATAATAAATCTCGTTTCAAAAGATACATGAGAAATTTCTCCCACTTAACTGAGTTTGCAACGAAAGGTTTCATTTTTTGCTATCAGTCAACTCCTCTGAAGCGGAGGGGTGCTTAATCATTAAATTTTAGCATTCCTTGAATTGGAATTGAAATGGTAATGATATTCATTGGTGTTCATTGAATATAAATGGAAATTCTCTCTTCCCTACACAATCATATTTCCTCTATGAACTGAATTAATGCCAGTCTTGATGGGAAATAATCCATTTCAGGCGAAATCGTGCCTTCTGCGGAGTGGAGTAATGTGCTGGTCTTTTAGCGTACATGATGAATGCAGATATTGAGCAAGTGGTAAGATCAAATGAAAAGAGGGCTTTCCACTTCTGCTGAGAGTATTACGCATTACTTGTTCAAGCGAGAGGTACAGTAATGTCGAGCCAACAATTTCTACTTGATAACAAGATTAGTGAACGATTTGTATGGTTAAGTTGTTCCTTTAGAGCATATAATGTAAGAACTATGGACACACTCAACCATCGATCTCTAAAGGACAGTCTGTGACAAAATCTCCTCTCTATTTTCTGACTACTATTGCAGCTCCATATGCTTAATATGTACCTGAATTTAATATGAATCAACAGGTAGCGTAATTGAAAAAAAGAAATGAAACTTTAGAGACACTTTTTTATTTTTATAAATCAGCATTTGCCGTGCTGAAACAGGAATCAGTCGAATCGACTTTTTCCAGATCGTATCTTCATGTTTGCTTTACGTGAGAAAATGTGAAATATTTGTATTCTCTCTTACCACCCCTGGTCTCTTCAAAATAAATTGTATTTCAGATTTATATTATAAGTTAGTTTATTTATAAGTTATCGTTCATATTTTCATATTTATTTTAATTAGTGGTGACCATCGTTACCGTCACGATGATTAACAGCAATTCATCGCAGGTAACTTGCATTAGATTTTAGTTTTTGACGTTACACAAATCTTTCAAAAATAGACGAGTAAAATTAGAAACGGTAAGCTTATGTAAATACGGTAAAATTAATGGAAAATACTTTTTCGTACATTTATAATTTTACATCGCTTTTCACGACATATTACCTTTGATGGAATTTCTTGCCGTACCAAGCATATTAAGAATAACCTTCAAGAGACCGGTTAAGTGATTAGGAAAGGCGCCCTCGAAGGGTGTATCGAGTAAATTCAACATAATTGTTTTGATGTAGGGATTATAATGTACTATACTTGATATATCATGAATAACTCCTAGATCATTCCTATTGTGTTGTGGGATTGGGCGAACCATCTCGAGACGAATCTAATTCTTGCGTCAAATTTAAGTAAATTCTAGTGTTGAACATCTCCGTACGATATCGATATATATCTCTTTCATGTATGAAATGAATGAAATAGTTCCACAGCATACTCATAATATTGCATTAAGCTAAACCAAACCAAACGGATTTGATATGGAAACCGTTTAATTATGAACCAATCATATTACAGCCATAATTGATGCTAAATATGAAATTTATTGGTAGTTTCAAGTTTTAATACGAAAGAATTTCAAACTTAAAACTATTTTTCTTGTCGGGAGTTAACTAGTTTATCATTCAAATAGAAGCGCTTAATCGAAGAAAATGCTGAGTATATTCCGCAAGAGCTTAAGATTACTTTTCATGGAGAATCTCCTATGTCTGAAGTATTTAAAGTTCAAAAAACGTATTTTTTATGTCGAATGATTCACGATGTTTACTAATTCCAGTTGGCAGACATTAGGGTTGCTTCAAATGGGCTCGATTTTTTCCTCGAGTCCGCAAAAACTGAAGTACTTAGAGGTAGTGGAAAGTCGGATCGAGAGAGGATGAGAAGCGTCGAGGAGAAAAAAAAGACTCCTTCGAAGGCCTAACGGTTAAAACGCCCCAAGTTTGCGCAAGTGCATCATACCTCCATATTAGGATCATCACCTTTTAACTCCTTCACTTCCCTTTCCCTCGTCCGTGCTGCCCCCGTCTTCGCGTCCCTTATGCCAGCAAACACGTGGGAATGGGAGCGAGGGATAAGCAACTAGGCTCGGAATCCGATTCTTCGCGAAGGTATCCCGCGGAATTATGCAAATAAAAAGCGCCGAGACCCTTACGAAAACATCCGTATGCGGGGCGCCCCGGTATCTGAGGGCTACGGCATATGGTGAAGAAATGCCCCTGGAGTCGGTTATATGCGTCACGAGAATTGGACGGCGAAGAAGAGAGAGAGGCAGGCATCATGGGAAAGAGGTGAAGGGGAAAATGAAAAAGAGGCAGAGAAAGAGAAGCAGATAGATGGAGGTCAAGAGGCAGGTCACGAAAGGTCGATAGGCTGAGGTGGAATCGCCGGTAAGGGACCTAAGCTTGGGGTCTGTTTTGCAAAGGCGCAGCGTAATTAACTGTTATCTCTTTAACTACTTTGAGTTATATACAGGAACAGATATAGGCGTCCGTACCATCTCCATCCATCGATCTAAATTGCTTTAAGCATCAATTTCCGGACTCAGGCCCCCTCTGTTTTCACAAAATTATCATTAATGTGCGCTATTTGCATCCGTCTTGGTCCAACTTGTCTATCCAGATTTTCCACCCATCTCATTTTACACCTCAAACTCTATTTTCCTGTGTGGGTACTGCAAAAGGGCGCGTCCATTGACCAAAGCGGCAAGGCTACAGCCTAAGGCGCTTCTGGAAGGGGGTGCCAAAATGAACCGGAGTTTTCCTTAATTAAACGTGTTGCGTTTCCTTCATAAATAAATCATGAATTGCAGTACCGGGACGCTTATAATTCTCTTTTCAAATATTTTTTTCTGAATTCAATTCAAGTGAGTTGGAAATAAAAAGATTGATGCAACGCATTACGTTCTGCGACAGGCTGCAAAATGTTTCAGCGGTACCTTAGCTAAATATTGACTTTCGTATTCTAAGAGTATTTCCCATATCTTCCATGAATAAGGTGACTATTTACTATAACTGATTTTTGAAAGGATCCTTTTACACCGATTAGCTCTTACAAGAATACAAAATGGTATTGAAACATTCGTTTTTTATTCTTACTATAATTGAGGAATAATATTCTTATGAACAATGTCTCGCCGTAATTAATAATGTGGCATTAGGATGATTTTTCGAAAGAGCAAGCGTGAACACAAAGTTACTGCTTGTCTCCTTATAATTCAATTACGGCCAATTACAATATAATTTAATGAACTGACCCAGACCATTCGATATTCTGGGACAAATATTCTCTGAAAGAGCAAGGATTCAAGTTGACATAGTTCTTTACTATGATAAAAATTCAATCCGAACAAGGGTAATGCAATTACGACGGTGCTCACAATATTTTTGGGACACAGAAGCGAATATTTAAGTGTAAGCATGAATTCTTTGTTTTTTAGAATAATACGTTTCAAGAGATATGCCGCGGAAGACTTATTCGTGCAAGTACTCCTATGTTGAATTTTATTCATCTGGAAAATATCTTATGAAAATGATGTACTACATGACCGATATGATATGTGCAGAATGGTGTACTTTTTTAATTCATCAACGCCTGAAGCTCTCTTTTAGAACTTTTCAATGTTGGGTTTGCGCCCATTTGAATCAAGTCTATTTATAAATCTAAATAGATACTCAAATGCAAATTGCTTTTCGCTGAATACGGTGCGCAAGGACATACGTGGAAAGAGGTTACTTACTGTTCCAGAAAGTTAGGAAAAGTATCGTAATATTCCTTCGAATGGCCCAATGAGATGGATTATGACAAAATTTTCATGTTTGACGGATACCTCACCTGAGGGTAATCGATAATATGTTTCGCCTCCGCAGTCTGCAGATTTAGGGCGCCCCAAACTCAACCCTAACTTCGTGTTCGTGTTTCGCGTTTAAAATGCAAAATATACTTCGCTTGGGACGCAGCTGTACGTATGTTCCTTGATCCCACTCAAATACTTCTTAAAGCAAAAAGGAAGGAACAGCAAATACGCAATGAAAAACTGCAGGAAAATGGTGATAAATGCGTCGAAAAATTTATGCACAGACAGGGAGAAATGGATAAACGGAGATAACAAAAGGGACGAAGATTCATCAAGGAAGAGATAGTGCAAACATGGAAAATTTTAGGAAAAGCTCTTACAGAATGGATGCTGGGAGATGAAAGAAGGAAGATGCGAAGGGATGAGGAAAGATGACAGTACCAAAAGTTGAGAGATATGGGAAGAGATGGATATGGACAAAGGAATGATGGACTTCGTAAAGAGAGACAAAGGCGTAGATGGTGTGGAGGAGTAGAAGGATGAGAGAGGGAAGAGTGAAACATAGCGGTCATGTGGTCTCCACAAACACTCACCTTCTCTCCACTCCCATACGCTAAGTCCACTACACTTCCATCTCCCACACCCCCTACTTCCCTTTCCAGTTTCTTCCAATGGAACCACAACTCTCCCCTTTTCCACACCTAACCTTTAACCTTAAGTCCCGGGTCGTGCCGCGGCGAGGCGTATGGGAGTGCGCGTGCATTTCGGAGTGTTTTCTCTCGTTCATATTTAGAGTGAGCACGATTCCCTATCGAGGAAGTGCTCGATGCATAATTTGAAGGGTTTTATTTCTTTATCTACGGTGCCCTCTCTGAATCCAAAAACATCCTTTAAAAGAAAATTCGCGTATATTTTACATTGGCATTGTAATTAATGAGGTGAGAAACGGTAAAACCGAAGGTAAAGTAACTTGAACATAACCTAGGACAAGCCGATAAACTAGAGGTACTGAAAGCATTAATTCGCATTCTATAGAGATTTACAGTCAACCTTGCTAAGTCTGTATTTCTAAACTTTATCTCCTCCTTTCTTGTTGGTCTTTCAAATCAGGCTTTACAGGTCAATCGAATGTGTATTTCCCTCAATTTTTATTAACAAAGAAAGAAATATAATTAGATGTAACAGCTATATACAGTCTACATTTAAAAATATATCCTCTGGTGGCCGATCATAGCAAGGACTGTTTACCAATCAAGCTTATGTCCTACTGTATAACTATCTCTTTTTGAAATTGAGAAAATCAAATTTTTTATCAATCGATCCCAGCATGTAGAAGCTGTAATAAAGGCAAAGAATTATTGGTAAGGCTATTGAGACCATATTAAAGCGTAATTTATGGCATTTTTCAATATTTTTGAATAAACTAAATTGGAAGCACTTAAAATTCAAAACTGCATTCATTTGAAAGTGTCACGTTTGTCGCAGCGCATCGGTTGCGGGGACCTTATCGACGCCCTTTGCTCTCAATCAATGCCAACGCGGAAAGGACACCGAAAATAATGTAAATTAGTGGAAACTTAAAATAAAATTTTCAGCGATATTAAAATGAAAATTTCAAAATTAAATTTCATTAAACGTAAAGGAAAACGCACTTTGTATCTAAATTTTCGACCGAGGTAGCGGATCAAATAAAATTAAAAGTAATGATTAAAAACCTTCCAAATCCGAAATAACAACATACCGATTGTAATCCGTTTGCGGAAAACCAATCGGAGTAATCCGACGAAGGTTGCGACGTAGAAAATCTTTAGAAATTGTGAATTTCAAAGTAATTTATTTTTTTTAGCATTACATATGGGGAAAATATTCAGAAATCCATCCTCTTTAGGATATAAGATTTTTTGATGTTTTTAATCTTTGAAAGAAATATATTCTGCTTGATCATTACTAGGGCTACTACAAAAATTCCGTAAAAGAATAAGCAAGGCTCAATTCATTCCGTCAAAACGAACGGCAGGTAGAGTGAGAAATTATGGAAGAAGACTTCATCAACCGACGATAATGCTAATGATGATAGTATTTATAATTTCAGAGCAATTCCCAGTTAACATGTTTTCACATAAAGAGAAAAATTGTCAAATTCCCTTCGATGCTAATTTTTTCTCATTTCTCATTCTTAATAAATTTAGCAATGTATCATTCATTAGTATAACATTTATAAGCAATCTGTGCATTATTATACCCCATTTTTGTAATTTTAAGATATTAAATGCATAGTTATTACATAATAACATAATACTATTTCCTGATTTTTTTCACCCTCTTCTTGTGTGGGAAATATTTTGTTTACTGTTTTCATAGTTTTTTATTCTATAAGATTAAGGGGAAACTACTCTGCTCTAAGGTCATTCAACAGAGGGACAGACAAAAAGAATAATATTGCGCTATTTTTAATTCAGTAATTGATGGAAATCGAGTGAAGCTGTGGGAAAAATCACACCACAGTTCTGCGAAACATGCCAGTTTTCAATAAATGGAATCGAACTAACCGAACGGTATAGAAAGAGTGAGCTTTCATGCAATCAAGCAATTTTTAAGTGACTTATCATGTATGATTGCGTATTTTTGGCTGTTGCTAACCTCATTGTTGTCATTCAATTTTCCGACTCAATCAAGGGGTCTTCATGTCGAAATATGGGCGTAAGCAGCTTCTATTCGTTAACACGTCTGCGAATGACGGCTTTGTCGTTCATCATGTAGTCTATTTACGTGAACGATCCTCGTAAACGGATTCTTTTTACAATCCTCAAATTCTTTACTAATCTTAATTGCAACTTTCTTGTAATTCATTTGTTACTTATTGTTATCTGTCGTAATCTGTCTTTTAAGCCGTTTGAATGCGTTTGTTCCTTGCACGAACACCATAAATTACAGTTTTTTTTAATCTTTGTGTCTATCGAAAGAAACCATCACTTTCAATAAACTTAAAATTCTTCAATATGGATGCAGTTACGACATAAAGGGCCAATTTTTACGACATACTACACAATGATACTCCGTCAAAATTTAAACTCTTTACTTTCCAAGTTTTCAGAAAAATTGTTACTTTATATTCTCTTCTTTCTTCACTTTTCTATTCAATTACGTTCATTTTCCCAAACCATAATTTTATTTTTTCAAAGGAGGTCTTGAAAATTAGATTACTCTTGAAGTTGAAGTAAATCTACATTTCTTAGCAATTTTGCCGAGGCTTATACCTTTCTATTCTACACAAGGAAGATGCGAAGGGATGAGGAAAGATGACAGTACCAAAAGTTGAGAGATTAAGTTATCGTTCATATTTTCATATTTATTTTAATTACTGGTGACCATCGTTACCGTCACGATGATTAACAGTAATTCATCGCAGGTAACTTGCATTAGATTTTAGTTTTTGACGTTACACAAATCTTTCAAAAATAGACGAGTAAAATTAGAAACGGTAAGCTTATGTAAATTATGTCTGTAGGATACGGTAAAATTAATGGAAAATACTTTTTCGTACATTTATAATTTTACATCGCTTTTCACGACATATTACCTTTGATGGAATTTCTTGCCGTACNTCATTTCACGGTCATGAAATTCATGAAATAATTTCTATAGGTGTTTGTAAGTTTAACTGATAAATTAGCTGAAAATAATTAATATCAATAGGCGTTAAGGAGGGATTAATATAAACAAATGAAAACAAATAACGTTCAATGTTCAATGTTTAATACAAAAATGTCGTTCAGGATTTTCTTTTGGTACTTTCCTCGAATTCCGAAACGAATTAGAGCATTCGAGAACACTACATATTCGGTGACCTCATGCATCCATAAATTAGGGAGAAAGCATAAAATGTACCGACAAAAGAATATCACAACCCCATTGGGTATAGAATTCCTCGTTTTCTTTCTTGAAATGCTTAAGGAACCATGTTAGCGCGGAAAAGTATAACTGCTTCGTTGTGATTTTTATTACCGTTCTAACGACCTATGGCTCCCGTACGCAACTGACTTAACATACAGGCCTTAGTTCTTTCACCAAACAAAATAATATCCTCTCTACTTTTGTATCTTTCTTATTTGCCCTTATAAAGGATAGAATCACTCATTTTGTGATAAATTCAAAGGGTCAACAGAAACTGTGTCGAGTTAGTGAATTACTTAGAATTCTTATCTACAATAAAGCCAAGTAACGAATGTTTACTCCTATAAAACATCACGCATAAAGTATTGCAATTTTAACCTGAACATTTAGGTCCATTTATTTATCACA
Organism: Ladona fulva; assembly: GCA_000376725.2. Taxonomy (NCBI): domain Eukaryota; kingdom Metazoa; phylum Arthropoda; class Insecta; order Odonata; family Libellulidae; genus Ladona; species Ladona fulva. The sequence goes on from KZ308161.1 coordinate 1,291,237, forward strand.
TAGAGATACTCGTCATGTTTATGCTAATGAAAAATAAATACCTTTTTAAAATTTTCTACCCACCAACCACCCTTTAGTTATAATAATAAAAATAATAATAATAAACTGCATTTAGGCTCTATGTCTAATGTGTTTTGTGCGGTCGTAATTACGTTATAGTTATTTACGTGTATTCTCACAATAAATGATTTATGTTGATGATGCAGTAAACGAACGTAATATTTGTGTTTTTCGTGAAATTTGTGTTATCCTGAAAGCAAATTATGTAAGTAATCAGTAGAAATTGATTTATTTAATCCAAAAATAATTAAACTCGACTGCAACTGGTGTTACTTGTCACAGGCATACCCTTAGTCATCCTTTAAAGCTTTTAAATATTCCTACCTTTTGTCTTTTTTCGACTCTTAGTGCTGTTTCATGTACCATTTTCCATATAAAATTAAATAACATCTCTTTTATGACAATTTCCTTTCCGGCGCTGCTGAAAGAAAAGATAATTTTTTTCTTGGGCAATTTACTAGCTTCTTCAAGCATCTTGGCGAATACATAGAATCTGTAGCGAACTCCTGCTCGTTAGCGCTTTCATCCGTAATTCCGAATTCAGTAGTTTCTCTTGTGTAACTTTTAGGTAGAACTGACTCCATGGAAACAGTGTGCTAGGACCCCTCAGGCGCCATAGCTTTCCGAGAAGAAATAAAAAGGCCAATTCTTTTCTCCGTCCATTTTCTGATTGCCGTCTGATATCACTGCTCTTCTAGGTTTCCCATCTGTATTTTTATCTTTGGAGCCTTCGGGTGAAACAATATCGTAAAGAGCTTGAACGATGTACGGATGATGCTGAGGTGGGCAGATGTAACAGATTTTTCTTAAAGCTTTGGCTATGAGGATACCGGTTTGTTCGCATATTCCCAGCTTAAAATTTGTTCACTTGAGCTCTAAGAGGTTAACTATCAAAGAGATATTTTAAGAAAATAACGCTGAATTTATTCATTTATAGACATTTCAAAAACTTTCTTAACGAATATAATCGATGACCAGTTTTCATTTGTTTGTCATTTTAACCATGTTTTTATTTCCAGCGTGCAATAAGGGTATCTGTTCTTAAATCTCTTAGTCATAGCTCTCGGTAGGTTTGTGCTGGTTTTTCACTCCCCCTTCTTTGTGGGTGTTTTCCTGCTGTGGATATTTTTTCCTAATCTTTTCAATTTTGTCGACTTAAATTAACTTTTATATTTATTTTATTCGCTGCTTTAGGTTGACGATGGGTTAAATGGAAGAGGAGACTGTAGAGTCTCAATTTCGCCCAAAAATAAAGACGTTATTTATTTATTTTCACAGGAATAAAAGCTGCTTGAAAAGACTAATAAGGATAGAAGTTTCTCATATTACAACATTTTAGTGTTAGGCTACTGTATCCTCTTAGAGTACTTACTCTGCCACTGTTTTCGTTAGGAAATGCTTCCGAATTAAAATGAAACTTTAGATACCCTAAAGTACAATGCACTTGCAAGGATGTTAAATATGCCCCGAGGATGATCTTATACCGCATGTATCATTCCCTCGCCCTGAAAGGTTTGCTTGGTTTCTGGAGTTAACTCTGGAATGATTAACTTCAATAATCGCTCTAGTTACCGTATTGAGGGCGTAAACATAACTGTTCGGAAGCGCATTTAGCGATGAATAACTGACATCGATGAGTCCAAGGGCTGGTTTTCACTCAATTCATATGCGTAAAGCCTCACGTTTACTGATGCGCAAAAATCTTGATTGGGGGTCAACAGTGGCGAATTTAAGCAGAAGCCCTAGGCTCAGGGACCGTTTTGAGGCCAAGAAATCATTACCATATGAAGCGATAGAACATACTTTTTTGGGTCCCCTATCGACGAAGCTCTCAGCTTACGAATAATGGTAAATCCGCTGCGGGGGTCAATGACTTCTTGTGTGATTATCCCCATACGCTTCATTAGCTTTAAATATAAATCGGTTTGCTTCCTGTTGATGGTCATTGTTATCGTTTTCATTCCAATATGGTCTATCCCTCTCAACCCTCTACCGTAGAGTTAGAGAACTGATTTTTTGTTGTTGTTCACTCTAATTATTTGTTTACATTTTACTTCAGCGTGTAATTTATGACAAGGTTTATGTTAATTACCGTAGAAAATCAGACCTCAGTTATTGTATTACCCTAGATCAGGGATGTCCTACTATTGGCAAGCGTGCCAAACGTGGCACGCGGAAGACTTTTTTCTGGCGCGCGAAACTTGTCCTCGTCAAATTAATTTTCATTTATTAGAGGAAAACGATATTACTTTTTCATAACAACCTGTCGTAGTTTTGTATGATTTATATAATCACTTACTAATCAGCTATCAAAAAATATGTAAAATGTAGAAAAGTTTGACACGTGGAAAAATGTTGTACCAGAGATTTGGCCAATTTTGGAAAAGGGTTGTCCATCCCCCTGACCAAGACTACCCAACTCAAGCTGGCAGTAGACCACATATTGGAAGAGTACCAATAATTCTACCTATTTCACAAACAACTCGCCTAATTTTTCATAGTAAAACCGTAGGAGTATTCTGTTAATTAATGAACATCCTTGAAATCCTTGCCGTTCGCAGATTTCGCCACATTTTGCTGCCATTTTGAAGGAGCAGTAGTGCCCAGAAACCTTTACTACGATACTTACTTCTATGACAACAATCCCATTCATATGTTTGAAACGAGTTGTGCTACTCAAATGCTTCACAGTAAACACTGGAGAAAAACTGCATTGCCTGCAGAAGTTCTTCGATCCTCTTTCGGGGAAATGAAAACATTTCCTTAGCGGAAGTGACGATTTTCACGCGATAGCACTCTCCTCAGGCTGAACTGTTCCGTGGATAGCGACAACGGACACGGACGTCCTTTGAACCGTAGTGAATTACTCGTTTGTGTTTCTAAAGCATACAAGCGATGAAAAATGAGAAAAATGTTACTTTGCAAAAGGTACGAGCGGCATTGAAGTAGGTTCTTTAGCAAGTCCCGAGGGATTCTGCTATCGATTAGGACTAACGTACGAGCAGAGTAACCCAATGGAATGCTACAGTATTGTGCCAACAACTGCAGCGTGGCAGTTGAACTCAATCGAAAGCCTCTTACAATCAAAGTTGCGTAGAAAATTTTCAATGTACTGGCTATATAGCAAATTATTTAATTCTAAGGAAAAATGGCGCTGAAATCTCTTGAATGCTATAATTAATCAAGTAAATTCAAGTGAGCATTCATCTATATCTACATAAATAATAAGTACCCTTCAGGCCAACTTTCGGCGAGTGGTAGAGGGTATAAACACCAAACCCTCCAGTTACCACTTCAGCTTACTGTTGTCGCGTATCATTCGCGGAAAGAATGAGTCCCTAAAACGACTTGTTTTCGCATTTATTTCTCTTATTTTACGCTCATTGTCGGATCGGCCGAAGTAGCAGGGGGTTCGCATAATACCAATTATGTCTTCCGCAAAAATACTTTCTCTGAATTTATGAAGCAATCGCAGTGTAGCTTTTAATCTCCTTCCTTACAAGGATTCCCAACCAGCGTCTGGGAGCATTTTCGCAACGCTTGCTTTTTTATCGCTATAACGCTTGCTTTTTATACTGTTATATTTACTTCAGAAATTAAAGGAGAGATAAATTAAAAGTTCTTCGACAGTTCGTCTTCGAACTTCGACAGGCTATTTCACAAGTGAGCCCCCACCGGGAATCGAACCAGGAACAGCTTTCACTGAAGTCCAATGCCTTGCCCATTTGGCTTTGAAGTCAGTCAAAATCGGATGAAAAAAATAATTTATTGAAATATTGTAAGAATTTAAGGGAAAAAATATTAGAAACATTCATTTCTCTCACGAAAAGCAGGAGACGGTGAAATTTTACAAGCCTTCCCCAAGTAATTTCTGAGAAGTGAAGAAGTCTCTAACTATTGTTTTGTGTCATCTTCTTGTATAAAGAACTGGTGACAGTTTATTAGTCGCCACCTGGTCTTCGTATACAAATGACTCATAAACTATTTATTCGAAATCTCCACCATTTGTACAGCAAACACAATAGATAAAAGAGCCATTAAACAGGGGTCAACGTCTAACATTAATGCAGCACATGTATCTTATGGTGGTTTCACACCATCTACATCTATATACGTACGGCAGAGTGACAACGTGTAAAGATCTACTCTACATTTTCTCCTGAGCAGAATTAAATGGGAAACCTCCTAGCATTTCTCTCACTTCTGAATATTACATTCAAATTCGACAGGTTGTCTGTGATCGACAAATGGAATTTTTGATACCAGTACTGGAGAGAATTCGATTATGTCATTAAAGCTAGCAAATACATATCGGGTGCACTTCAAACTCGTTATCACTGCGTTCTCTGCGATTTTTTCTTCAAATTTATCAATTTAGTTCGTTTTACTCTCTTTTGCGCGTATTAGTCGTAGGACATCTAGGGTAAATGGGCCAAAAATGGGGGTAATGGGTAATAGGGTAATGGGCCAAATGAAACTTTCTGACCGAATTATGCGTTATGCAAACATTTCCGAACAACTCATGAATATACTGTATGAACGCCCAGGTACTAGTAGAGTACTAATGGATCAATTAAATATTCTCATTAACAAGAGCAAAGATTAGGATTGACACTGAATGAAAAACTGGATGGAGATTGGACCCCAAGAGAACATAAAAATCCATACTTCCGTTGAGCATACCGGGGTGAATGTGCGGCAGAATTTCATCACTGCGGTAGAAAAAGACTCTGTAGACAAGTAACGCATTCAAGTTAAGCAACCAGTGATATTTTAAGCCATTTCGCTCTAAAAGGTAGCGTAAACTTCTACTTACAAACATCGATCCCGTTTGAGTTTATTTCCTATACCCAATTGGTTGAATATCGATATTTTTCTAAGGAAAACCGAATTAATCAGTAAGTAAACTAGGTAGAATATAATTAATATGCGACAGCTGGACTTCATGGAACGCCTTACCAAGATGGTAAAGAAACAAAACTTCGTATGTACCACTGTAGAAACAGCAGTTCACAATAGAAGTTCTTACTTAACCTGTTTAAGTAAGAACTTCTATTGTGAAATTGTTTTTTTTTTCTTACAAAACTTTGTTGTTCCACAGTAGAACTTCTACTGTAAACTGCTGTTTCTACAGTGGAACATACGAAGTTTTGTTACTTTACCATCCTGGGTAGAATATATTTAGGCTCACGGATAGCCAAGTGAGCAACGCGTTGGATTTTAGTGGATGCAGTCCTGGGATCGATTCCCGGTGAGAGCCTACGTACGAAATGTCCTCAGCTGTCGAAGCACAATACTACTAAGTATTAGAATATATAATATAATCCATGTGATTGGACCTTACTTCGTGGAACGCCAATTTAGTAAATGATAAACAATAGACTTCGTATTTTCCCCTAGAGGTACAGGAGGTAGTTACAAAACTATCTCCCCTCCTTACCTTACCCTCAAAACTATGTGCATGGTATATATTTTCTCAGTATGTCCATGGGTTGTACCTGATTATGACTGGAAGACCGAAACCGGTCGGGTAAATGATATCGTGTAGAAAATACGAAGTCCATTGTTTCTCATTTATACTAGAATATACATCCATCTTATTTCACTATCCCTAATGAACGAGATAGGGGAGAAATATTTTAAAAATATATTTTAATTTTATATAATATTTTAATTTTCTGGAAGTGACGAAAACACTGTACAGAACCCCTCTAAAGGCAGGAGATTCCCCGCTTCTGCTTCAAGGTAGAGTGCCACAGCGGTTTCGGTTGCCAATCTTGGCTTGAATGGTTACGTCATCTGTGTATTCCTCGTTGCGTTGCGAACAGAACTCATAATGTAGGGAAGGTTACTTAGACGTTATTTGTGGATTCTCTAATTTGATGACTTCATGTATTCAATGAAAAATCTCTGCCATAAGTTTTCTTTTCTACTTTCGCTGCTAAAAGAGCAGTTTTTTACATGATCGAGAAAATACTTCCCTTATCGACCTTTGCCTCAGTTTCATTCAAGGATGTGATAACATGACAGCTATCGTAGTATAACTATTATCTTTGAGATATGATTGATTCTGACAATTCTGATTTTTTGAGTACTGGTATTCACTGTGGTCTCTCCTTATCGAATTCCATGAAAAGTGTTATTCACTGGGTTATTGTACAGCACTACCGCGGATATTTTCCACTACCAACATCATGACTTAGTGCGGGAAACAATGGCTCACTCACTCCTCATCTTGTCTATGAAGCCTCATCCCCTCTACAGAGCTTTAGGTGGAGGATTTTAAGGAACAAAACGGGACTCAAGGCTGAATGCTGTAATGGCAATCAATCGGAATAAGAGTGTCATACAAAATCACTGAACCATTGTCTAAGTATTTCAATTCAACATTCTCATAAAATTATTATCAATGACAACCGTTGGTAGGAGCAGAGTTATGCTCCTCGGTTTCCACGTAATGTTTTTCAGAGGCAGCATCAAGAACACCTCGAGAAGTTTTTCGGTCGTTTATTTCGTGCCAAAAAAATCGGAAGTCGCAGTCCTCGGAGGTACGCAGCAGGATGCGGTTGCGGCGGTGCATAAATTATCGCTCTACGGAGCCTTTTTTAGTGGAAATGTTTTTCGTTTCTCTCGCTTCTTAAGTGAGGGCTTTGCTTCCGAAAGTCGCAAAAGAAAACCTTGAATGGTTTGAGACGATTGGGATATTTTATAACATACCTATACTTTAGGAAATAGAGTTATCGCCTAGGATCTAGGAGAATTTTAGGTATCGTTGTCGTTAAGAGTTATTCCAGATTCAGGTTTATTCTAGTTATGAAGGCTACCGGGGAACAATTGTCAAACATTTAGGAAAGAAGAAATTATATTAATGGTAATAGTAATATTACTTTATTGACGTACAGCATTCACATAGATTTTCAGGAAGGATACCGAAGGTTAACTGATGTCTCGTCATATTAAACTTTTTTTAGTATTACAATGTTTTGCATATTACAACACATTTATCTCTTCAAAATTCCACATCAGAATAATATTCCATCTTAGTATAAATATAAATAATGTATTATAAAAATATTATGTAATACTCGTACATTTAAATAACTCATTTAATTTAACCTCTTTACAGTAAAGTATACATTATGTAATTATGATACAATAGTTCTAGCACGAATACTTGAGGTTTTACCATTTATACACAGAAGATATATCAATCATACAGAAGATATATTAACTATGCGATAAACGTAGTATTAGGGCTACTCCAAGAACCCTTTAAATTTGTATCGACATTTTTTTTTCAATTTCTTAAAAAATAGCTGAAAATTCAAACTAAAAATTTCCCTAAGAGCAATTGGTATGTGATTGAAAATTTTAATTCTAGTGTCCATAGGGCAATATTCCTATCATTTTATTCAATGTAATTGGTAATTTATTAGCTTTTCATTTCTTGTATCATGATGATGGTTTAGTATCTGGATAAGCTATGCAAAATCTTGTGAAAATATTTCTAACACATATAGTAATGGCAGACTGAGAATTCTGTACTTTCTGAAAAGTGGTGTGTAAGTTATTCCTTCCTTTGAATTTGTCATAACACAAATAATTCTGAGTTTTGAAAATTTCTTCCCTATCAGGGACTATTCCCCATCAGATAATACAATATTTTAAAACTGAATAAAAATATCCATTGTAAACTGTTATCCTGGTATCTATATTGGCAATTTTTGCAATACATGACATATTGAAGCATGCTCTAGTGTTAAAGAAATGTAATTAATCTGTTTTCTCTATTTTAGGTTTCTATCAATTTAAACACCTAATAATTTTATTGAGGAGTACTGTGACCATAAATTACTGTGACCAATTAACAATTATCAAACACAAAAATGGTTTAATATCATCTCAATTCTTTATATTAGTTGATATACGGAAATATTTGCCGTCAAGTATATATTCCATCGAAAACAGTTAGCTATGAAACCCTTTTGCAAATGTAAAGTAAAACTAACTTCCGCGTTTGTGCTTAATATTTGTGTTCCACGGAATTTATCTATAGTTTATTCGCCACTTTGGTGTTCACTGACGCTCGTTGAGGCGTTTCTATATAGAATACTAATATGCCCCTCAAATACATTGCGAAGAGTTTAGCTGGAGATATCAATAGATTTCAGATTTCCCGTTTTTCTTTATTTCACGAAAGCTTCCGTTTTGGTATGAGAAGTAATCTCGCAGCTTCAGGATTGGAATGGAGGAGCTCCTTCGACTTAAAAGTTCATTAGACGCAAGTAAAATAACGGTGTATCATGTAAGAATCGCTTCTCGCTGTAATCTCGGCTCTCTGCTATGCTAGAGAACTACTTATGTATCCCAGGAGACGTTTCCTGCGGGGCCTAATTTTTTCCTTTTTTATAATTTATATAATAAGTCAAACTTTTATAAACCACAACATTTATCGGAAAACTACCATGGTTTCGAATTATATTCATCATCATATACCTCAGGAACAGCAGGACATCAGGACTTAGAGTCGAAACCATGGTCGTCTTCCAATAAATATCGTGGTTTGTAAAAATTCGACTTTTCATTGTGCCTTTATGGATTCCTACCACGAAGACAGAGTTCATGCAGTTGTATGGCAGATCATTCTCTAATTTATATAACAGTATCATAACTTTATTCACCCTTATCAAATTTAGCAACAAAATATTTAATTTTTAATCTGATATAAAGGTATTTCTCTACGCTGCTATAATACGTAGGTGAAGATAACAACAGAAACGGTTATTTGTTTTTTAGGTAATACGGTTTATAAACGACGTACAAAAGTGGCATTTGCCACATTATCATAATTTTAAATCGATAGAATCTAGTAATTAAACGTTTGGTTTCTAAAGAAAGGGAATAATAAAATTCGAAACGAATAGGGCATTTAAGAAATAGGAAGTGAGGAGATTTCGAATTCTAAGAAACTCGATCGCTTTGGAATCGTTGACTGAATCGATAATGAATGACATATTTAAATAAGACTGAATTGAAACTTTTGTGGCATAACCAGTGATCGCTAAAAGGTAAATGCCGCTCAGCTCCTATGCTGTGGGGGGGGTCTTTAATATTTTACATAAATTTTAACTCCGAAAAATATTTTTTTAATTTGCCATTTATATTGTGCATTAACATTATTTTTTGAGAAACTACTATCACCTTTACTTGGAATATTTCTAAATGAGACAACTTTTTGATCATGATAGTGATTTTATGGTAAATAAATTGTNGTGATCATTCAAACCAAGTAATATGATGCATAAAGAGTAGATTTATAATACAGCATCGTTTTTTACCCGATGATTTTGCTTATTTGGGTTCAGTGATGGCTTGAAATTGAAGAAATTTGTGAAAAATCGAAGACCGGCTTTTTTCTTAAAACTTGGTCAAATTTGACCACCTGTAGAATTTTAATCCACAGGAATGAAAGTATATGATTTGGTAGTTATATGCAGAATTTATTTAAGAATAGCCATGCGAAGTTTCAAAGTCCGCGCTCAAAAAACCATTTTCTTATTTTTGGCCAGCTTTTTTCGATTCTAGCCCACTGTGCGCCGTCGGTAAATGCATTATAATAGCTAAGTAGATATTGCAGATATTCCTTATTTGACTGAATCTGTTTCCTTTGAAGTACAGACAACAATCTCAAAGTAGTTGATTTTATGAGGGCTTAAAAATTGCATGAAATTAATTTCAAGTATTTAAAACGTCATTTCATAACATTATAACATTTTTTTGGCAAATACTGTGTATATATGTTTATACAAAGATACATTTATACATAAACACATTTACTGTTGTTATCATTTACAATATATCATTACGGTCTATTCGTATGTTTGCTTTTGCCCACAGAAATATTTCAAGTGTTAAGATTCAGCCTCGTTCCTTAACGAATATTCTGTTTCTGAGGCTGTTATTGTAATCAAATTTTGCCCTAAGTGCATCTTTTTTGAACTTATTGTGCTGTGATCTCAATTTCAACAGGTTCAGTTAGGTATTGGAACTACTTCTAATGAAATAGATGGAGTGATACCGAGACACTCTAGACAACTGCTTCCATAAGGGTGACTCGAAGGGAAGTTTGAAGGAAAATGAATCGTCATTCTCCGTGCAGACGTGAGAGCGGACAAGTTATTGTCTAAGACCAATGTAACGGGATTGTTTCCGAAAGCGACTCCTCACGGCTCACTCTCTACTTCTCATGTCGTTGCTGGTCTGATGTCATGTTCCTTCCGCAGGTCATTTATACTCCTCGCATGTCTACTATTTGACCTCTGTCACAGCTGTTTTGATCTGTAAACACCATGGTAGCGTAATGTTTGTTCACATATTATGTCTTGCGTATTGATCGACTTGCATTTTTTACTCCGCGATAGCATTCGCTTACTTAGCTTTTGTTATACCTTTCAAGTAAAATCGATATTTGAAGACGTTATGTCGTTGGAAGACCCCTTGACAGTAACAGATCTGCTTAATGAACAGCCGATTCTACAAACACGAGCACCTTCTGGCTTTGGCGGATCTAGGGTGTGGGGAAGGCGTAGATCGATAGTAATTAAAAATGACAGAAAGCAGTTTTCCTATGATCTGATGAAGAGCTTGAATTAAATTGAGATGGGTATCTTTTCCCCAATCACTATACATCTACTACACTTCTCGCGAAAAAATGGTATTTAAAATGACAATTAGAGATGAGTTCGTAAGGAAACTGTCTTCATTCGCCCCCACCCCTGAAGAGTTTCAAAGTCTGTCTTTGCCTTTAGGTTATATCTATAGGTGCACTAAGTTACACACTGTCGTTTCTCTTATGAAACTATAATATCGAATGACCGAAATCGAACTAGTGGTTTTTATGACGCACAATTTGTCCGACTGTTTGATGATCCAAGAGATAGGCGGTGAGATTCTGAAACTGCATCTTCCAGATACTCTGGTCTTCTTTCATTCGATCATGAACATTTAGCTTTTTCCCTATCGACATAAAGTATACAATGATACCTCGGGTAAAGAATGGAAAGAAAGAAAAAAAAAACGATTAAAGGAGTCTAACGGCTTAAGGAGTCAATTTAATTTGAATATTAATATACTATTCGGGTAAAGAAGATTATTCCGTTGCGGAATCACGTATTTAGCCAAAACGAGATTTTCCAATGGATCCAAAATCGTGAAAGACGCATAAATATTAAAGCAATATTGGGAAGCGTCCGATAAGTTTGGGAAATTGAGGATTCATTGTACACGTGTACATGCGCATGTATTCAAAATATGTTTATCCCATGAGTCTGAAAAAGAGGTAAAAAAAAGCTTCATCAAAGAAAAAATGTTGTCATTAAAGTTACATATAAACCGAGTTATAAATATTCATCGGGACGCTGTAAATCATTTATATCACTCTCTTTATTCCGATGAAAATAATAACACTCTAACGATCGATAAATCTACCGTCCCATATTATATACACCCTAATCTTTTATAATATTTACAGAAACTATAGTCTGAACACAAAATCGATCCAGGTTTTCTAGGCTTATGATATTGATGGAAAATTGTGCCAGAAACACACATAATCGATTTCAAAAGACAGGCATTTAAATTTTATTATACCAAACAATTTTTTTAGACGATCATGGTTATTACCAGGAAGATATGGTCACAAGCATTGATTTGTACCATAAATTTACGGCACTAAGCAGTTGATTTTCGCATGTTATCTTTTGGTAATATGGAAGATGATAATGGAACCACTTATCCACAGAGTGGGAATTGTTCCCACCAACAGAATTAACCCATGGCCCAACATTTGAACTATTTTACAACTAATATGCGGCTCACTGTAAACTGAGCATTCGTATTGGGACTCTCGACCCCAATTACTCTCAGGTTCCAACCGTATGAGGAAGATCATAGAACACGAGTTGCCTATTTGCATCTACAATTATACTACATGGAGATTAATATAGATTAATCTTTCGTAAACAGATTATGCAAGTTATAAATGGAAAATATTCGGCCTAAATAGCAACAGATTTATCTACATAGTGGTAATTTGCATTTGAAAGTAAAGCAATTAAAATATATGAGAACCTTTCGTGCTACAGATTGTGTCATGCCCTGATATTAAAATCTCGCCATTAATGCTGCAATTTCAAAGGTTTTCCCGATAGGAATTTTTTAAACGTTTTACTGCTTTATAAATCTGTATCTTTTCTTACTGCAGCCAAAGCTATTTCAAAAGAGAAATGATTTGAACGAAGCTCGTGAGAATAATTTTTGTGATTATATTTCCCATTTTGAGATTCCCCTCTTTCCCTAGGTTGAGAAATCCCATAGATGGAGCGATCACCGGAATGAAAAAATAGGCCGAGAACAATTTAGTTTGAAATCGAAGAATTCTCGCTAAATGATCGCATATTCTGGTTTTTTAATGCAAAGTTTTTCACAAATTATAAATCGACACGTCATAACAATGTCAGAGAAAGAAAGAAAAGACGTAAAGATGAAGATGAAAACACTTCCAAGGATAAATTATAGCAATGGCCTTCCAAAGCAAAATGTATAAATATTGTTTGAAGAAATTTACTGTAGTTTACCATCTGAGTACTAAGAGTTGTTTTTGCTGTAATACGACTTCTCAAATTAAAAACCATCAGCCATGTTATAGTTGTGAGTAATTTTAATTTATGAATTTAATTTGAATAAACCAAAAACAAGATTCTGAAACTGGTTTACATGGTAAATGGCAATGAGCAAGGTTTCTCTTTTCTCACATTTAGAAGAAATTGAACTAAGATTCTATATTTATAAACTTCTATAGAAATACACGAGTTCCAGATTTCGTACGCATTTTCGATATACTATTTGAAGGTTATGAACGTTTTCAATATTTATAATGTCCTCATAAATGATATCCTGCAATTGAAAAAATATTTTTTGCCATTTTTAGGTAATGATGACTTGATGGGGGTCGATAACACGTATTTCCCCATAGAGAATCCAATGAAACTTGATTCTCTTCAACTAAATTGTAGGTACTGTACGTATTTCATTCTTATTTCTGAAATCAATAGTTCTTTTAACACCGATCGTTAACTGTCCGAAAGCTATATATTTTCGCATGGGCTTCATAAGGAGGAGAGTAAATTTATGACAGAATATTTATTTTTATTACGAATTTTTCTTTCCATGCAATACCGTTTGAATAAATACAAATGAGGACACGAAATATATACTTTTTCACATTTACGAGAAATTTTGAAATTGTGCACAAATACAACATTGTATGGAAGAATATCGTGGAATTTTCACGATTATAAATTGTAGTAAAGTACTAAATATTATGGAAATTGTGAAAAAAGGTTTTGTGTTCACCTTTGAGCTTAACATGGATAAATTCCGACAGATCGGGTAAATCATTTCAATTTACATAAACGATAAAAAACGTATAATTTACATGCTTGAATATAGAGAAAAAATGAGGGAGAAAAAGTCCGCCGTAGCCGGAACTCGAACCCGGATTTTCCGATCGCTTGTTCTATCTTCCAGAACTTCTCCTTCATTTCAGTTTACTTGAATGAATATGGATACCTTCACACTTCAGTAAACTTGAGAGAAATTAATCAAATCTGAGGAAGACAGCTAATACTTTCGATAAGAATTTCAAGTTAACCGAAGAAGATTATTTCAACGTGATCATCCTTTCATTTGAAGCGATAAGAGATTTCTTTGAACCGTTGAAAAGTATGCCAGTTTATGTCCACTGACAATTGCATTTGCTGATGATAGTTCAACTGCGAAAAGCGTACTATTCACTCTTCTCATAAGGCTAAGATACATAACTTTTTATAAGGACTAATGTATCTCTAGTTTCGGATGGCTTTCTCGATAAGTGCCCGTTAAGTGTTAAAAGTCCAAGCACTTAGGTCATTCTGTTTTCTTACTATATCTGGGAGAATACCAACTATATCAAAAGAGATTGAGGTCAAAGTGGATCTGAAAAACAACAGGCCGATGTCGCACAGTTAAGAACGGAGGTCACCGAAACAAAACTACTATTTGTTAAAAGTATCTCCTATTGTACCACTTCTCAACTATAGAGATCTGCTGCCCCTCGTGGCATTATATCCAATTACTCGTCTGTCCCAACTGACACTGACATGTACACGTCCGCCTACGCTCCATACCTATTCTCCGCACAGCAGAGTTTCCTAAACTGTTTAGAACCTCTACACCCCTAGGCTCATAAGGAGACGGAAGCTCCTTCTCATCCCACTCCCGGGATTTAATTATCTCGTCCTCTGTGGAAAGGAAAAGAGACGGTATACCCCACCTAAACTAACATTATTGCAGTCCTCAAGAAAGAAGAAAGAAGTTTCCTTAGCTATAGGTAAACTAGCGACGTGAGTTCAAGTAACAGAATTTTCTCAGTTGTTGTTACGTAACCTCGAATCATCCAGATATGGTTTTTCATCAAATCTACGAAGCAAAAACGCTTTTATACCATTACCGATATGAGCGAAATTTTGTATCAAAAATTAGTCGGCTCAAATTTTTACTTAGTGAGTTTCTAATAGATGTTGGGTGCTAAACTTGTACTAAACTAAGTACGTGTTTAAGTATAAAAATCTAATGTTATAAAACCTTTGAAATCAAAATAAAGGTATTATGAAATGATATCGGTCGGCTACGGCAATACTATGCCATCAATAAAATTTCGAATCTGTGCTAGTAAAACCTTTGTTATTTCCCTGGTTATATTGAGAAATGGAATTTCACAAAGCTTACCTTTCCAAGAGTAACTGTATGGAGATATTATCACAATTAAGCATTAAAATAAATAAAATAAATTACTGATGAATCAAAAAATAAATAGGCATAAGTAAATAAAACATCTATTACAGCCTAAAACACTATTGATGCTGGCATGTAAATTTATCACAAACAGTTTTCATATCGCAGGCAATGAAAATTTTCCGCATTTAAAAAATTAACATTCTTTTCACGAATTTCCTTCTCGAAGTTTAGTTTCTTTTTAATTCTGCCAAGGTATAAAACCTTCTTCGATCTTAAATTTCTCAATTTCGTTTCTACTTACTCTCCTTCCACAAAAATAAGTAAATCCCTCAGCATTGATATCTTCCGGTATTCATCTGAAGCATTCCTATTGTAGGTTTTGCTTTGAGTCAAAAGAAGTGTGATTTTCTCTGCTTTGGTAGTTCAATTTAATTTTCCTGCAGAGAACTCTATTGAAACCTCGGGGAAATTGTATCTTAATCATCTCTTATCTCAAGCTTTTTAATTTCTGCTAAATCTTTTATTTATTCTATTTTTTCCTCCAGAACACCTTCATCGAAGCGTAAAAATCTCGGAATTTAAATCTCCGGAAGAACTTTGAATAAAGAAGAATTTCTCATCAAAATGAAGAAGAAAAGGTACCCTTGTCTCACTTCTTTGCCGTTAATTAAATATGACATACCATTCTTCCAACATGAAGAATATCTCAAATCGCCTAAAGTTCTGAGAAATATTCTTGGACATGAGAAACGCACGTTCCTTGTATCTCAACTTCCAAAGTAAGCGCAGGCTTGCTAATTTCTTCCTACTCGAAATCAGGAAAAATTAATAAACAGACAGTTATAAAACGACAAACTCATTCATACACTCATTTCTCTCATGTGTGAGGCCATATTCAATAAATTAATAATTTTAAGGGAGAATATGATCAAATTTTACACGTTACCTGTTTCTATTCCTCTCTTACTATGGAGAGCTACTTGAAGCTAAAACAGTGAATTGCGTTACCTTAGTAATTCTTCCCTATAGTCTTTAAAGATATTAATGCGTAATTAAGTTGGTAAGTGAGGTTACAGTGCAATAAAAATTACTTATATATGTATTTATTACGGAAATTAAAAGGGTTTTTTCAGTCACTTACGTATATTCTAGGGATACATCTACATAAATACCCTGCAAGCAAGCCTTTCGGCGTGTTGCAGGGGGTGTAAAAATCAAGCATTCGAGTTACCTCTTTAGCGTATTGTTATCGCGTGTCATTTGCGGAAAGAATGAGTCCTTAAAACGACTTGTCCTCGCATCTATTTTTCTTATTTTACGCTCATTGTCGGATCGGCCGAAGTAGCAGGGGGTTTGCATAATACTACTTACGTCTTCCGCAAATGTACTTTCTCTGAATTCAGCAAGTAATCGCAGCCTATAGCTATATAGCTTCTAATCTCCTTTCTTTCAAGGATTCCCAATCTGCGTCTCAGAGCATTTTTAACGCTTGCTTTTCTAAATCCTATTGCCTTGCGCTGCACTTTCACGAGTTCGCGAGTATGGATGCGTAGGGTATGGATACCCAGGGCACCACATATGTTCTAGGGTTGGATGTAGGAAGAGACAAACTAGTTTCATTTTCGCCCCGAAATGAAGTCGTGCTAATATTATTATAATCGAGCCTAGGATATTTTTGTTAAAAGAACAGCTGATTACATAATAGTCTTACCACTTCGGGCATAACACGTTAAATCGGCGTAAAGCTCGAGGAGAGTTAGTGTATTCTGTTGGATCTTGGAAGGTGATAACCGAGTGAAACACTTTCGGTGTTTTGTTCGGTGAAACACGTTCGGTTGGTGCCTCTTTAAATCTTTTCAAAACGATTTCGTGTCGAACGTAAGTGCTGGAAATTAGAACCCCTCTTAAGGATAAACACTAGCGGCAATAAGGAGACTCAGGCTCTAAACCTAGTACCTTCACACCTTTTTTATGTTCAATTCTCCTTGAGAATTTTCCTAGGTGCACCCATTTACGTGCAAAGTCACCTCAATCCTTTTCCTTGTATTCCTATCCGCTTTATCCTATCTTTCCTTGTTGTGGTCATAGCATGGACTTACCCTTTGCTTTCTTATCGACGTTTTACGATCCAAGACTCTTTGCAATGTAATTTCACCCTCCGTGCACACGTACCACCTGCGGCCTAACTGCTAGTCGGCGAACTATCACGTTTCCAGTGCACTTTCTTTTATTGCAGCCCGTCCACTCGCACTTGAATGAAACGCGTTTATTTCTCCTCTGTACATGAGGGACACAGAGACCTTGCGTTTCTTGGAGTCCCTATTAATGCTTTTATGCCTTATGCTTCATAAATCATATTCAGAAAGTCGATGATTTGTTCTATAACAGGTTCTCCTATCGATAGAGCCTTATTCTCCGTACGGAAGTACGACATACGGGTCAATATCTTAAATTAGTACGTCTATCTCACCACCAAAGAATATTTAATTTTCGTTAATGCTAAATATATCTAATCCTCTACTCAATAAACTCGTTAACTGTTTCATATAAAATATTAAAGCTTTTCAATTCTATTTTCTCTTATCTTATGGAGAGGCTAGAGAGCATACAAAATGGGAATGCAAGGATTGCAGTCCGTCAGCAACATACTTCAATACATTAAGTTTGATTGCATTGAACGATGTAAGCGTTGCTTGTAAAAATCAAAGGACAGGAAACCTCTAATTAAAGTGTAATTAAATCATATAATACAAGTCGGATTGAGGATAGAAAGGATTATAATTAGTTTGTTTCTTACACCAGTAAAGTATGCAATGCAATATTTTATACATGGAATTTACGGACGAATAATAGCTATCAAGAGAGAATATTCTTTGATTGAAAGGTTTGAATATAAATTGAACCTTCGATCACCGATTGAGCATAATACTTTGGGAAATTCCCAGAAGGTCATTATGACAACACGCCTGTTTGAGGCCGTTAATTGCTCTATTCCTTTTAGGGATTTTGTAGGGTTAATTTTATAAAGACATAATGTGATTATTTGTCGACTAGGTTAACGTGTTTACCTTCATACTTGAGCGATGCATCCACTGCTTTTAGAGAAAATGGATGGTTACGTTAATTAATATTAAGCAGATTCAATCTTTACACTAGATTTCATGGACGGTGAACTGCGCATTGGGAGTATCAAATCGTTGATGGTTTTTGGAGTTATTTTAATATTAGCTGCTTTTAAAGAAAGCAAACCTCAACTTTCTGAAACGAAATCATAAATAAAACGAGAAATGAGCCTTTTATTGTATAAAAATACTTTGAAATGTCGTTAAATAATCAATTAGTCTTTGCTATTACCGTTCCTCCATAAATATTCCGGAAGAACTTAGCTCGATACTTGTCATTGAACCAGGAAAGAATTGAAAATTACCTTCCTCCAAGAATAATCTTTTCCCTGAGGAATATCTAGAAACGCGTTCCTTTAATCCCTTACTTCTACATTCCGCGTTCATGCGATTCCATTATTTCCTTCGCAGCTCAGAAATATCATGAGTTAACCATTGCTAATTTCGAGTTCTGACCCTAAACCCACCTTTATTCTCTCATTCAAGCCAAAGCTCTCGTATTTCTCCACTATCCCCTGATCCCTTTTTTCACGCTAACACCAAAACTATTTCCCTTATTCTTTATCATAATCCCGAAAGGAACTTAACGCAGTTTTTTCTCTCATAGAGCTTTTCCCCACATTCAACAAGCATTTGGTTTAACTCCACTCCAAGCCATGGAAGTTTCTTGTTCCGATAGGTTAATAACGTTCTCCCCCTCACTGTTTCCATCTTTATCTCATATCCATTTCCCGCTTCCAATTCCATTTCATTCGTTCTCACCCTTGATCCATCTCATAACTCACGCCCCCGGTCTTTCCTTATCGCTTTTGCTGGTTCTCTGAGCTTTGCACCGTTGATACCCCTTCTTTTTTAATTTTATTATTTTTCTTTCTTGGATTCTTCTATTCCATATTTTATGAAGTATTCTCGAGTCAAGTATGTTACATAGTAACTGCAACTTTAATCTATCTTGAATACGTATTTATTATATTTTGAACAGAGGTGGGGTATCAGCGGCCTTCAGACCATATGGGGCTTCTCTGGTGTTCAGTGCGGCTTCCCTCCACCATTTTAAATAATTAAGTGATTTTAATTAAATCGTTTCTCTCTAATATTTGGCGGAAAGGAAATATGAACGAAAATATCCTCTTTAAGTAGGTATTCAATCCGCTTTCCGAAGCGCGATTTACATATTAAACAGCTTTAATAAGGGCAATATGTCTCTTAAATGCGGCACACATTTGATTACGCAAGCCGACTTATAGTTTTGTTTGAGGATTACGATACGTGCAGCCTTCCGATGAAACAAGGTTTCCCTTCCATGGAAATATACTCTCTGTTTTATTTTCAATCCTTAATCTTTCTATTAATATTATTTGAGTATTTAGGCATAAATCCTTGCTCAATGCCTACAGATATTATAGATCACACAAAGGAATATCTCATTGATATGTATTTTCAGTTGCATAAATCCTACAGTCAATCACATAAAAAAACTTTGCTACCTTTTCTATCATCTCACAATCGAGTGGCAGAGCTCAAGTAACATTCTGATATAGCTCTATCTATTCCATATTTTAAAATTAGATACCTAAATTAAAAGTAAAGAAAATATTTTATTTTAGTTAATGAACAAGTTGGTATCATTTTCCAGGACATCAGTGATTAATGAACGATTTTGGGACGATATTGCGTGACCGTTGATACGAGGGGTGCAGATGGAGAAATGGGGAAGATAACGAAAGAAAAGTACGTCGCAAGCGTGAGAAAACAGAAGAGAGAGACTAAAGAGAAATTGCTGTATGAATGATGTAGAAATCCCATAGAGAATTAAGTAACGTAATTGAAACGTGATACGTTAGTACCCCAAGTTAGCCCATGGGCAACCTCGGACTACTACTATAAAGAAACTGTGTTATATATTATCAATATGATTGGATCTTACTTCGTGGAACGCCATTTAGAAAATGAGAAACAATGGACGTATTTTCCGCACGATTTTATTAACCGACCAGTTTCATCAGGTACCTGATGGTACCTGATGAACCGTCAGATACCATTCTGCCATCAACAGGTACATACATACCTAATATTGGCTGGAAGCCCGAAACCGGTCGTTTAATAAAGTTGTGTGGAAAATTCATTGTTTCTCATTAATTAAACTCTTTTTTACTACTGTTCTGTACTACTGTACTGTAACGAAAACTGCATAATTCGAATTTGCGTGATTCGGGGTACAACTTGGCGTATACATAGATCAAATTTTATTTACTCGGGGGGACTAATGAAAAAAAAGAAAAAAATTTCATGAAAATAAATATTAATACAAATTGTAAAAATAATTAGTTACGTAAAACAAAGATATATCGATGTTGATCGCTTCATTAAATATAACAAACTCTTATAATGGAACAATTGAATTTTTTTCACGCACAACTTCTTCGTAGCCAGTTAATTTTGTAAATGATTTTTGTTTTCTTATAATTATAAGCCTTTTTAAGGAGCATTAGGAGATCCTTTCAATATTAAAATAGCCAAGTGTTTTTCTTGTGGAATCGGGTCTGAAGTGTCGTTTATTTAGTGGCGTTTAGCATCACGAATCTCTATGGCATGATCGATATAAGTGTAAAACTTCAAACATCGCGTGGACATCATCACATTTCAATTAAATATCTGATTACCTACTAAGAAAGACGATTTATTCTATCACATGAGTGGCAATATCAGGTTCTGGTGTTATTCATTTCTCGTTTTTTCAATTAATACATTTTCTTCCGCAAATGGAATTTCGTACAAATACCAAGTATAATGGGAAAATCGAGAACTACGAGCTCGCGTACGTCGGAGTAGAGTGAGTCTTATTACAATATTACAAATGAAAGGAAAGTAATAGAGAACGATGTAAAATAAGAGTAAAACGGAGGTGAAAAATAATTCCAAACGAAAGTTTGGAAAACGGAGAAGAATGTAAAAAATGGAAGTTTGTAGCATACCTGCCAGGAAAGGGAGGAAAATCTTTGATATTCATAATAAAGCGCGATTAAAGATTAATTAAGAATGGTTGATGTCATTTTATATAATACATACTGTTTACCCTTAAATGAGAATGCCTTCGCGAGTCCATAGAGAGAGTTCTTCATTTATTTAAACCGAACTCTTAATGATCGTGAGAATGAAGATTATGAAAAATAAAACTTCGTAAACTTCCACACTATTTGGTTTTATTTTCGACCGGTTTCGGCGCAAAGGCCATCTTCAGGTCCTGAAGATGGTCTCTGCCTGTTTCCATCTTTATCTCATATCCATTTCCCGCTTCCAATTCCATTTCATTCGTTCTCACCCTTGATCCATCTCATAACTCACGCCCCCGGAATTTAAATCTCCGGAAGAACTTTGAATAAAGAAGAATTTCTCATCAAAATGAAGAAGAAAAGGTACCCTTGTCTCACTTCTTTGCCGTTAATTAAATATGACATATCATTCTTCCAACATGAAGAATATCTCAAATCGCCTAAAGTTCTGAGNCGAAAATAAAACCAAATAGTGTGGAAGTTTACGAAGTTTTATTTTTCATAATCTTTAGAATGTCCTTCCACGAAGTACGGCCTTCCATGATAGAATTTGATCGTGAGAATATTTGCTCATGACTCTATTAAAAAGGAATCAATTTCGAAATATTGCCAAAAGAAATATACAGTGTGAAATTAGTCAGTGCAGAAGGGTTATATTAATTGTCAAAATTGTTACAATCGAGGAATTATTTTGTTGGAGGAAGTTGAAAACTAAATCAAGATATATCAGCTTTGACTCTCAAATATCGATATCCAAACAAATGAGATAATTAATTTTGCGATCCCTGGATATCGACTGACTGCGAGAGGTCGAGCTCGTACTGATTCTGGGGTGATATTTGATTCAGTTGCTATATTCAAGCTTGCTCTGAATCTTGATAACCTCGTTAGCTGTTATATCGCATATTTCCATTTCAATGCTCTTAAATTATTTTTTTATAACAACTTCCTTTCTGCGTTGAATTCTGCTATTTTCGGCACAATTTGCCCGGGTTAGGATTTTCTTTCCAATGTCATTCAATCCTCTTACAATTCTCAGGACAACTTAAAATAATATCAGAAATACACCGTTATGATTGGATTGATATCAGAATTCCATTGTAAATGCTATGGTAGAGGAGCGTAGAAGGAAAATACATTGAAAAAATTGAAGAGAAACTGATTAGTTACAAGCATAGACTAGATTTTCACTGTTAGAAAGCAATAATATTGTAAGCCTATCAATGCCAAACTGTCGTCTCTGAATTTCAATGTCGTCAAAGGTAAAAGGCAAGGCCATTGGACACCCCTTTAAATGGTTGTCATTCGAGGGAGGGAATATAATGTATATCCCTGGTTCTCACCATATAACAATCATCATTTTTTACCACTTTCCATTACAAGTGAGGCTTAAACCCAGAATTTTCCCTCTCATTCTGTTCTTTCATTAATTTAAATTTTTTGTATAAAAGTGATCATCAGAGGATCGAAGAAAATGAATAAAAAGATATAGAGAGAAAGTTATAGATTAAGTATCATTTAACTTGTGAAAGTATTAATATGATGTAAGGACTCATTATTTATTCAATAAAAGAGAATTAGTGAGCTAAGAGTATATGAGGTTCATAACAGAAGAAAATTCGCATGGGATTATATGATCAAGACAGCCCAGACGAAAAATTACTTCGATAACTGAGGTCATATCGAAAATACGGGCCCTCACCGGTACCGATTTCAGCACGCGCTACCCAATTACTTTCAAGAATAGCAAGGGTAATATCATTACAAGTCCTTGTTACAATAATGATTAATCAGATTATCCTTAATATAAATCCAAATCAGGGATGTCCCTAACCCTTATTCGTTCCAAACTTTAATCTTCCCTCGGTAATATTTACAATTTTATTGACTGTAGGGAACCAAAGCCCTCTGTATATCATACTAAAATTTCCTCATTTTCTCCTCTTGATTTATCATGAGCTCCTTTATTCTTCGTTCATACTCAGTCCCGTCTCACTTTCCCTTCATTCGATTTAACGTTGATGTAAGCACCGTCAGTTCCTCCTCTGTTTCCTCCGACTCCAATTTTCGGATGCGAATGAGACCACGCCCCTCCTTCCTTTCGTTCCCTGTGTCCTCGCTGGTTGCCCTCTTTATCCCCAGTCTGCGACGGGCAATATTCCCTTCCCTCTTGGACCTTTCATTGCCTCCCTTTCCCCTCTTTAATCTTTCACACGTTATTTGTATCGCTCCCCAAAATAAATTGCCTTATCGTCTACTCTAGGACCTACCTAATATCAGTCAGTATTCATTCCTTTTCCCTGTCTTAAGACCCCACACCCCCATAGGTCACTGAACCAACCTTCCCAATCCCAGATCAATGTGTAGGTGCAGACGTATCTTCTATTGTCGATAGAAAATGCTAATTATAGCCCTCCATACCTTATCGACAATATTTGATTTCGAACGCGGAAATAATTTCTATTCGAAGCGAAATATATTTCTCTTGAAGAGGCTTTAATATTGAACTAGTCACTATACTGCAACTTGGAACATCGTCTGCTGATTTCCTACCATTGTTTTGCTTTTTCCATAAGCGCGTTATAATTCTAATCAAAAGCTGGAAGGATATTCAAATGCGATCGCTACGCTTTATGAGCATAAGAAAAATATTGCTGATAATAGTTAAGTATCAGCGATGAAGGATTCCGCAAAAGTATAAGAAAATAATTAGAATTTGCGAGACCAATGAAATTTAGAGAAAGGAACAGGTTATTAAAACGAAAGCAAATAAGAAAAATAAAACAAAAAGTTGAGAAACGTCTATTTCACCTTTTAGGGACAAGGAGCTCCACTCTGCTCCTTTTGCTGGGTAACACAACAACGCTATTTTCTTAGGCAGGTCTTTATATAAGTCGCTGATTGGCTGCAGAAATTCTTCGGAATTTCTTTCTTCACCTTTGAAACTTTCATTCTATGATACAGAAATAATTGCATACTATCGGGAGAACTATTTGCTAATTAATCATAATTTATATATTTCCAAGCGAACTGTAAACTTCCCTTAGTTACTGTTCATTTTCCCCTGTAATTATCGAGTAATTCTGACATTATAATATACACACAATATATATACATCCTTAATATTGCAAATAATATTTATAAATCTTGATGTCCTTTTGATTTTTGGAACATTCTGACCAACGGGCAGATATTTTATAGTTGAAGAAAATAGCGATTACCACATTCTCGATGCTAAAACAATTTAAAACAGGAACTTGATATATATCCAAAGGGGTATGAGATTTAATTCGATGGTGGCTGCTTCTCGGGTTTGGCTTTCGAGCAAGTGATGGAGATAAATGAAGTTACTCTCCCTTCAACGTATCCGAGTGGATTAATTCCATCTGCTACGCTCTGAAGGCTATAAATAATTTAAGGATGTAAATCCAGAGGGAGGACCTTTTGTTTTTGTTAGCAGAGGGATTTCCACTCTTGATTGGGAAAAGAAATTTTGGGTTAATCAGGGGAATATGACCTGCGGCCCATGGATATATACGCACCTATTGAACACGTTAGTTAAGGAAAGTGAATGCTTGGTGTAACCTGGTGATTTGGGGAAATTCGAAAATATTATCTATAAATAGACT
Organism: Ladona fulva; assembly: GCA_000376725.2. Taxonomy (NCBI): domain Eukaryota; kingdom Metazoa; phylum Arthropoda; class Insecta; order Odonata; family Libellulidae; genus Ladona; species Ladona fulva. Next base: position 1,315,936 of record KZ308161.1, read on the forward strand.
AAAAACTATCAATTTAATAGTTTAGAGACAACAGAAACGTGCAAAGTTATAATAAAAGGTATATTTTCTATTCTGAAAAACAAATGTTTCTTACCGACGACAAATTCCGACGATATTCCGTTTGAATGTTAGGATTTAAAATCCATTAACATTAATGAGCGAATATGTCCAAACATTCAAATATATAAAAGATAACTCATTGCGAATTATATCCGGCCATAATACAAATAAATCTTAATGAAGCTGACGTCTTTCCAAATATTTATAATAAGATAAATTTCTTTCTTTAATTGTCATTCGTAATATGACGTATCACCAACAAAGAACAACTTCTTTGAACTTACCTAAAAGTCAGTGAATTCACAGCCATCGATATTATTAAAAAACAGGTCAGTAGTCGACACAATAATACCGTCAGATAGTTAACGGAACATTAAAACGGAAATACTCTGATCTGATTGTCTGGCCAAATTCATCAGTTCAAATAAATACTCTAAAAATTGTGCGTTATTCTTAAAATCATTATGTAAAAATATTAATGAACGAATTAAACTTCAAGAAGTAAATATAAATGTAGATAATATTTATTAGTATGCTTTTTGCAAATTTAAACATTTATTAAAATTCTAGTAACCACTATTAGGAGGAAAACCATCTTGAATTTTATCTATCATTATGGAGGGAAAAAGATAGATATAAATCCGAACACGAAGAATTTTTACTTCCTTTTTGGTTTCGCCAACTTGTAGTAAGTAACTTGTCACTAATCTATCTTTTAAGATCAGAAAATTCCATCAAGTTTCGTATGTTTTACATAATATTAGAACCTTTCTATATGATTTAACAAGAATGACCAACAACGTCGTCAGAATATCTGAAGCATACATTTTACAGTACTGTTTTCTTATCGGCGAATCTGAGGACGAGAAAACTTCAGAATGATAACTAAATAAATAGAAAATGTCTCAGTGCGTTTACTCCTAGATGTAATCATGGAAACCACAACGAAAGAATCGATTATAAATTGAGAAATGATATTTACATCTTAAATCTAAACCAATTTGATTCCTTAAAAAATGTTCAGTCTTACATGAAATACAATGATAGAGGAAGTCATCTTGGATTCCAACGCTATAGATCGAATAAAATCCGATTTGCTAAATATCATAATTTACCAAACTTTATTACCTATTCGGTTGGAGCAATTAGCAGAAAGTACGTCGACATATAAAGATTAATTTGTCCGCGAAATTTCGTCGATCATATTTTGCTATGAAAACAATTAAAAGGAGTCTAGCAGCAGCTACTAATACACAAACTCCTTTTTTCTAAAACAAATCATCTCTTTCTCGTATAGTTGAATCCGAAAACAGTATCAAGGTAATCTTCGATGTATAAGCAGCTAAATAGTAAGCAAAGACTTAATTAACTAAAACATAATACAGAAATTAATAGTTAATCAATATTGAATGTTTACAAAATAGACTAAAAAATTGACAAGTGTACTTGTCAATGTTGTGATCTGACGATAGCTATTATTAGCAGAAACCGGTCGCCAATAAACAATTTCTGTTAAACTTTAGAGGCATAGTTAAATTTACTTAAATAAAATGTAACCAACTTACCTTGAATCCTGGGTCGTTTGTTATACGGAGCCATGCGGATTTCCTTTGATTTCTTAAAGTTGCATGCAAGCATTTCCATTGAAATTGCAACATTGTAGTTAGTCTGCCAAGGCAATCACTATTATGGATTTTAACATGGAAGGGCCTCTTGTGGGTCAGCTAAAATGTGTATGAAGTGAAGATGATTATTACTATTACAATAGCGATTTACAGATTTATTTATTTAGCTACTATTTAATAGCAATTAATTATTTACCTGCAATTAATTATATATTTGCGATATTTTATTTCAATTCATTATTTATTTGCAATAATTTTTATTTCCAATAAACTTTTATTTGTTATCAATATTTACCTGCTATTAATTATTAATATGCAATGAATAATTTAAATATACTGATATCTCGACGTAAATTTTGCATAAAAAATTATCGAGAGAAATAGTAATAAGTAATGTACTAGAGAATATTACGTGTTCCCGATCAGCCAGTCATAGAACATGGTTACTGTTGCAATTGTGTCACTGTTATGAAGATATTTCGCCTTATTTTTTTATTGTCGCACGAAGAGTCGAAGTTAAAGTCTTTTATTTACTTCGATTCTTCAATCTATTTGAACGAGCAAATGTGACTTTCGTCGTAAGTTGAGTTTCTAGAGGATAGATCAAATATTATATAGATCTATTATTCTAAGATTAGAGGGGGGTAATTTACTGTAGGAGGTATTCATACAGATCGTCTTAAGACTCAGTTTTCTTCTTTTTGCTGCGAAACCTTGGGGAAATGCTAAAATATATATTGAGTAAAAGGGTTAGGAGATGTAAACCTCTTTAACGCTGCTGATGTTCCACTAACCTTACCTTGAAGCATCATTCGGTCTCTTTAGGTCCGCGATTCACCCGATCGTCCCACTCGAGCTCGTAAACCTCGGGAGTTACGCGTTCTTCTCCTTTGCTTTATTGGGGAAAATGAAGTGACATAGTGCGCGAACCATAAATGCAGAGAAGAGTCGTTGGTCTATTTTAGAGAAATATTTACGTCCGTCGCCTTGGTTATAATGTGCATTCTCAGTTAACGTTCACCATTTTCTTTTCATTCCCCAACTTTCTGTTTCCCTTAAATTGAAGGTCCTCTAGATCTTTAGAAAATTTACTGAAAATTTCTGTTTTAAGAATTCTCGAATCAATATCATCTCACAAGGTCAATAACTCTAATTAAATTTAATCGTACTGAGAAACTTAGTTTGTGGGAAATCTTCCATCGTGTGGCTACGTTAAACTTACTCCGAGTTAAATACGCGACAGAAGGACAGCGATAGTGTAGTTGGGTTTAGAGAAACTGGGTCTGGCATAAAAGGGATTAACCAATTGAAGATAACCTACATCACTCTAGGATTTCTCAAATGGAGAATTTTGCCTCCTCTGAAACCGTTCTCCGGTTATTAAGAGGGCACCTCAAGAGGATTGGATTTAGAAGTGAGATTTGAGGTAGGCGGGATTAAAACGACTGAGGTTCAGCATCAAAGGAAGTAGTTTAATTACGCATTTCCCTCTGAGTCAAGGTTATGTTGAATGGAAGCTGCGTAGATTGAGCAATTATCCGGCATTTTCTGAACTTATCAATAACAGTTTCGAAATACACATGATAATTGCAATTTTCACGATATTCTATCTCGTCAACTTATCTAAAATTCTAAGATCAGAGGAAATCATTGATGAGTCACGAAGAGGAAACCTTCGTTGCTGGGAGTTCAACCTAAAAATTATTGTCATAGGAACAGTGAAGCAAGTTATAGCTTATTTGCATATGCTTGGGTGATATTCATGTATTTCCTAGGCTTCTGGAATGACTATAAAAGTTAGTAGCTTCCGATTTCCAAATCTGAGTCAAGAGAAATGTATACGCTTCATAGATGAAATAAATTGAAGCGTTTAATTTATTGGTAATTAGAAAAAATAACGAATTTATGAAACCATGAGTTATTTTATTGTAATTGGGGGATTCAAAAGTTTAAAGAATTGAGGATTAAATGCTTAACTGTTAAGAGTAATGGTAGGAAAGCAATGCTTAAATGCTTAAAGATCAGGAGAACAAATCTAAATCAAAATACAAACTTTACTATGAATAAACTGAAAGTTCCTCTTTCTTTATAAACTTTTCTTTTATATTCCTTTTTAAAGTTTGATTCGATCCTATACAATGTGCGTCATGAGCAAATATTGATGGATATTCCATCTATATCGATGAATGTTTTGCATTTACCTGTAGGAGAAACAAATTAGAATACTAAACAATTTTCCTTGTTATTCCCTCCCGAAATGGATCTTGTAATTTGGGTACAATCTATTCTAACAAAATAACTTCAGGATATTCTTAGACCTATACAACTTTATATTGAGATTTGTTATAGCGCCACTTTGAATACTTTTAAGTTGTTCCTGATTCAATTTGTTAATTAAATACTTTTCTGTTAACTTTTCAGTTAAACATTTTCCTCACATCTCCTAACCTCATTTTTACATTTACGTATCTTATTTATGCGTTTATAGAAGAAAATATTAAATTGAATAATGTAATACTCCCTATTTTTATCTCAAATTTCTGAAGAATCTGACAAATTTCCTTCAAAAGTCGTTGAGGATTTTTATGTTAAAAACGTACATGAAATCTTATCTTTCTCTTTCATCACACCTCATGGCCAGTTAAAACTATTTGATGGTCGAAGAAAACTTTTCTGTACACTTGATACCCAATTTTTTCTGTAGCTGATTCATGGCACTTGATGCTTCTCATCCGAGACGGTTACAAATAAAGCTCCATTCTATACCGCGACACGGTCCACGGATTTCACTGAAAGTATACAGTATGTTCCTCGGACATTCATTTTCAGTTGCTTCTTGGCACCAGGGAAATGTAAATAACGAAGGCATCACGTTCTATTCTTTGTATACAAATCATAGTAAAGAAGAGGGAAAACTTCCGTTACGGATGACAGACATACGTACTGCTTCACCACCGAATAACCCACCTCAAGACCGGCAACGCACTAATCGGGAAGAAGTTACCTCACTCGTGCCATTCAAGTCGTCACACGTTCCTAAATTTCCCACAGCGTCGTTCAAGGAGATGGATCTGTCAGAAGTTCAACGAGACGTAAGATTCGAACTCGATGGCCATGCCTTTCAATGCTTCACCTTCGATATGCCGTAACTTCTTCCATAACTCTCCGCTTCGCTCAGGAGCTGAACTTTTACGATTCGCCACGCGAATTTAACGTCTCTCCCTCTATTCTCTTTATACTCTAACGACCGTGATGCCTCGCGACCTTTTTAATGTCTCTTACAAACGCTCGTCATTTTCCTTTCTTGGGTACGTAAACCGGGAGTTTTAAAATGCAAGCTCGGAGTGAATGACCCATCAGAGGGCCGTGAAGACATAGCGGAGGTCACGGGAAAGGTAGAGAACGAGGAAGGGACAAAATAGAAAATTCGCAAAAATCTCGATGAGGGAGAAATTGCTTCCTCCGTTTCGTACGAGTGAATATGCGGCGGAAAATATTTTCCCTCTATTCCCATCCTAACGGAAGTTATGTTGTAGAGGTGCTCACAAGGAGAGGCAAATATTTCGATAGATCCATTAACATTTTCAACACTAAACGTTGAGAAAGAATTGAATTAAAATTCACTGTTATAAATTTCAAAGAATCTTCCAGCTTCTTCCGTCTAAATTAGAAGATATATCGCGAGGAAATTTTCCGCTCCGTTAAATTCCGAAATTAAATTATTTACGAGAAGGAAATACCTGGACCTTTGCCGATGAAGCCAGGTACGTAAGAGAATTCCAAGGAAAATAATTCATTTGATAAGTTGATTAAATAAGAAAGAGGTAGCTATCTTCGACCTACAGTGTATTTAACAGCAACGTCTTTAAAATAATTACATCATGATGCTGATGCAATATTTGTTAATATTTTCAAACTTCTTTGTATTTGTTAACTAAAGCATAAAATATCAATTCCCTTGAATGATTCATCGATAAGATTGTGTTTTCTCTAATTTTAAATAAAAACTTTGTTGGGGTTTCTGAGTTAGCCTGTAGGGATTGCTTGTTTAAGCTTTATCAGAGCTTTTTTTTTCTGTTCTACTTGAATGAGACTTGTATTTTTTGTTTGATATATCTTTGAAAAAGAAATTTTAACGCATATTTTCATTTTTATAATAAATAACTAATGATATTATAATTTTATTACAGAGCTAAGCGTTAAAAATTGAAAAAATGTGTGGTAACCCAGTTACTCTCCTAGGGAAGAGTAAGGTGCAAATATTGATTAGATAAGGGTTTATGTCTTAGATATCAGCCTCTTAATTTTTTAATATTATTTTGGGAATTACATTCAACTTATTTAAAGAAATCTGTATTTGACGAATTTAACCCATGACTTCGATGAAACAATTTTATCAAATCGGTTCGGCGAATGTATAGGTAAGATTCAGAGGTAAGAAAAGTTCAGCCATGTTAAATTATTTATTTTATATAAATGTTATTTTGTTGGTACAAAATCCTTATATTAGTTGTTTCCGTCGGTTGATTTACAAGCAAATTACATTCCCCGTCTGTTCACTCATGAATCTCACATATAATTAACAGCAAATTCAAAATCTCAACTTCTCTAATGAGAAATTTTACAATACAGTTTACAAAAAACATCACACAACCCAAAAAATTTTGAAGCGTTTCATGTCTTGCGAGCTCTTAAAAAAGATATCTACAATTTGATAATATGTCATAAAATAGCACAGTTTGAGTATCTTTTGATTATATCGATGCTTACATAATCTTAAGGCGACTCTGATCGCAGCGTTAAGAATACGGCAATTCAAATTCTCGAAAGCACCCAACGTTTCGAGAAACCCTCTCGAAAATATATTTCAGAAGCACCCTTTTCGAATGGCAGGAACGCTTCTATCAGTTTGTTTCGAGGGATTCACCAGGCACAAGCACAGGTGGCTCCGACGCCATTTTTCGTGAGCGGCCAGCGAACTAACCCAGTTGCAACCCCACCTTCCTCACTGCATCTACTACACCAAGTCAGGAACACTTCCACATGGTCGTTCAAAAGTTCGAGACGAACGATTAGGAGAGAATTAAGGGCAAGAATGTAAAGGGAAAAGAGAGTCAAAAATAAGTCCCACAAGGGTCGATACTAGGTCCTTCATCTCGGAAAATATATTTCAAAAACTTTGATGCTGGAAAGTCCGACGAAATTTTAAAAATATTTACGTGGTGTGATGGTTGTTACCGATGATGGATAATAAAAAAAGAACACTCGGCAGTGTAAATGTGCAAATACGTTTTCATGGAAATGAAACTTGTACGACGACATTCAAAGTTTGGAGGGTCTTTTAAAAGTGGAAGAAATGATATGAGTCATCCATGTTGGCAGGGCTCGTTCAAGGTAGAAACCTGTGGTAGTATTTCTTGCTGCCGTTTAGTACGTAAAACCCGTGTGGTTTGCCGTTCCCTTGGAAAAAGGATTTCTGCATTGAATCTTCGTGAGACTTGGTTCTCACAGCATGGGATTCGTTCTTGTCTCCTTTCCTCGTGTAGTACGAAGAGATGGGGAAAGATGTTGCTGGCTGCGACAGAGGTTTCCTGTGGAAGGGCTTCCTGTTACCATTGACCCTCGTCCTCACCGCCATAGGGTGCACCCTGCCTCTCACCGTCTTGACCACGTGAAATACGTCACTCTCTATTTGTGGCAGTCTGGTGTCGGCAGGGGTCGGCGACTGCGAATTTGACCCCGCAGTGGGCACCGGAGTCCCCGGCACGGATTCCAATGGCTTTTCTCCGTTGTATACCTTCTTCCAACCCCTCTTTATCTGCTCCTCCCCGCGTATAAGAGGAAGGTTCCAGTGATAAACCGGTCCCGGTCTGCCGTTGCTGAGGAAGCTGAGGGGCAAGCGCCTGACCGCATGGTGACGGTGCTGGGAGTGGTGAGTCGAGGCGGCGTGGTGATCGTGTACTCTCAGGGGCTCTATTCGGACCACATGGTCATCGTCTTCGTGTCCGTGCACCCCGAGCTCGAAGCCGTCGTGGTCGCGGCTGGTTGCCTCCAAGGGCTGTTCAGCATCTTCGGCTTCGGCGGTACCATGTAAGAAGGGGGTATAATAGTGATGGCTGGGAGGGAGACGGACATAGTACATATGAGACTCTCCCTCTTCACTGCTTCTCCTCTTGCTGCCGCCACCCTTCTTCTCTTTGACCGGGATCCTTGGGGAAGTCTCCCCGTGCCTCCACGACTCTACCGCCGCACCCCTCCTTGCTTCCTCCTCCTTCCACCGAGAGAGGCCGAAGCGGGAGATGAGAGCGTGGTTGGGGGATTTCTTCTTGCTGCCCTTTCGCCGGAGGCTCTTGCGACCTCCTTCTGGCATTGAGGCGACGGTGTCCAGCGATCTCGGAGCAGGAGGGTGGGGTGACAGGGGAACTTTAGGAGCCTCTTCGGATAAATTCGTGGAGGGATTGGGAGCGGATGTCGTTGCGCCCACGGCGGTGTCTTTCGTCGACTCCTTTCTCAGGGTTGCAGACTCGACGGTCGTCAAAGCGACGGAAGCAACGAGGAGGAGTAGGGTCATTCTCAACGGCCTAAAAAAGAAATAAGAATAATAAATAAAAAGAACGAAATATCTTGATAAAATCTTAACAAAGTTGGAAACATATATACGTAAACATAAGAAGCATAAAACATAAGAAGCATCCAAAATCTCATTATTAACGAAGTTATAATGGACTCAACTCAAGCTACTAAATATACACGATTTGCGTTGTGAATTTAATGCAATACATTAAGTAAAATCTTATATGATATGCCATTTATGGCTGTGAATTGAGTTTTTTTGCAACAAAAAGTGGTAATAACGAATGTACTCTGCATTCACGTGTATGAGAATTATTGGACAGTCGATTACCTTAAAACTGAACTCATGAAATTTCTATTGAACTGACAGAAAAATAACAAATATTTATTTTCTTCCTCAGTCATCAGCATTGTTAACGTTTCATTCCATTTTCAAATAAGCGAATAGGAGTCAGGCATGCGGAAGAGTGTTCAGACGGGATTATTAATCCAATCCCATATTATTTTTAGTGTGAAGACTTTGATATGATTATAATGATATTTAAATGACTGCATTCTCCGTATTCAATTCAGACGGAGTTTTTCATCGCTTCCTCCGATATATGAAATTAACTCCCGTGACTCTTGCCAGAAGTAGCTTGATGCACGCATCAGGAATGGTCATTAGCTCAAAGCAATGCCTCCAAGTAGCACAAAAGAGCCCCACCCACTGACCCCACATCTTTCAAACGGTGAGCCGCTCCATCTGAGGCTCCTCTCGTCAAAGGTGAAATTCACACCTGAGGGGACCCCCGCAGCGAGAAATAATTGCCTGAGGAAGACACCTGGCACCTAACTTCCCATCAGCTTCCAGAGGCCCCCGTGACCGAAAAATCACTTATACGACTAACTAATGTTAGAAGAAAACCATTTGGGAGAGTAAGCCATAGCCCCAAGGGTTCTTCGGTCCGAAGTAACCCGAGGAATTCACTTCCGCGATGCCATTATAGCGGAGTTCGCAAATGATTTACACTATCGGAATCTCCTAGAGGCGACTGTTTATTTTAATTGAACCTTCTCCCAGCAACTCTTAAAGTAACAACCTTTTTGAGAGTTTCATCGACATCCATTGCACTATTACCAATATACTAGTATTATCAGAAGAATTGAAAGGAATGCTGACGTTACGAAATGCTTTTTCAACTAAAGCATATAAACCGCATCATAAGAATCATTTTTTTCATCAGTTGCTCGTTAAAGGTTTGAATAGCTCAAGGAAAAAATAGAGGTGAAACAGTCAGACGCCACTAAATATCGAACCCAAATCGTCCAAACATTTGACACCCAGTAGTATGCGACTTCCTCAGTTTTAGAAGTTTAAAAACACTTCGTAAGTTCTGGGAAGGCCCAGAAATCGGTAATCCGGAGCTTCCTGTTTGTGTCTGAGCGCGAGTTCCGCTTGCCGAAAGACGGCTTACTTGCCAAAAGACGGCTTTTTAAATCTCTAATTCATAAACAGCGTTTTCCTTACTCTTCCTCAGTTTTCTTTGTTCCTTTTTTATTCATGCGCGCGAGGTATCATTAGCTATGTTTATCGAACATTTCTTTCCTTTTTATAAAAATAACTAACAGATGAATTTGTAGCTGAGAATTTTGAAGAGTAGCATCTGAGCTAGATGTTTTCATCTGGGCTAGTTTGGTATGCCAAGCTTTCAACCTTCGCTAATTACAACTGAATATACATTGTTGATGCAGTGTTTATGTAAACAACACTGCTGTTTCGATGGAAATAATTGAGGAGCTAAAATCAAAGACGCGAAACAGCTTGATTGTGTTTCTGTAAACTAATCCTTAAAAAAACATTGAGACAATGTTTTTTTAAGGATTAGTTAAGTTCAAAGGATACGCTCTGCTACAATACTATGAATTTCTCTTCACCAAGTAATAAATAAAAAAGACTAAACTAACCAAAAGACTGTGGCAAACACAGTTTCGTGTTTGGAATAGCGGAGGTATTTAACATCAGAGAGGTGAGCTAATACAATTTTACGTTCTTCAAAGGGTATCCTTCTAATGAGATACGATCAATAACAATAATAATACGTCTTTATTTAAGGGCGAAATTGAGACTTATTAGTCTTTTCTCAACTCTAACCTTAGTCATTATAGATAAAATGAAAGAGGTACTGGGAGTTGAACTGAAGAAAGGCAGCAAAAGAAGGCACAATTATGTGTGTTTAAAAAAGAACTGCACTTAGGGAAAACCCTGTATAAAGTCTGCACTTAGGAAATACCCTTTAGAGAAACATACACGTGAAGAGTGCGCGAAATACCTGCGAAACCTACTGACAGTAGCAACTAAACTTTAAAAGAAGAGGGGAAAATAAGTCAAAGAAAAGTGTCTGCAACACTGCTAGAAAAAAATAGACAAAATTGCACAGTTCTAAAAATCAATGCTCGATTTAAAATAAAATACCAATTATTTTTTCATGTATTAATTTAAAAGTGACGCCAAAAATTATACTACTATAACAGCCAGTTTCCACGTTATCAAAGTAAGGAAAAGAACAAAGGTGGGAATTTACCTTCCTCATCCTCTCTTCACGTTTTAAAAGTAGCTTTCTAGAACGAAGTTATAGGCATACTACAAACTGTTTGTGATTATAAATTAAAATATAAATAAATATTAATGTTTAGAAATTATCTAGCTACAAATGGCATTGAGCTAAATATATTTTATGTAGTTTTAAACATATATCTTCGACCAATTAGATGGCGATAATTTAGATATATAACGAAATACGATTCACGAAATATCTTTTTGTTTATAAGATTTTGTGACTATTCATCATTTCCCAAAGATTTATTTTGATGCGGTGGATATGACTTCTTGTAATGTAAAACCGTAAGAAGATCCTTTCTTATTATTCACCACATAGATATGATGTTATTATCATTCTATCTGGGAGAGACACCACTGCCAAGGGTAATGCTGCATCGATGAATCAAGGAGAGTAGGTTTGAAGAATTTCTTCGTTTGAACATTATAACCGCTCCAAATATTTTCGAATTCAGAGTGCTACGGAAACTTCGACAAGTAAATTTAAGTAATACTAATAAAAAATAAATAAAAACAATCGGAAATACTACTTTTTAGCATGATGATTGCATGATTACTGCAAATGTTTCCAATGAATATTTGAAGACGAGTTTTTATACATGCAAAGTGGGCCTTTCAAGTTCAGCAATTTGAATGAATTAAACGTGGCATTATTATGATTTGATACTAATAACTCGTATCAAAATAATTTAATAAACTGTGAGATCCGTACTGATGTTATCGATTTCTTATTAAATAACTCTCCCGTTAGTTCATATTACGGTCGAAGAATTTACGCGCAGAGAAGACTCATGTGGGAACAATTCAGAGTTAATGGATCCCTTTAACGATGCTGTGATTTCAATGATGCTTCGTAATCTCGCCGATTAAAATTGCTCCCCATTTTATCAGAAACGGATCAAACAGCTATGGCATTACGCCGCAGTAATAATTGGGCGCTTTGAGAATAAAAAGGAAGCTTTCGTAATCCAATAATCGGTGATGGTATCCATCGTCCCATTCATCTGCAAAGAGATAATATTAGCATCTAACGTTCGGATTGGCATGCGACGGATCCGATATGAATCAAAGCTGAAAGGTTCCGTTTCGGTGGCGTCACGAGGGTGTCGTCCGCGCCGAGATTAGTGTTGACCACTGGTGAAGCCGACAGAGTTCGGATGCGCGGTCGTGCATGCCAACAGGAATTAATTAAAGCAGATAGGATGAAACGGTTTAAAAGGGATGAGAGGCTAGCGCGAAACAGGAAGTGACATTCGACTGCGTTCGCCCCTTACCTTACGGCATCTACGACTTTTTTCATTGTTTAATCCCTCTCTAGTCACGGAACGCCAGGTTATTTATCGCGAGGCAAGGAAACCAATCGTAAAACAGCTACTTACCCGGCTTAAGTTATGTAACGTTTTCAGCCGTTCTGATGCGCAATTAAATTTGAGATGCATATGGGGTTTTCAAAATAGATGACAGCACGTGAAGTAACCGCAAAGGAGGCCGTTTTTTCAGCTATAATAGACACTTGTACTTGGGTACTTAAAATGAAACGTTAACACTAGCAAAGAACTAGGAAATTATGGAAATAACATAGTTCATTGCATTAGAAGTTCGATTTGATTCAAAGTTTTAAGAGTCGAAGTAAAAGACACAATGTCCCTCATTTCACAGAGATGTGGATCGATTTGAAGGCTGAGAGTTTATACGATGTCAGTGTTTCCCTAATTTTTTTCAACACGCATCGCCTCTTTTGCACCATAACCTCGAGCCTTAATTCATAAGAGAATAAAACTAAGATTGAAGCTACGTAGACCTGACCCTTCAATAGTTAACATACGTGAAACAACACACTAAAATTTCCTTTAATCGATAACTCAAAGTTATTTGGGAAGAAATACAATGTACCCTTGTGTCAAGCAGACCAGCAGTCGCTATCTATTCGGACCCCATGGACTGCTAAAATCGCAGTTTTGAATCTCGCGGACGACTGATATGATGTTGTTAATGGTACATACCATATAAACATATATAAGGGGTTCCATTTAATTAACATGAAATTCATGTTGTCTATCATCTACCTTGTGCTGGGGACACGAAGAAGATTCAAATGTAATAAAAACATAAATTTGCACGTGATGGCTACATTTCTTCATAGGCCACCAAAAGCTTCTCACGTCCCAGGAACCGGTTAAGAACGCTGCCCTAGACTAGCAAAACGCCTTTCATGGGGAAATACTGTCCATTTGGGAAATCACTACTCTATGCTTACGCTGAGTCGAGTGCCATTTAGAATGATGAGTTCCCCGAATAATAGAGTCAACTTAAACATGAAAAAATATACTCTTTGAAATGATTGGAATGTCTATTTCATTACCATTACGGAACTGACGTGACTCATGAAATCCCCCTCTTTGCGAACGGAAGCTCAATTTTCGGAACGAAAATTAGGAGAGTATACTGCGGTAGAATTTCTGCGAAAACGTAATACCTGCACTCCACCATTTTATACAGCTCTTTTCGGTCAAAAAAGATAATATAACTCCTCTACATGTAGAAGGAAAAAGGGGTATAAGACTACAATTGAAAAACTTTCCGCTGTCAAGTGGGAGGCTTGAAGATGGATTTGAATAAAAACAAATACAGCGTGCGATGCAGTCAGACGCGGAGAGGAATCCTACGAATATCATACGAAAAATTTAATCAATAAGTCACGATCAGATGCTCATTTTAGGTTTTAATAGCTCATAAATAACTGGTACAGGATCGGAAAGAGATAAAATACAATAAATCCCTATTTTTTATTTAATAAGTCGACTTCCTTTCACAAAGCAAATGACGAGGTTAAATCGGATCTGACCCGCAGACAGGGGACAGGAAGAAAAGATTGCAAAAAAATGCTAGAGAGAAGGAGAGTACCACAAGTTTGGAAGAAAGGGACTGAAAAAAGATCGAGCGACCGATAGTGGAGAAAGAGAAAGGCAGAAAGGGATAAATAAGGGAAAAGAAATCAAACAGAAGGAAACGGGCGGGAAAGATTTTCCGAAAAGTGAGATACTGAGAGGAAAGAGATAGATTGACCAGGGAAACAGAAAAAGGGAAAGGGTGTTGAGAAAAAAAGGAAGGTAAGACTCAGACAAACGAGAGAAAAGTGATAAATCATGTAGAGTTCGCGCTATAATTAGACCCGGATTAGGGTTAACTAGCCACTTCTTTCCTCTGACGTGGGAGTGGGCAAACTTCATCAACTGGCTGTTTAGGAAGTTGCGCGTAGCTTTAAATCCTCAGCTGGATGAAACTCATCTTTACCTTAAGGGCTCTAATAAAGCAAGCTGGGTGTCCTCTCTTTCTAGTGGTCATCCACTGGAGCTTATTAAGACAGTCTTATAACCTTCAATCTGAGGATCATTTTGATTTAAAAAGACAAGTAGAGGTTAAGTTAAACATTTACTGATTCTTCGTATAAGAGAAATCTTTGCGTAAATTGTGAGTGAAGGTATTATTCGCGGGAAGGTTTTTGTTCTTCGATTCTTATCACATCACTGGAAATTAGAAATTAAATTCTCGTGACAAAGATGAAGAATGGAAATTTCCTAAAATTTTTACCCGTTTCCCGGTGATAATTTCATCAGGATGATATATCTCTTGAACATGTATCGGAACATATGCTGATGATCATGAGGATGTTTACATTACGATTTGTGACTCAGAGCGCAGTGCAAGAGGTTATAAATATTAAATGCGGCAATAAGAATTAGCTGTAAAATATTACGACGCCGTACAGAAATCCGTCCTTAAGTGGAAATTTAACACTAAATCCACAACTAACAAATTGCAACTCATGAACCCTCAGCAGCACTTCAAGGGAAAAGAGCGTAGAATGAATCAATCACGGAATAATTATCGAGAGTACTTTCCGCAAAACTAAATGACTCCTAAAGTTGTAAGAAAACCTTTAACAGTGGTAAAACCGTAACATCCGTCCTCTTACTTTGGTGAGACCGATGTCGTAGTAATTTTGATGGAAAGCGAAGGACGAAGTTGAGCACCGATAGAAAATGGCACAGATGGAAATTTTACCTTAAATGAGAATTCAAATTTTTGCGAACTCGAAGGAGCTCAGCGAAATTCCTGATGGAAGAATTACAAATAGGTAACGGGGTAGATATGTTTAACCGGGAAGAAATGTTATCGTTTAATCATTGCTTAAGTTTGTCTGTGATTTATCCGACCAAAAGGATGGAGGTGCAATCGGGAAGCTTATATTAGCAACAAAAGTACAATACGGGGAAACTGGCAAGTAAAAGAAAAAAAGAGCGAAAGATAAGGATAGCGGATAGTGTAAAGGGAGAGAAATGAGGGGAAGGGGAAAAGGGGAGATATATAGCGAAGACGTGAGGCTGTCAGCATGGTTTGCGTGGGAGGTTTGATATACCTGCACGGAAGACGGAGCGGGTAAACGGGAGTGGGCTGCACGGCGGAAAGGGAGGGATGAAGGAGGGAATTAATAAGGGTAGTTAGAGAGGCTAGGGTGAGAAGGAGTGTCTGGGGTGAGAGGTTTCCCACTTAAAGGAACCGAAGTACTCCTATAAGAGCTTTTTAACTTGGTACGAAACATAGAGGGTGTCAGTGGTAGATAAGGGTCGCATGAGGGAAGAAGGAGGAGTACGAAGCGGCGAGGAGAGGTCGATTTACGTTTGGATAAAAGGAGAAAGTGCGGAGAGACACGGAAACTGTGGACATTGGTCTTCCGGTGGTTCGGGTATCTCCGCATCGGAGAAACGTAAGCGGTAACAGACAGTAGGGACGTGAGCATTTTTCGGAACGCCGTCGCTTTTTTTGGCATTTTTTTTGCAGGCGGAATCTTTTACCGCGAAATTATGCAGATGGTGTCTGTTTAAACAAACACGACTGAAATGTGAGCGCTACCCGCGACTTTATTTGGAGTCTGTAAGAGAGAAGATAATTGGGAGGCGCCCACGCTGAATGCAGGAGCAGAAAACAGCAGACTGCTTTCTCTAATCCTTGGATATCCAGACTATTGCTCTTAATAGCGTGGAAAACCAGGGCTACATGCAGGAACCTTCCTCAGCTCTCCGTAAGAACGCAATTTCCGCTGGATATTCAAAGAGAAGGACCGAAAACGCGACGAAAAGTATTGCGAACAATCGTTCTTTTTTATCTTTCGATAAAATGCAATTTTCCGGCTCTGAGCCGTCGAAATTTTGCCTTTTTGTTATAGCTTCCCTGCTGCGGAATTTCCTCTCGCGGAATGACTATGCGCGGAGTCCAGTTATTCAATTTCCCTCCAGAAATGCGATTCTGCATGCAGATTTGTTTTCCGTCGCAAGCGACTAAAAGAATGGGATTTGTGAAAACTCATGGGTTATTCATGAGTTTATCTGAAGAACTACCAACCACTATGCAACGACATACGACAGATATTAGAAAAACCGTCGTTGATCCACTTTACTTTGGTGAGACCGATGTCAAAGTGATTTTGATGGAAAGCTAGGGACGAAGTTGAGTACATATAGAAAACGGCACAGACGGAAATTTTGCCTTAAATGAGAATTCAGATTTTATTGAATCAATCTCGAAGGTTGGTCTGCACAATTCCTGATAGAAGAATTACAAATGGGTCGTTGGGTAGAAAGCAAGGAAGAAATTTTATCGTTTGATCATTGCTTATGTTGGTCATGATTCATCAGACCAAAACGCTAGGGAAATAAATCTGACCAAAACATTTGAGAAATCAGCAGCAGTTATCCGTCTCTTTTCAGAAAAGCAGTTCCTTAATCTTTAACTTTATCTCAATGCCGAATTAATATATTGGCTTTATTATCTCTTATTTTATTCATCGTGAGAAAGAGTCATGGGTAATCTTGGGGAAAGTTCTTCCTTCGGAGTATTTATGGACCTTCTTGAAATTGTCCTACCACAAATACAGCAAACGATAAATTGTTTTGGGATTCAAGAATAAACGAAGAATATTCTACCCGAAAGGTATTTAAGATCGATCAAACACTTTAAATTTAGATTACTCTATACCTTTTTCAACTATAGTTGACTGGATTCACATTTTAAGATGTACTAAACTACATCCATCCAGCGATAGAGATTGTCAATAATCCATAATTATTGGGGATTGAAAAAATTCTGCTTCGATAGAGAATATAACAGAATAGAATATATTTTTTTTCAGGACGAGCTTGAAACTAAAAAGTCTCACGTAAAATATTCCACCGCTCTTCCGAGGCTATTACGACCTGTTTATAATGGAATGGAGAGAGAAAAAACTGCTAGGTATAGATTGAGCTCATACTTAAAATAATGGAAAAGAGAATCGACTTAGAAAAAATGAGCCATTTATAGGCTTTGGCCATAGAATGTGATAACCTGTAAGGAGATTAGTTTTACAGGCGGAATCAATTCTTTGGTTCTAATGCGATGAGAATTCGAAAGTATAGTATAAATGTAAAATAAGAATAAATGAATAAAAGGGGAATGGCCATCACTGGCAGCCAAGATGACTTAATACATTATAAACGGCTTCATTAGGTGAAATTTAAACTAGGAAGTACTGAGATTAGGAATTGAATAATAGAGACACAGACTAGGTATCGATAAATTATCCTTCAGAGCTCTTTATATTAAACCTTTTTCTTTCTCTACTTCGAAATATAAGATTAATTTGTTTGATTGGGAGATCCAGACGATAATGGATTGGAGCGACAAGAAAATGAAGGATAGAAGCTCAGAAAAGGATACGAAAAAAAAACTCTTCAAACTTTTTAGTGAACCGACTAAAATCGCGTTATAAGCATCATAGCGTTTCATTCGGGATGACAAAACTTCATTTTTTGCACATTGAAAAACTATGTCGAAGTGTTTTTTGGTTCTTTCATTTTTGAAGCAATAGTTTACATTTTGAAATAAAAATTTTTTTTTTTCCTCTAATCAGTTGATAATGCTAATTTTGCATAAATATTTCCAAATGAATTTCTTATTTTAACAAAATCAGCACAGTTAAGTCACTTAGCTCTAAATGAGGCTATGCAGATAATAAATAATGTGGAAATTACAAAGTTATCTTCAATTTTTTACCATGAAGTTCGATGCCCGGTCTAATACGAACGATTATGAAAATACAGATAGCATAAGATAAACAACTTTTGGTTTATAAAATGAGACGGACGATAGACTTAAGTGTGTTGCAATGCATCTAGGGACGGAAAAAATTAGTCTTACAAACGGTTAGAATAGCGTCTTATAGCGTCATACGCCTCGAGTTAAAAGGGGTCGTGACCAAGACAAAACCGCGTATTAAGCGAGATACTGGAGACTCTCCAGATGGAACTTTTTAAACGGGTTTCACTTTAGATACCCATTAGGATATGTGATACTATATATAAAATAATCAATGGAAACTTTAAAGATTTATTATAATTGATAAATATGAATATAACCCTTATAGAATTCTAACTTGAAATGTCTAGGCTAGCCCTCAAAGGAATTAACTACACATTTTCAAATGCATTCCGCACACCATTCTATAATTACACTAAGGTAATCAAACAACCGGTATAATCATCCCTGACGGCATCAAAAAGATTTCTCTTTTTCGATTTTCGATGATGATTACGTTGAAGACATTGCCTAAGATTCATCGTCAACTGAAGAGGGACTGAAAGCGATTGAGTAAGAACAAAGAAGATTAACCTAATTCTAAGCTGCTAAAAATTCCCGCAACGCTACGACTCTTTTCCCGAATAAACTCCGTGATTAAAGGGGGAAGATGGGCTAAAGGATGGGTTTCGCTTCATTTACCCCGGAAAGATTCACGGGAATTAAAATTCCTTATTTACCGGGGGAAGAGAGTAAGATTGAAGGGAATGCGATTTTGAAGGCGAGCATTTGGAGAGGAAAGCGTGCTCTACGAATTAAGAGCTTTGCGGCGATCGATCATTTCCGATTTCACGAAGCTCTCCACGGATACCAATTTCGCTCGAAATCATCCACTGGAAAACGCCCTCTGCGTATGACTCCTCGATTCTCTTCCAATATTTAGCGTCCAAATTCTGGGGAGGAAGGGATGGGAATTAGTACGTCGCGAAGACAAAGAAAATAAAACAATCGATGTTGTCGGGTGGAGCGATCCGGAGGGTATTTTTACCAATCTCTGCTATAATCTTTCGAGAATTATCACAAATATCAATTTGAGAATTCTGACAGTACATTATCCACACTCATTCTTCAGTGGAGAACTGTTTTACTGCTTCAATGCAGTTCTCAAGAAGCTAATAAACAGAGGCACCATTAATAAAGCTCTCGTACTAACGCGAATAAAAGTAAAATGAGGATCATTCTTAAACCTTATAAGTTTAACTCTAATTTTTGGGTAACCCGCTACTTACTGATTGAGCTATATCAGTAATCAGGAGGATCACGCCCTTGAAATTAAGCACTATTGGAAAGGTTTGATAACATATTAAACTTATATAAAAACTACGACTTGAAATCAGCTATAAAATTAAGAGTACACGTAGTTATATATTGTCTGTTTCCTTTTAAGTTGCTGAGTCTTGCAAGTTGACAATATAAAAAAAAAGAAATTGGCTTTTCGGAGAAAGCCACACCTGCAATTTATGGCCCCCGGGTGCAGTACGTTTCTATTGCGCGTGATCATTAAGTTTCTCAAAGATATTAATACGTAGGCGGAAAGGCGTCCACTCTTGTCGGTACCCAGGTGCGGTGTACCTTCCGGACCATACGTAGGTGTGGCTATGAGTTGAGATATGGCTACACGGATCACGAAAATGTCTTCAGCTGCAATTGTTGTACACGTCATAATAATTCAACATAATAGTTATAATTGACCTTAAACTAACTTTGTTCGTTATTTCATAAACCTTAACAGAACGTTTTCGGACTTATGGGTATATGGATACTTAACACGACTCATAACAGCTAATATCCGAGATGAATAGAAACTAAGAGAAGGAGGCTTAATAGCAGTAAGTACTCGAATAATAGAAGAAGTACTTAATGCAACTCCCTGTCATCTATTGTAATCCGTGTGAGATTTGTAGATTCACACTGATTGCTTAAACTCACATTTCATTATTAATTTTAAATCAGTATTGTTATCGCTTAGAATTAACGAAGAAAATCACTTTAATTACTGAGTAATACTAAAAATATGAAGTATACATTTCAGAAGAACCCAAAACCGAAACCAGAACGGTACAGAGATGATACTAAGTTTGACTTTGGTATTTTTCTACGTCCGGGAAAGGCTATTCATTGAAAAAAAGGAATTTATAAGAGTTGGTAAAATAATGATCAGTCGATTCTCAACGGGGTCTCAAATATTTAATCATTCGCATGGGCATTAACTGAATATCTACAGGGATCACCGCGGTGATATAAGCTCATAAAGTGTCTGTGTTCCAGAGTACAGAGTTACCCAGCTTCATGGTCTCAAATCCCACTTAACGTGTCCTCAAGCAAAACCACCGATGGGATTTTGAACGTTCTACATCACACTAGTACTTCCGAGGTATACAAGTACCATAAAATAACGCCTCTCTATATATCCTTAATTCCAATAACCAAAAGATTCAACTCAAAACTAAAATATAACTTGTTTTCCACAATCTGGGATTGCGACCTTAACACAAAATTCAGTAAATACCGCCGCCCAAAAACTGTACTAAATGAATAAACCCTTGACCTAAACACTCTACCTTAATCCGAGCCAGAAGCTCTCCCTTAGTCCATGATCTTCAATAAAAAAGAACTTAAAAGTGCATAATAGAAAAGCATGGATAAAACCCCAATTCAGGAGCCATGAACAAAAGTTTTCCGGCAGGAAGTGAAATTTAATCGTCGTTTTCCGTGTCCTCGAGAAAACGAAAACCCATCATTACCCAAAGAGATAGTTTTACTGAAAAGTTCATATTTAACGAATACTTAGTTTTATAAATAGCAGTGAAACTATCAGATGATTTATTTGTAATTGAGGAAAATATTAGACAAAAAGATCTCAGCTTCGTTATTTATGAGTAAGATGCTTTCATTATGGTTCATAATTAAGGCAATCGCTGCTCCACAAGTTAGAAAAGAATAAATGAAAAGGGAATGATAGGTAAATATTTAAATATTTACATCACCGATACCACAGAGAAAAGCAAAACAATATATTAATTAAGGATGTTTTTAAATTAGGAGAACATGAAATATCTAGTTATGTGTGTTGGTTTATATTTACAATTTTTATTATTATCTATTCGTATTAATTTATAAATTCGTATTACGTTCCTTTCTTTATAATAGTTCCTCACGCATCATTTGACCAAAATAAAGAGAATATTTATAAGGAAGGTACTTCATGCCTTCGATATGCCTCATTCCTTCAAGAGCTATTTTTTCCTTTAATTTATAGCACCAGTCACATTCGTTTTCCCAATTTGGGTGGAAAACCATTCACATATTCCAACTCTTTCCATTTTAATTTTCCTATGGAGAAAATATACGAAGAGATGTTAGGCCTTCAAAACAAAAACACACTGCAGCGCGTATGTGGAACGCTTTACAAATTTTTAAGCATACTGTATTTTTTATGTTCCCCAACAGCGGACACAAAGGGTAAAAACGTTCTCGAAATTATGGTGTAGCTCCGAGGAGAGGTTTTCCTTTGTATCGCTTGCCGTATAAATAAATTAGTCTCGAATTCGTTCCCGCTGCGCCGACGTCGAGGCCGACTTTTTTTCCATCGAACCCACGGATCGGTAATATGCGATAACTGCAAACTTTTGACGTCACCGTCATGAACAATTGATCCCACCCTTCTTCTCTCCTGAGATTCGTTGTAGATTTTGAAGCTATGCTGTCGACAGATTGGAGGAAAGTTGCACAGGGAAGCCTGGATATATCCCCAACTGACCCTCTCGTCAAGTGAGTGCATCTATCTCGCACTTTAGATGATGAGGATGCTCTCAGGTTTGAATCTAACAAACCTCTCTATTAGGATAACGTGTGCTCCAAAGAGGCTCGGAAATGTATTATTCCGTGAAATAGATTAGAATAGATCAGAGGTAGGAAGTCGATGGCCATTGCGTCACTTCCTGAAACAAATGCCAGGTTATAAAGGATTTGGTTCCCAATCTCGTACACAGCGCCGGATGAAAATGAATTAGAAATTTAATCAATCAGTGTTTACTTTACAAACAATTTCGCATTCATTGTATAATTTAGGCTTAACATCTAACTTAAGCTGTTCCATCGTTTAGGGGCCAAGGGTCTCAATATTCATCGTATGTTTCCTTGAGCTTTTCGTGTTCCTTGGTTGTATGGTGGGATGGTACATACATGCAGCCTTACGATGTAAAAAAGATCTCCATTCCTGGATTAGATGAATTTATATGAATGAATGATTTTTTCGGTGATTCGACTGCCATAGTCAATGAACCTCACATACTTATAATTATACCTCTTCAAGGGTTTTTAGAAGCATTATAAGATGCCTTATACCAGCTCTTATACATTATAAGCATGATAAGATTAAAATTACAATTGCTAACAATCCGATCCGATTCACAAAAAGGAAAATTAATTAAAACAAATGAACGAAGAAAAACGATGTTAAGATAATTTTCCCAGAATCTTCCCGGATTTAATATATGTGTAGCTGCCCAGTTTGTTTGAAAATGGATAAAACTGGAGATTACATCAGCTTTGCACACAAGGGTTGATTCTAGGTCCCTTCTAATCCTCGGCATGTTTCGTAACCCGTGGTGCTTGCTTCACTCCAGCAAAGATACCACGTACTGAAGGATTAAGTGAAACTTTAGTTAATACGAAAACAGTGGGAAGAGAGAATACCCAACGATACTCCGACGAAGCAAAGGGGTGAGAATGCTGATAGGAGCAGTACTCCCCTACCTCTATAATGCCACCATATTACGAAAACCATAACGTCGGTCATTATCGTCGGTTGATGTGCACTCTCTTAAGGATTTATCCAGAAGGTGGGTTTAGACGATCCTTAACCGTTAATGGGTTTTGATGGCGAGGCGGCGAAGCCCGTGAGAAAATATTGCATCGTTCAATATTTAAGCTATATCATCCTTAAGAGGTTTCGTCTGGAAGTCGGGGAAATGTTGTCGAAGATGCGAAGTCATGAGGTATTGGATTTCGTGGTTTGAACCCGTGACTCAGTCCTTCAACGAGACGAAATTAATAAATTCAAGAAGTTTACGAAATGAACGAAAATTTTTTTGCGGAATATATTACTTTTTGTAGGGAGGCATAGTATGTGTGGCCCAAAACTCAACGACGAATTTATTGAGACAGAAAGCCTTGGGTGAGGCCGACATTTTGCGAAAGAAAAGCTTTATTTTCTTAAGCGTGCTTGAATTTTGTTTTGCAAATGAGCAAACTTTACGAATTAAATGCGTTTATTTCTTTGTTTATTTTTCAAACTGCTAACTTCCGTTTAGTGATTATCTGCCTCGAATTTTTTTCAGTACGGTTTTTTCAGCAGTTTATGATTAAAATATCGGCATCTTCCGAAGATTTCTGCCACTCATAAGAATGGATATAACATTAGGTCGTGAAATCTTGAACGAAGAGAGTTATTTATCATAAGCACTTTGATACGCGGGATAGTTTTTCAGTAGGCTTACGCAATCCCATTTCCCTTAGACTATAATTTATTATGATTTAAACTAAACTATTAGCTTCAGAATGGTATATCTTATACGACGGGGAAAAGAATTGGATATGACGCAGAGTCCTTAATTAACCTTAAGGGTAATCAATTAAGGAGTCCACGCTAATTAGACCGGGGATATTTTCTTTCTTCCTCTAAGCTTTTTTGAGGAGCCTAAGAATAAACACGCCAGAATTAAAGCAGATATTGTAATACAAAGAACATTTAGAGCGTAATTAATTCTAGCAAACGGGGTGAAAAAAAATCTCCGAGTCGGCCTCAACAACACAAGAGGCGCCGTAAAACACACCCACCGAGGGTTAAGAGTTGAGATAACGAAGAAGAGAGAGGCCTCGGGAGGATAATAATGGATTCCGACGCCGAACTTGTCAGAGTTTCGCCGGGGGCGAAAACAATTACGGGGTGGCACGGTAAGGAAGAGGCCTTTCGCAGGTGCATTTGGGGCAGAGGGCAAACACTAAAATGGCCCTCCGCCCGCAGCCACGGGTTTTTCCTAGCCTCCCATAAAACCGCGTTTATTAGGGCGTCATTTGCCTTCAGCGCTTCTGTATTTTTAAGCCGCTGCTATGGATTAATTCACAGCAAATCGCGGAATTTTCGTTCGTTATTGACAAGGCCAAGGTCGCCAAGGCAATACATTTTTGCGAAGGCGATGGCGCTGAAGAATTGAATCCTCGAGAACTGCGGATAGTCGCGAACCCGAAAATGCACCAGAAACTTTATATGAAGTCTGAAGGAAGAAAATACTGCTTTGAACTCCATTCAAGCCAGGCTTTTCAAAACTTTTTATTGTATTCGCAAGCTAAATGCTTACCTACCGCTCAAGGTAGTCTCTCGAGTCATTTCGTCGCACTGCTCGCTGAGACATAGTGCGCGGAAACAATTTTCATTAGAAGTCGCTCTCTTGGAGTGGTAAGTGCAAGAAGCAACACTTCATGTTTTAGATCTAGGATGCTTTTTTATTTTTTTATTTAATGGATAATGATGCAGAATGCAAAATGCATAAAATTCAGATATTGTCGTAGTATTTATTTATTTCACCATTCTCTCGAAACCTGTTTTAGAACAGCTGACAACCAGGCATGGAAATGTAATGATTACGTGTTATACGTAATTTATAAATATAATTATAATTTTAATTATATACTTCTCTTAAATACTTTTTTCTTGCCAAAGAAAATGGTCTATGACGGTAAGAGATTAGAGTGTTAGTAAAGTATATAGTAATATTACTAAAGGTTTTCCGACAGCTGAGGCCATTTCACACGTATGAGCTTTATCCGGGAATCGAACCCGGGACCACTTTGACCAAAATCAAACGCGCTACGCAACTGACTATCCGGGAGCCCAAATTATTAGATTTGTTACAGATAATATCATATTTATATGATTTATAATAATAAATCAGCAGAAAGATACAATGATTTATAAATTAAAATATAATAAGTAACATGTAACTTAACTGACTCAATAGATAGGGTTTTCATACTTGAATAACATGAAACCAGGTCTAACCAAATTTTAAAGCTGGCAAATCAGAAAGAAACCCAGACGCTGACATATAGCTTACAATTAGTTTTATGAATTATGAAATTTTGCCTCGTATAAACAATCCTCGTAACTTTTCGTATCTTACATTATCCTTTCTGCAGGTATATCAATCAAACCGGGAAAAAAGATAAATTGACCGGAACCATGTGGTAAAACCGGAACAATCACGGTAAGAACAGGAGGCACATAAATCCTATCAGTAGATAATATTTGTAAATATTAATTAATAATTATTTCTGATTTAATTGATTATACAGAAGAAAATATTTCTTTAACGGACTTTTATTGATTCGTAGGATAAAAGTTTAGGATTATTTTCGTTAATTTTATTAAGAAAATCTCAACTTGCGGCTGAAAATTATCCACATTAACGACTAATAAACCTTATGAAAAATTTGAACCTTTCCTAATCTCCCGCTTATCAATTCTGATATTACGATGGATCAGACGAATTCACTTCTACGTGATGGGTGTTTCAGAGTTCGCTAAACCCTCCATAATGAATCTGCCAAGGCCAAAGCCAGTAGAGGGTGGGCGCTAGAAAGCAAAGAAATATTTCATAATGGTCAAATGCTTATGTATTTACTCCCTCTACCGAAATTGAGTTCGAAAAACTCAATGCGAAGCTAAAGAGGATTTTGCGGAGATTATCTTCAAGATTGGACGAAAGGTAGTCGTTAGCTACGAGGTTTTCTGAAACAAATAACTTTGGCTGAGAGAGCGGATAATCAGAGTGATGAATTGGCGCTGCCCTATTAAAATCCTCTTAAGCAGGAAGAATTCGTGGTGAATCCTAAGCTTCTTATGTTCCCTGAAATAAAAAAGAACAGAAGAAATGGAGCGATCGACGCAGTTTTTGCGCTTATCGGAAGTTTTCATCTCTAACCTCCTGCGGCAGACGGTAGTAAACCCTGCAGTAAAATCCAATTCAGCAATCTTCACTCTTGACTCTTGCTTCCTGCACGTTACTTTAAGCTAGAATTCTTTCAGGAGCGTATATGTCGGTAAATGGCTAACTATTCGACCAGGATTTAAGTAGGACAGAATGAAAAAATGCTCCCCACCACTCAATAACTGTAAATGAGTGATACTCGTACCCGACACCTAATTAATCCTCGAGCTGAAGACATTTATTAAAGAAAATCCGTTCAAACTCTCGCAGAATTACGGCATGGCGCGAAAACCGATCGCCTCAAGGGACCACTTCATCCGTAAAGTCTTCAGTTACACCATGACTTAGCAGATTAAGATTCCCTGGAGATGCACCGAACCTGATACAGACTGGCTCTTAGAAGAGACGAGTAAAAAAGTTGATAGCTTTTGTTGAGCTTAGTTGCATCGTTGCCGAAGAGATATTTCAATAAAGAAAGTCCACTCGAAGGTATTCTCTTTTTCATTCTGCTTTTTTGAAGGCTCTATTTTATGAAAGAAAAACTAAGCGAGCATCTATTTTCCATTAATTTCAATTCCACTCGGTGGACTTCATTTGATCTATATCGTTGCGTAGGTATTTCCACCCATGTAGTTTTGGTAGCACAAGGGTGGATCACGCGATGAGATATCAAGCAAACCCTTCTATCCTCAGTTTCCAGATGAAAAAAACGCTCACAAAAAATAACTCGTAAAACACTTACTGGGCTCCTAAATAAAGGCGAGGGAACGCACAAAAGTAACAAGACAACCGTAATTTTTCCTTCGTGGAGAAATGGAAAGAATCACGTTCTTCATACCTCCTGAGAGCGGAGCGTGGGGTTGCGACTAGGTAACAAAGGGGAAAAAACGTATCTTGCACCGCTGTAAATGCTACAGAACGTGGAATGGAATGTAATGAGGGATGATGAAGGCGCCTACGCCATCACCAAAAGGAAGGAACGCTCGCGTGAAGAGGAGGAACGCTGTTGAATTATGGTCGTTTCCTCAGCATTAATCATTTTATAGGAAGAATGGGAAGGTTGTTTTTTAGGAACTACCCGCGCCCTATTTACATTTACGGTTCCCGGGTGCATGCTGCGACGGAATCCAAGCTGAGATTATTTCTCTACCGTGCTCCAGCCTGGGTAAAATAAACGGAAGGAGATGCAATCCTTAGACTCGAGAGAGAATTCTGGTAATGAAACAAATGAAAAATAAATGTAGACCTGCTCATACTACGTAAGATTCCATCTATTCCTCAGAATTTTCCATATTTAGGGCCTTAAATTTTACTGCTAACGAGAAAGGGTAACTTACAGCTGATCGATATCATTCTCTTCTTCGAGTTTTAGAATGCACAACGGAGGTTGAGTCGAATCGAATTTCCCACTACCGCAAACTCGAGTCGAATTTATCGTAAATGTACCCTTCTCTACGTGATGAAACATGGAATTCATCAAAATCTCTTCTGTTCAATTCAATTCTGAAGATGGAGGTGAAGGATATAAGAAGATCGGGAAAACGGGAAAAACAAGAGTTTAGAGGAGTGTTCCCCGGAAATGCGTGGGAGGACGTTTGAAAGGTGAAACCAAGGCGTTGGAGAAATAAAGGGGAAGGGAAGCAATTTTCTCGGAGTGGGGAATAAGGAGTCTCGTTTCCGATATCGAGGAGAGCACTTCTCGTGAGAAATAAATTCTTTAGGATGAAACGTCGAATCGGAAAGAAAATCCATTCGGAGAAACTTAAAGATTTTTGATGTGGAAAACTCAAAGAAGTGCCACATTTATAACCAATATTTATCCAGCTACTTTGCATGACAGATAGAAAGGTTAATTCAAGGATATTTAGGATGGATGCCTACCAAATATACGTTGTGGAATGACATAAAGCTGATATATACAGACATTTATTCCTATTTTATTTTCTTCCTTTTGAAGTGTTCAAGTTCTAATAATACGTAAGAGCAGCAGAACTTGAGGCGGAAGTAATGAATACACGCTTAAAAATCGTATCCACTTCAAGTATGTCCTCAGTTTTAATCGGCCTCCCATACGCCCATTAGATATATATAGAGAATTTGAATTTTAGGAAATTGGTTTGCAAAATATATAATAATTGATTCCAAAATACAAAAATAATTGCCATGAAAATTATCGCAAACATATTAAATCTAATATATTACCAGTTTGAAAACTGGCACAAAAGTTTTTATAATTTACTCTTACTGAATTTCGTTCCGCAAGAACAAGTTTTGGTAGCAAAAAATAATGTTATATTTTCTTGTTATGAAACAAGCATCCTTTGTTAGGTAGTAAGGTTAAGGCAGAAATAACTTTTAACTAAGTTCCGTAAAACTCTCTTTTTTTGAAGAACCTTTCGTAGCCATTATTACGCTTGGTATTCATGACCATGGCCAAGAAACTTTCATGAGTAAAATTTAAAAAATGAGGTAAGCAGTATTTCTAAAGGAAAATGAAGAATAAAACTTTCGTGAAATGCAACGAGGTATGGGAAACTATTAACGCTGCCTTCGTGGAGGTAGAGAAACGCCTCTTGCACGATTTTCAGCGCGAGAGAAATTTCTGGGAACACTTTGGATGGATCTAAACGCTCTCCAAGGGTAAGATCATTTAGCAGGTTGACTTTTCTCTCCGAGGCCACTTTCACCTCCATTCATCTTCAGTCACGCGGCCGATGCTGCCACGAGGAAACGGCCGAGGAGAATATGAAAAGCGGGCAAATGGATCCGAATTGCACGGGACATGGTGTTAGATTGATGGAATGCTGAAGGCGGGGACGGGTTAACAGGAGGGCTAGGCGTGGGTGGAGAGTGAGACGCACGGCCAGTTGACAGGAAATTAGAGTTATGCGTGAGAAGGAGATGGGGGAGGTAGATTAGGGCAGGGAAGACGAGGTTGAGATATTGGGAAGTGCATGAGAAAGGTGAAGATCGAATAGAGAGCTATAAGGGAGAATTTGACAGCAAGGTGAGAGATATAGCGCTGAAATTTCCAAGGAATCGAAATGGGGCGATAAATTTGGTCGTTTATAGGTGACCCTGAATTATTTAACAGCTGACGATGGAATCCTAGGAACAAGGAGGGCTTAGATGTAGAAGAGGAAACTCGTGGAATGGAGGAGATGGGAATAAGAGCATAAAAGGCTTTAGAGAAAGGGGGATTTAGGTGATAAAGAAAGGTGGAAAGAAATGACAGATAACCATTTTCTACGGTCATGGAGGCGGAAAAATATTTTCTCTCGGTTTTATGTGAGATAACATTGAAAAGTGATGGATGAAACGTGCCCAAATTTCCTCCGTTGAATTTCATTTCTCGCGAGATCTCCCGAGAGAACTCAGCCATTGGGTTGGAATATAGAGAAGAGGATGATGGATGCAGGGTGAAATCAGTTAGATCATAGGCCAGTTAGATGGAAAAAATCTACGCTTTCCACCATCATTCACACTGAACTGATTCACCGAACCCTTTGTAGAGGGGTCTCTCATTTTAATTTGAACTCATCATTCAACTTAAGTAAAAGCCAAACAAAAAATTATTCACAAAATATACAAGCTTTTTCAAGGTTGCAAGTAAGTTGTAACAGGTAAGTAACGCGATTACAACATATGTAGAATTATTGTTCTCAACAATAGAGAATAATAATTGCAAAGCGCGACCACTGAAAACCGTAACCCCCGCTGGTTGGAATTTCCTAACGGTATTTTTGAGCTTTTCTCAAACTCTAAATAAGACAAAATTTCTAGTTAATGTAAAATCCTTGGTGGAGTGCAGTGTTGTATAGATGTGAAACATAGCGCTTAAAAAAGAGGATATCAAAAGATGGGAGGCCCTCGAGATGTGGGTGTGGTGTAGAATGGAAAAAGTAAGTTGGGTTGATAGAAAAACATACACGGATGTGCTAGAGATGGTTGGGGAGGAAAGGGTTTTAATTTAAGTAATTAAGTGTCGACAGAGGAAATGGGTGGGTCAAATAACGAGACGAGAGGGATTGCTGAAGAATTTAATCCATTTATCTACATAAATGTTGTTACATCTACATAAGTGTAATCTACATAAGTGTTGCTTTACATATCGTAGAAAGATGATGGTTTGAAGCGACTATTTCTATTATCTACCTCCTAAATTCTTTTTTAAGTATTTTACCAGCATGCGCTCAAGCTACGCGCTTATATCGTTTCGATTCTGTGAGTCAGATCAAATTATTTCAGAGAATGATTGAAACACGTCCATACTGACCCCTTCATCCGATCCGCCAAAACTTCCTAATCGATTCCAGGTGAATCCTTCACCTTAGCCATCCTCAACAGACGGCGGTTGCGTAGCAAATGCGTGCCGTGATACAGCGTTTCGAAACGCAACGGGAAGAGGAGACAATGTGCCACGGAGAGGTCGGAGAACGGAGGTGGACCGAAAGTTTGATCTCCGGAGGAATTCGCGTGCATGGCAGTCATTGACACAACCACGCAGGGACCATTAGGAGGGACGAGAGGGCGACAAAAACACGACCACCGGGAAAAAGTTGGAGGAAAAATCCAGAAGGCGGTCCACAGATTCTCGGCCAAAGGAAAGAGAGGTGGGGGATTTTTGAGACTTTTTTGCAGGCGTCTTTTGGAAAATGCAGACGGGCAGCAACCGCCTCAAAGAGATCTAATCTTCTGCGTGAAGGGCGATCTTGTCTGAACATGAAATCTAACCCACGTAAATATTTTTCAATGGCGGCATCACTTTCAAAATTTCCTAGATATCATGAAGCTGGAGAATAAAATCGGTAGATTTTACCTTCCAAAAAGTTGACGAGATGAAATTCATTCATCGTTTTTCATTTCGTTCACTGACTTTAAATCTACGATGCCGCATTATATTCTGGTAGATACCTATATTAGTTTTTCGATAAAACTAAAGCAAAATTAATAAACCACAAATGAATAAAATATGAAAAATCTGACTAAACTTTAAATTTACTAAACTCTATTTCACATGAGAATTTTGCACATTTCGAAGAAAGATGAAAATGTAGAAATTATCGCTTTAAGTTGAATGTAATTGTAAGAATGCAATTATAAATTATACTACTCCTCGTTTAATGATATAATCCTCACGTCATCAAGTGATTCCGTCTTATGTTAGATCCAAAACTGGTTGCTAAGATAAATCTATACATCAGAACACTCTCCAAACTGGCTTTGTTTAGATTCCAGGGAAGTATTTAAATACCTAATATTTTGCAGTATAATTACCGTCGAATTAAAGGTCATATAGACCTGGAATTTGAAGCGTTCCCTCACGATAATCTACGATTATAATGAGAGGTGTTACACATCATTCGAAAGAACAATTCATCGCCTTGAAAATGATATACAGTAAGAGATAAAACCCAATTCCTGGATTATCTGTCGATGTAAATCACATCCAGACAAGGTGAATTCGTGCAAAATCTAGACTTAGTCAATTTACACCATTGTGGAACAATGTTACAGGAAATCCAGACTTATAATAAAAGTGAGGTATATAGTCTTGTAGCATGCTCCGCGTATTTTTGGATCTGATATTGATTGATTTACCTTCCATGAGCCTCTGAATTAAATATCCATTGCGCTCTACAAATTTCAATACATGCTGTTAAAACTTTTATTATATTAGACACTCCTTACATATTTTTTAAATAAGCAAGAGTGGTTTTTCGAAAATGTATTGGAAGGGAAGATATGACGGAGCCTATAATTATGACGGGCCTTTCAGTAAGCCCACCTCGCAATTCATCATTTTCATCTTTCTTAATGAGTGACGAGGTTACTCTTTGATCAATGGCATCACCATCTCGATGTACTCCTTTTTAAACTTAAAGAATGAAATTTTCAAATTGAATAGGGTAATAAACTCAGCTACATTCACACTCACGATTTTTCTTTAACTTTTCTATCCTATAACTTTTTATTACAATACTTAAGTTTCGAGAATAAACGCATAAAATTTTATGAAAGGTACCGGCGGAAGCAGAAAAAACTGAAATGCTAATTTTCGCGAGAAATCAAGCTATTTTGTTTGCGGAGGGAAAGGGAGCGAGAGAAGAAGTCACAGTACGTGCTGAAAGTTACGTGGGCGTAAAAAAAACGAAAGTTATGCGTGGCCAAGCTGAATTCTCATTATTAAAAAGTACGCTCGAGTCAAAGCGCGAGATAACGTAGTGCGGGAATGTTGGAGGGCATCTTTGCGGTTGTGAGGAAATAAGTGAGGCGAAGGAGAATATACAGGCGAAATTAAATAGAGGGGAGATGAAGGAAGGTGAGTCATGGGAAGGGAAAAAAGTTGAAATGGATCGAGATAAAAAGAAATCTCCAGGATTCGGAGGTCAACAGCACAACTCCCGCTCTCTTACCCTTATCATCCATAAATCAAACTTTTTCGTCGCAATAATAACAGTAGAAAATCAACTCAAATTCACTATTGGAAAACTGTCATAAACATACACTCAACAGGAGTATCTAATCTTTCAACGACATTGGACCGCACAAGCTTTCTTAAGGAAAATATGAGCCGCAAATAATGTTCTTCGCTGTATTCATAAACATTGATTATACACTGGAACACTTTAGTTTTCCTTTTTATAAACGATACATATTATCCTGATGGTTTTTTGCTATTTGGGTAGATTCCTACCAAATTTTGCTCCCTTTCATCTCGGTTATCCACAGGATAGAAAGATTTGCGAAACTATGTGGAGAGAATAGTTAGTCTGAATAGGTTAAACCAAAGCCAACTTATGTGAATAGTTTATATTTCCCAGCTATTTCGCTTACACAGAACAGTACAAGAGTTTACGTAAGTTTCGCGGCACGCTAAACCTCACATTTATTATATAGTTGCTTTCTGAATCTTTTTTCAACTATTCTGGAGGAACAACAAATATGGAATAGAATATTAAGTAGCTCTCATGATGAACTTTTAAAGGAAAATATATTTCGTAAAAAGCAAATTGCAAAAACAGGACACACTGTAATGTCAAATTTAAATAATAGGTTTCTCTCGGATATTGCGCGGCGCACCAAGAGCTACCTACACACCACTGTGCCGCGGTACACCGGTTGGGAAGCACTTGGTTAAAGGGTTGTACATGGTCCTGGGGTTGGATACCGCAGATATATGTGAAATCATTGGCATAGATATGCGCCTACCTCTGTGCCACTGTTGGATTGACTAAATAATTTGTATTTCGGAAATGAATTCGTTCATTAAAGCCAGTGAAATGACATGATGATGAAAGACGTGAATGCAAATTACGCGGTAGGTTCGTTAAAACCCTTCATTCAAATGGAAAACGGCGGTATTAGATTAACATTCCAACGAGCGCTTACGAATGGAGAATCAGGCCAAAGTTCCCTGAGCGTAAATTTTGGTCACTGCAGCGCATCCCGATTTGAATGATTACTTTATTCGTACAATCAAGGCTCTTCAATAATCAATGAGAAAGATACCGGTGCCAAACCTACTTTCCATCCAATTCCCTCTCACTGATACACCTTATGAATTCCGACTATGAAAGGCAAGTCTCAATAAGATTCAGATTGGCTCTCCATCTCTTCCATTTCACGCCCCTCCCTTCCGATGTCTAATGCAAAATCAGTCAATGGAACAGGAATTGAAAGGAAAAGTCAACAGCGACGGAGAGCGAACAAAAGTGCTTCTGTGTTCAAGGTAATGAACTGTTAGGGAACAAGAAAAATTGTTGTGTTATGTCTCAATGAAAATGCATAGAAGGATAAACTATGGGAATTTATAAAATTAATACTTACAAATAACAAGATAAAAGCAGTAACAGTCGGGGAGATTCCATGGATTTCAATATGTATGGCACGTAAGGCCTATAAATGAGTGCCCTTTATTATATCACGTCTTCGTTTAAGTATGAGGAGAAAGAATAAATGTAGTGTACTTCTTTTTGCCATAAATAATGTATGAAGAGGATATAATAGCTAGCGTCTGAATATTAAGCGTTATTTGATGCATAAAAACGAGCTACGGTTAAATTTATGGTTAGAAGTAAATCACAGGGCATGATGCTTCAGGGGCGTATTCAAGGCGCAAGGGGCGTTTGGTGGGGTGAACTTGAGGAGTGTAAATACTTGTCTCTTGAACTCCTTCCAATTTAAGATATAATGTGAAATAATTGAATTTCATCATAAGAAAACATTTCCTGTAAAGATAAAGAGCCTATTGCGTACACATATTTGTTAATGAGACCCTTGAGAGTCAGGTTTTGAATTTTATATTTTGAATGTATGGCTTAAGCCATACGTTAGACAACATACCTAGCCATACTTAGACAACAATTCCCATGTAGATTACGCACAAGATATTACGTAACAAAAACTTAAGTAAACTTCCAGCAATGGGTAAGAGAAAATTAAATTTAGAGGAAGTTTTATTCAAAAACCTGACATTCTGCAACGCTCCGAATAGCGGTGTCTTCCTTATATAGCGCTGTAATAACATTAAACAAATTTCTAAAATTTAATTTTCGTCAGTTACCAGAGACAGAAACTCCATGAAAATGTGGAGCGAACTTAACTCTAGGACAAGTACGATTCAGGAGAATGTTTTCAACTAATTCACACCAGTCTCGCTGAGGTAGCTGAAATATTTGGGCCTCCATAATGGAAAGAAAACACTTTTCTTTCTCTCTGGCTCCTTTCTATGGGAGTCACCTCGGAGAAATAAATTGAAGCGGATCTGCAAGAGTGCGCTCGGCTGGGAAAGAGGAAAACGTATGAGAAGACACGAGAATAAAGAAAACAAAACAGGGCTCCACGGCGCATCCCTTTGGAAGAAGTGAACGGGAGATCCTCGGCGGCAGATGGCCTTTGCATATTCTACTTTCCTCTTTCTCCTTTCTTCCAATCTCCCACTCTTTCTGTCTCTTACCCTCAAGGTCGAACGGAATTGCCGGAGTTAGAGCGAGGCGGGAAGTCTCCGTAAAAAAACTCGCTGTTGGAGGAATTCCTCGCGAAAGAATTCCCCACCCCCGAAACCTTTCTCCTTCCCTTTTTGCCGCAAAGTAATACGGGAGGTGTTTTTTTTTTTACTTCGACCGCTTTTGACTCTGTCCGCCGTCGCCGAATTCGGAATTCATTGAAGTCGATAAGGCGGGGCTTTCTAGCACGCGTCCTCAAAGGGGGCTCACGGCGAATGCTGATGTCTTTTGTTGGGTCATCTCCCTGCGGAAGAAGACCCTCAGCCTCGGTCGTCGATACAATGGCACATCTTATTCCTCTCCCCAACGGCCTCGATGGGTACGGGGTTCATTCCGATTCGTGTTTCGTTCGCTGGAATCTTCCGCCGCTTTTATTTTTATTTGACTGTCTCGTTTGTGGGGCTTTTGCGGCAACGGGCTCGATAGATGATTTGGATACTTTCCGGTATTCTGCATTCCCGCCGGGGAGTTTCCATCGATGGCGAAGGTAAGGAGAATTGCAGTCGTTTCGTTTCCGCCTGTCGCCGAGTTATTTCCGAAGCCTAATTTGCGAGAAAATTTACCCAAGATGTGGAACAGTTTCAACAAATAAATCCTATGATATACTTAATAAAATATACAATGAGACGATTTTAAATAAATTTAGAAAGAACTAATTGCCAAGAATTACTGCCTTCGATCTACAAGACGGAGGGAGGGCAGGGTTGCTGAGGACATTGGTTTTCTCAAACACTACTAGACATTTGAGCTAAAGATTAGAATCTAACAATTAAGCATTGAGGAGTCCTTTTCTACACGAGGAACTCAAAGTTAGCACCGAAAGGCTGAAAATCTTGAAGAATTTCGATATGTATGATAATGTGTCGCAATGCTGTTTTTAATCAATAGAGACAAGCATAAGAAAATTTAGCACTTGTACTAAGGTGAGTAAGTAAGTGAGTGATCTTTCGATAAATTGAAAAACGTTATTGCTGACATGTATGTCATGCTATTTTACTGTAAAGCCATAGGTAACTAAACTGCAATATTTAGAAACATTCGCACAGTAATTATAAAATATAGAAGTTTCTGATAGTGTCTAAATCTATTACAGTGGAATATTACATCTCTGAAATTAAATCGCTCCTTATACCATAAGAAAGATAAATCGAGCATTGCAGCTAAGAAAAGGGGTAATATTGTTTTAATACCATAAGCCTTGTTCAATTTCCTGATAAAACGAGCTACTCCGTAATCTTCCATTAAATGTAACATGATACACTACTTATTACGCTTGACTAATTAAACAATTGAGAAAATATATAGAATTCTATAATTTTACTCATTGTCCATTTGCAAAATAACTTGATATAGGAGACAAATGAGTGGTTTTACAGTTTAGTAAGCTTATAAGAAAAAGTAAGATTACGATGACTCTCATGAGTAACTTTTGAGCCCCTAGATATTTGTTGATTGCACTTAAGTAAGAATGAATGTTCAAGGAAATAAACTAGACTCGGTCTTGAGTTCATGTGTTACGGGAAATTTGTGATTTAGACAGAATAAACTAATTCATGGCTACCGAGAGACAGACTACCATAGCGATATTTTCTTTAATTTTGTGGATAATGTTACCACTTGACAATAAACCCAAGCTAAAACGGATGAGTTATTTCTATCTAAATAACACTCTCTGATTTTAATAGTTATATACAACACTTTATTTGAAATAGATTTAACGCTAATCTTCTCTGTGCCGCAAGTTCTGCAAATATGAAGCCGAATTTAGCGATGATTTTTCATAAACATTTTTAAAAACTGTTGCTATCGATTTCAATAATTTTGTCTTCGACAGTGAGAGAATTGCTAACCTTAACGGTTTTTAACTGAGAAACACTGATATCCCTACTTTTGGTAATGTTCCATAGTTTGCATTAGTACTTCTGAGAAAAAAAAACAAACTAAAATCTATGACAATCAACTTAAATATTAATTGTTAGAGGAATAGAAAAGTATTATTCCCATAATTATCAAAAAAATCATTATGATCTACCGATTACATCCCCTTTCAATAATCAGCGTTAGCTTGTAGAGCATAAAGTATTCCGAAAATGAAGTGAAATAATATTAATGGATTATATTTTTCTACTTATTTTTTTATAAAGCAGAAATCACCCAAGTACCACAGAAAACTTGTGCCTATTCCCTTAAACTGCTTTACATCAGAAAACACACCATCAATTTTCTCACAAAAAACTACAACTCGTCGCTTCCGTACCTTTCTATATTCCCACGTAGGTAAATCCAACGGGTATTTCCCTCAATTTCATTTCTTTTTCCCACCCTCACTTCCTGGATTTCTTCAATTTCCTTTCCCACAATTCGCATCGACGCCTACGCCAATTTTATGAATCTTCTCTCGAATTCCTGTCCCAAATAGAGCGTGAATTATCGTTTGCAATATGTTTTCGATTTGTAATACATTTTGTATAATGCCTTCGACATCTTATATAGAGTAATAATAATACAGTCCTGAATACGTTACCTTGATAATGCTGCCTTCCAACACGGAACGACGGCTATTCAAAATGCACTTAAATCATTCGCTGAGCCCGCTCGATCGCCCAATTTTCTAACTTTTCTCATATATTCACTCAAGCTCGATAACGCAAAAATATTGGTCCGATATAAGAATGTTTGGAAGCGATATTTCACAAGGTTTATTGAGGGGATGTAATTTGATGCGCTCTTCGAATTTTCTGCTGTCAAAAGAAGGCAGTTCATCTCCTGGTGAAGCAGGTATTTGCTAACTGAGCTTTATCACTTTTTCCTTGTAATGGAGCAGAAGGAAAAAAAGTGATGAAAGCTTACCTTTAAAGTGAAATCATAAAATCCGCGAGGACCTTGGCATGAAAGTTTTTATGTAAAGCTGTTATTTCTCGCTGGAATATCAAAAGAGGTCTGCAAAATCTGGCCCTAACATTACGGTGCTTGAGAATCCGACACCTCAGCACGGACCTTAAAAGTCTCACTAGAGAGCGCTTTCTCAGATTACGAGAGATGATCTACAAGGATTCTAGACCCTTCAAGTTCCAGGATATTGCTTATCACCAATAACTAAAGGAAAAAATTGATTCTGTCGTCCACGGTGCTACAACAGATTCTTAAAAAAGTCAGCGTAATGAACTTGCAAAAGAGGTGCAACATATTTTATATGTCTCTGAAGATACTGAGGAAGCAAAAGTTTCCTATGTTCATATAATTTTTCCTTTACATCCGCAATTATCAACTCGAGAATGCAGTTTGTGCGCTCCGTTCCAAAAGTCACTTTTCATTTTCTGTCTTAAAACCACCGAAATTATTCCAATCTGGAATAAAAATGGAAACGCAGTTTTCAATAATTCAAAATAAATTTTACTGAAATGTATGGACTCCTTTGTAGGTGTGTTAGAAGGGTAAAACCATCAAATATCACTATGTGAAACAAAGACAACACACGCAGCTGTTCACGGAGTGGATTGATCTAAGTATTAATTCCAGAATCAAATGTCGTCCAATCTTCCGTTATATTCCATGCCGATAATTCAGTTAAATTTGAATAATCCTTCATCGTACTGAGAGTGAAACTTTCGTAGAGAGTCACATGCGGGATTCCACTCTAATTGCTTCGGAAATGCTTTGTGCACTCTCGGAACATATCAGGCATTTGCACATTTTTATTCTATGTAATTGGTAACAATTCCAAGCTGGATTACCAGCCACTCGATTAGAAAAAGCATCCTTCCCGAACCTCGCGTCACCGAACGCCACCAAATTAGCGGACCATATCCGCAGTTCGCCGATGACAATGGCCAAGCAATTGTTCCGGTGTGAATTCCAGACCTAAAATTTGGAGAATGTACGAAATTTCAGCCAATGCTTCAACGCAAATGCTTGATAAATGTCGGGAATTCGACCGGTTGGAACCGCAATCGCTTTATTGTAACGCACTGGAATCCATCAGTGAAAGTCCTGATAGGATCACCGTGCCAACATTAATCGCACTATTCTACGCTAAAATCGGTAAACAATAATGATGCCTTTTTCCAGCTATATTCCTTTGAAAGAGTCGGTAACCAAAAATTCTGCTTTATAGGAAGTATAGCGAAATTGCAATGCAGTAATGCAATAATAACCTTATACTAACAACTCACAAATAAAACAAAGAAATATTACTTGGTGATTTAAATGATTTGAATGTGACTTTGCGGGTAAGAACGGAAGTAAAATTCTTATCAATGATGAAGAGTGTCTATTTGAATTTAGATTATTGAAAATCTTTAATTAGTGCTAGAGTGAAAATTGCTTACTTACGTTAAATCATTTCTAACTTATATTCACTCGAGAAAAACCGTCGCATTGCATTGCAATTCTGATGATTCGTAAATTAATCACAGTTTATTCGCTGAAGGAAGCGACACAAATTGATTTCGTTAAGAATTCTACGATATGGTTTTTCTTTTTAAACGGCATTCTTTCGGATGATCTCTTAATGACGATCTCTTAATACTCCTAAGAACTGAGTAAATCTACGCTGACATGAAAGTATTAGTTAAAAACCGAGAAATCTATATTCAGCGACTGCAGGTCTAGCCTATATTCCTAAAGTATGTACGTACAAATCATTCACGAATATAAAAGATAAAATTTCTCCTTGACATCGTAACAAATTTTCGGCATTCTATTTCCATTAATTTCTCAACCTTATATCCTACAGTAAATTCATGGAAAACTACCATCTATATTAAAAGATCACGTACTCATTATAATGGGGTTGATACATTTATTTGAACCGAACTGCAATTAGGTGCAAAATTTACGATTTCAGGAGACACCAGTAACAGGACGGCACGAGGGGAAAAAACACTCCAAAAATATTATTCTGTGAATTTAAATCTAAGTTTCACGTTTAATTACAATTATTTCTTTAATATATTACAATATTATTGTTATTATGTGCCAACATTTTTTCCCATAAATTAAAGATCTCTTGCCCATCCGCGGGAGTATTTCTTGCGGATTTTTGTCAATTTCCTACGCATATTTTCTTAGGAAATCCTTGTTACCGAAAGACGCATAACTCAGCGACATCCGTGAAATGATTTTCTTGCTTTAGACTTCCATCTGTAAGCAAATGCTACGGAGGGAAATACCGACTCTCAACAGGAGATCACAATTGGATAACATCATAAGGTCGGTTTCCGGAATGTATTTCGCACTTGAGTTTCCGACTGAAGTGCATCCGTCCCACATCCCCATATCCTCGCTCTTCTCCAAACATGCGAACCCGTGGATAGAGTATTCCAAGCCGTTTCTTGAGCGCCTCCGTGCAGATGGAACACCGAAAGCCTTAAGCCGTTATTTCCTCCGAATAAATTTGCAATGCTCGCACGCATCTCACGTCATCTGACATCCCAATTCCTCCGAAGGCCTTTTCCCGGTGGCATCCTTCTCCGCTATCCGCCCACCTGACAACCAGATGAAGTTTAAATCGCCAAGGTCAAACCGAGGTGAGTCGAGATCATTTCGCTCTCATCTGCCAAACGGAAGGGTGCCTTTTAAAGCGGTACAAACAAAGAGGAAATAACAGAGGAAAGAGCGGAAGGCCCTCGGCGAGAACTGAACTTGACGAAATTATGGCACGAGGATAGAGGGAAAAGTCACGTTTTTTTATGCTAACCTCCCGTTAGTCCTTTCTCCGTATGTAAATTCACAACCCTTTTTCGTGGGCGACAGAGCGAGGAAGGGAAAATAAAACAGGCAGTAAAATAAGCTAGAATCAGATAAAACTGAATTAAAATGCCTTTTTAGCGGCACAAGAGATGTTATTCGAGTTGTTGCGAGGGTGTTTTACTCAATCGAAGCATGCATTAACATTCGGTTTTACTTATCCCTTTGATCCTCATTTCATTTACCTGATCGCATAAAAGTTACTCTAGATGAAAGATGAAAATTTAACAGTAGGTAAGTGCTTCGATCTTTGAAAGAACACATTGCAAGAAAATTGGAATCAGGGTAATTAAATACTTGAATAAGCGTCTAAATTTGTTCATTCGTGCTGTAAGTTTACCCCACCATAAAATTTTTGATCGAATATTTGCAATAGTTTATTCGTTTCAAATTCTTACATATTTCAGCGGTATACTGCATACATTGAAAGAACATAAGTTTATGACATGGATATCGAAGAGCTTAATTTTTGACGAAGAAGAATAATACTGCGGATTAAGAAGATTATCTCCAGTTTTCAATTTAACGTCCACGTTATCCCTTTCCTACTTTTACAATAATGTGTGGGCACAACTGGTGCTCCTCCTTATCACATGGAAGTAACGATAAAAGTACGACATACGTTTTTGAATCCTGCATAGCGAATATTTTTCCAACCAGATGAAGGAGCGAGGTCGGTAACGACATTCATTCTTTATTTACGGATTTCATAACACTTATGTCCCCCGAGCAAACGAGCCGGGTTTCCCCCCTTTATTTGGGCGAAATATGAAAAATCAGCAATCTTACAGCGCAAATCTCAGTCATTATGCGCGCCACTTAGAGCTTTAATAAGAGGGTTGCACGATAGGACACGTTTTCAATAACTGCAAAAGGCAAAACTGAGGGAAAGGGAAGCGGAGAACGCTTGGGAAGATAATTGCCCGCGCTGCGCAGCAGTACAATTGAATTACCCTACTTAAATAACGGCAGTAAGGGGAAGAAATGAAAAGAGCTATGGGAGGTATAGTTCGGAGTTGGAATTTCTCTGATGAAATTTTCGAATTTTCGAAAAACCCTTATTATTCCGAGTACATATATCATCTCGAGTCACATACCGCGATAATCGAAAAATTTGCGCGAGTTGATGTGATGATTTCAATCATCTTTGTACTTCCGCGAATTACAGGAGGTGTAGGTAATCACGAGCATTCTCTCGAAACATCCTCCTGAGGAAAGGAGAAGAGGTTGAAATGTCTGTGGCTGAAATGGAAACATCCAGGAGGTAATGCACTGTAGTGGCAAAAACTGCTGAAGCCAAGGTTGGAAAAAGGTATAATGTACTAGTAGGTATGCGGAGAGGGTGAAAGTGATCGTATATCTCTAGGGGAAAAAATTGGGAAGCGGTCACTGATCTAAAGGGATGACGTAAAAGAAA
Organism: Ladona fulva; assembly: GCA_000376725.2. NCBI lineage: Eukaryota > Metazoa > Arthropoda > Insecta > Odonata > Libellulidae > Ladona > Ladona fulva. The sequence goes on from KZ308161.1 coordinate 1,358,130, forward strand.
GGATCTGGTACCAATAGCTTAAGTAAAATTTCGTAAAAAATGTTAGAAAATGGTTCGATCGTGGAAAATAAATCCCTCAGGAAACTCACTGTTCCGCACAAAAAGATTTACCTAGTCATTAGAATGGAACGTTTATCGACGCGGGCGCTTAGAGTGATATTTTTTTTGTTTTCTGAGAAGTGAAGCAAAAACTTGAAAGAGAATTCTTTAGAGGAGAAAAATGGAATAATTCGCGAGGGATTTCTAACATCTGGGAGTCTTCAAAGGAGGCTTATAAAGACCTTGAATAAAGAATGAGCGTAAACGGACAAAAAATTTGCGAAAAATATAAAGCAAAATATCGCACATTTCTATATCCCTTTCTCGGGTATTCAGTATTTTGAAAATTAATACGCAATATGTTCAGTTAAAACCTACGAGGGAATTTCAGAAAAAATTAAACAGAAAATAAGATATCTCCAATCACTTAACTAAATAAGCACCAATGAAAGCAACGCTTTCAAAGTTCTCGGTTCAAAATGCTTGCAAATATTTTTAAAATTTTCTTATCACAATAGATTGAGGCCAATCACTTACGAAATAGCCTTGCATGCTTCTTCGTGCAGAGAGAAAGGTCTCTTCCAAACAACAAACAGCAATGCCACTTAGAGAGTTCAGAAGCATTACACTGGCTAGGTAGGAGATTTGGCTAGATTGATGATGTTTTGAAGTTTAAAGAGATGATATATTGCACCTTCTTAGAGCGCGTACTCCACACATTTTTAGTTCACAGGTAATTAAGCCATGCCTCCGGTGTAGAAACTACTCTAGACAGGATTGCCTGTGCAATCTAGAAAGAAACTCTCCTAGGTGATGAGACAAGATTCACAAGAAATTCATGTTTATCGGGAGTAGTTTGACAACATGTTCAATCGTAAGGATTATCCAAATCACTGACACAATTGACACCCGAAATTCCAATTCTTTCAACGCATGGAGTACACCACAAGTCATGTCTTGACTACTGTCACACAGAATTCTTTGAATTAATTATCTACGTTCAATGGTTTAGAACTGAATACTTCTTGTGTGTGAATAGCAAAATCGCGCTTTGGTGTAAGATAAATTTGCTAGGGTAATTAATCATTCAACAAGTCAATCCAAAAGTGACGTTCTAATAATATTGTTAACTAACCAATAAGTGCTTGCTTTGTAGTGACACCACCGCAGGTCAGCTGGGACATAAATCACGACTGAAAGCGGAATTTTCTAAACTGCAGAACTCCTATTCCCACGGGAGTGGATAGGTTGGAGTTGATGATTTATTACTTTCGGAGTTATGAAATCCAGTATGACACCATTCATTATCGAGTTAGATAAACGGAAGAATTTTAAACGTAATGCTCACGAACAAAATAACGAACGTCTAAACTATCAGTTATTATCAGTATATATCAGTATTTTATACGAGAAGAAAGACTCGATTTCTACAATATGAGACTAAAAATTCCTCAATTTGCTTCTCAGAACCAAGAAATCGACATTTGTTTATAGAAACATAATTGCCGTTTTTAGGGTAATTCCGATCAACTAAACAAAGACAAGCAACATAACGTCGAATGTTCATCACATTACGGAAAGGTTAACCATAAAATTTTCTCTCCGGTAAGTGAAAATAACTATAAGTAGGAATCATGAGAGCTGATTCATTGAAAAATATATTTACTACCTCGATTGTAAGTAAACAAATTAAAATTGAGTAGAAGTTACTCAGACAAAATTCAAACGATTTCATTGTTATGGATAATCGCCAAAATTGATTTTTTTTTCTGAGGTCATGGTAACTGGAATTAATCATTCTAATATTAAAAACTCATAAATTCGTTCCAGAAGAATGGAGGAACGGGCATTCTCGCAGAAAAAGTTAAATGCTATCGGTCAAAATGAGTTATTAAAGGGCTTACCTAAAACATTTTGTCAGATTGGAGGGGAAGTTCAAAATTTCTTTTCCAAATACAGCCACCCTACTGAGAAATCGGCGGGGAAAGATTCCACCGGGGATTTATGGAAAATCTGAATATCTCTCAACTTGAAACCGTGCCAAACACGAGCCTTAGTATGCGACGGGCTGCAGATGAGGAATGGTGAGTTGGTAATGAGAGTGCGAAGAGACTCGAGAGATGGGTAAAAACAGTGACAGGAATTTTGCTCATAGGCGAGAATGCAGATGCAGAGCAAACTAAGGATGAGATAAATTGGGATGAAAATTACGAAGGAAAATTATGAAGTGGGAGAAAGGAAAAAGGATTAACCATTCAAAATGTGAGTTATAACTCCAGGAAGAAGCAAGAGAAACATACGTTTCGTGGAGTTTGTACGTAGACTTAGGAAGTAGTAGGAAAGAGTAGGAAAGAGTAGGAAATTAATTTGAGGCAATCATGCGCATGTGGGCAACCCGCGGAACGTTACAGTACTCTATAATGACTAACTTAGGTATTCGCAATAAAAGTTTGAATATTAAAAATTACGTAGTTGTTTATCTGAAATTTGCCAATCCCATAGTTTTGAAGATGCTGAATTTCAATTATTTCTGGGCGAACGTATCTTAGATTTGCTTTAGATTGTTTTTATCTTATTCCATACGAGTGGAAGTCTCGTATTCAAAAAAAGTTATATCAACGAGTGAATTTTTAACGGTTATCTAAAGTAAAATTTTCAAACCGAGAATGAGCACAGCACTATATAAATCTCAGAGTTGTGATCAGAGAATATATTTATTTGCTGTTTAAATGCGACTTTTTTGGGTATGATAAGGACAGTAAGTAGGTTCCACAGATTTAGATTAAACCTGAATTTTAAAATGATCAGTAAGTTCATCTTAAAAATACCGTGTTCCCGGACTAGAGACTCAATCAAAATTTCAATTTTTAAAAAGGATTGTCTATAGTGACGAGATTAACTGTTTATCAAGCATGATTTCCTCTTAGTACAGTGAAAAACACACATGTAACCATCCCAAAGACGCGAAGAGACTGAAGCTGTAAATCAGCTCATTCATGATTTACTGAGAAATTCGGAACAATCTTTATTTTGGCCAAAACCTGAAAATGAATTTGTCAATGAAAACTAAATTTCGTAAACAAAGAACTTCAACTAACACCGCGTTTTTATTAACCAAATGCGAAAGATAAATAATTATTTTCTCACAATGCCATAACAATGAGGTACTGAGAACTCTCGAAGATGTGCGGAAGATAGTGGCGATGGGAAAGTTTTAATTAAAAGCAAAGGATGAACATGTAGATTCAAATCCGGGTGAGAGAAGTTGAAGGTTTTCTCAGAATTAGAAACACCAGAAGTTTCACTTTCCAGTGTTAAGAATTATAGTTAAGTCAAAGTTCTACAGTTGACAATTTCATTACCCTCATAAATGATTCCAATTTCGCCTCATAGAGGGATTTCGTAATGTATTCGTCCGCCTTTGAAAACTGACAGCAGAGTTATTCACCATGAGCTGAATGATGCAAAGCAAGACAAAGTTTATCCCATTCAATCGGTGTAAAAACTAACAAATCCCACATACTCCGCTTGCCAAACTTTTTACCGAATCGAATTTGTTACGTAAATTGGAACCATACTCTCTATTAATAAGGAATTACATCAGATTCGTATAGATAGACCTGTCTTTCGAACGGAAAAATGACCAGGGCGGTTTCCCTCAGTAGGTGTCCGGCCCGTAATTAACCGATCCCATACATGAAAATCGTTGGAGGAGAAACTTCTAAGATTTATGCCGCTTACGAATAGCCTGTCAAGTGGACTCTAATAGTTATGGCATCTAATTTTCACGTCCACTCGATTTTTATCGTCGGAATCGCTTCCCGATCTCTGATAACGAAAGCTATGAGGAAACAGTAGCATGGTAAGAACTACCTGATAGCCTTTAAAGAAACTTAAATTTATTTCGGTACAAACAACACGAATATGCTTAACTATTCTGCAAGGAGTTCGAGGATATAGAACTTTTTATAATAAGTCCCTCATGAGTATAATAATAAAGGTTTCTTGTATGTATCACATTAGTCAAGATTCATGAAATTGTTTAAATGGTAAAAAACGAGAAAGGAAAAATAACATTGGCAAACATGTACGTTGTAGATTTCACATAAAAGAGACGTATGCATTTTGTTATTTCTCTATTACTTGTTTCCTTGGTACCAAGTAAAAACTTGTACGCAATGTAAAACTAATACTTTCTTAGGCACTCTATAAAGTTTTCATACGAAATAATTTAAACTGCGGTAAGATTTTGAAGGGAATAGATACACACTGTCAGAAAAGTGTATCAAAGTGGATAAAATTAAAGAAGACTAATAAAAAAACGATTTTTTTGGGACATATCTTTTAAGAACCCTTCCATATATTCCCTTTAAATACCCTTCCTTGTATTTGATTTATTCTGGAGAGTAATTATTCGATGGATTTTTCAGTACCATTTTGGTTAAATTGTGTAACATACGAATTAAAATAATAAAAACAATAGCTGAAATATGATCGTCAAAATACGGCTCTTTTGCGATTATAATGGCTATCTTTTTGTAGTCAAACATTTGTTGGCGACAAAAATCAATTAATTTCAAAATTTTCCTCAGAGAAAGAATGATTTCTCTTCTGTCTTTATTTCTGAATTCTTCTTATTCATTAAGAAAAAGATACGTAAGTTTCCAAAGGAGACGGAGTTCCCTTTCTCTGGCACAGATAACAAAATGAATGTCAAGGTTTTTAAGCATAATTGAGGGCGTTTCTGAAGCAGATGACAGGAAGTAATGAGGGAAATTGGTTTGAATGGTGACTTCTGTTGACGAGAATGAAAGAACCCTATTCATTGAATGAATCGTCTCGCAAAGAGGTAATTGGAGTGTTTCCTGTGTTACGGATGAATTGAAGCCCCACAAATGCTCCTTGATCTAGGAGAGAATTTATTTCAGTCTTTATTTCGCTTCTTCCGAGTGTAACGGAGCCCTGTCGACCACGATTTATCACAAAAGAAAATTATTTTTCTCAGGAATGTAGGGATATTACATTCTTGCTGACGCTAAATGTTCATGAATTCCAAAGAAAGAATTTACTCGAGTTTACGAGGATAACAGTTATATCAGTTGCGGAATAATTGTGAATTAAATTATGTACTTGAAATCAAAATGAAGAATTTTTCTGATAACATAGTGATCAATTATTAACAATCCTAAATAGTTATGTGGCGAATCGCTACAAGGGATATAACTTCAAAAAACGTATGAATTTTGAGCAAATTTATGAAATTAGGCATCCGGTCCCAGAACTGCGATTGATGTCCATTGCAAGAAGCAGACATGCTGTATTTTGAGTGCTTAATGCTGCAGCTCCGCGCTTGAATAAATTAATGATATCGGTTTTTCAGTGGCATTCATTCTTTTTGAAAAGCTTTTTACCATTCGGCGAGAGTTACTTCTCCTTTACAAAACTCAGTTAAAGTAAGAAAAATCCGTTAGAGAATATTTTGGGTACCCATTTCTTTCAAAGACATAAGATTTGGTTTAACATTTTCTTTATTCTTTTGATTGATTTAAGTTTTATTATGGCCTCTGTACAGCCACATTAATTGAGAATTCGGTAATAGCGGTCCAGGATTTGGTACCGGACCAACTGGCCACTGTGTTTACCAACATTGAGAAGAAATTTAGAATATCTATACGAAAATTATCAAGTTGAAGATATATAGAGGTCTAGAACGAGATGTCGTAGGAATTGATTCGTTGACCACGTGTAACATACTGGAAATGCTATTTGCCTAGATAATGTAAGCAGATGTGCAAAAGATTATAAATGATACATTATGATTATCATATGTGTATGGTAACTTTTTCTGAGAGGCTACGAGAAAATCTATCAGTTCTATCTTCTGTCAGATCAGCTTTATTGTCGCATTTTAACGTTAGCCGAATGTCACCACATATCTTGCATATTGAGTTCCCTCTGTGTTGGTATGGAAAAAAAAGAAGCCTTTCCAGTGAATTCATTTTCTTCTTAGAAACGAATCGGCTCTTTCCGTCTACCATATACTATCGCAATTACGCCGTTAAAAAAAAACGTTCTCGGTGGACAACAGAGGTCGCTTTAAAAAAGTTTAACAAAGAGTAAAAGTATTAGAGATGCCACGAAAACTCCTCAGAGGTCTCCTCTAAGGATGATGGAGATATTTTGAATAGCAAAAATTTAAATGAATAGCTTCGCAGACGCGTGAGAGGAAAGAGTTGAAAAATCTCCGGAGCCGAAAGAGAGACGCGATTAGTGACTCAGGGACGGCGAAGAGGCGGAGAAAAATTGGAAGGAATGGGACACAAAACAGATAGCGAAATGAGGATTGAAAAGGGATCTGAAGGAGACGAGGAAAAGTCTACAGAGAATACGGAGGGCAATTAGCTGTCCTCTCTTTTGCGAGGAAATAATGAGGCCGCGAGGGGGAATCGGACAGAGTACGGGAGGGAGATGAGAGTCGGACGGAGAGGCAGGTAAAGAACGCGCATTTACGGGAGAAGGAAGCGAGCATAAAGGGGGAAAGATCGGTAGGTTCATCTCATCCCTCAGGGGGAAAATATCACGCCGGGTAACGATTAAAGCGTTGAAGATCGTGGCGAGAAGCGAAAGCGAAAGTTGAGCGATTCTATGAGCGCGGAGGGAAAGTTGCTATTTTCGATACTCGAAGCAATCTCATATGAGCTTAATTTGACTAGGGTCTGACAAATTGCTTCCTATAGACGTTAAATTGTGTATTTCTCCATGACGTGAAATAAATTAGGCTTATTCAAGTAGATAGGGAATCAGATACCTTAATATTCTCCGCAAACATTCAAAATTTCTGAAAAAGTAGAAATAGAAACTACGCAAATGTCATGACAGGAAATTGAATTATGATATTTCGCAGACGTACTCTTTATAACTGAGCTCGAGAGTCACGAAACAACTGCGAACTGAAAATCGATGGCATTTTTCTTTCTTAAATACATGGATTCTACTGAAAGTTATCCGCAATTAATAATTTTTTTTGCCCGCACGTTTTCAACGTATAACGTACTGAATATCACTTCTTGAAGTGCCATAAATGAATTATGTAACCGAACCAGTATAAACGCTGTTACATAACTTTCACTGAAACGAGTCATCTGAATGAGGTCTAGAAATCGCACACTTAAGTGTTTATGAATCGGTTATCAAAAGAATTATTCTCCAGAACAAAGAGTGAAAGATAAAAAGCGGATTAAATAAAAGAAGGCTATACAATGGAAAATTCATGATTCCATACTCTGTGGACTCAACGAAGAGCGAAACAAAGAAATGACTTTCACCGAACATACATTACACTGATATTTTCATGATATCAATTGAAAGATAGGATTATGTCCTCATTCCATTCACTCCTACGATACTTCATGTAATTAATCATTTTTTTAGATAATGATTCGTACGCCATTACTGACTACTACCTGATGCAATTAATCAAAGTGATTGACACTAAAAAGTAGGAGAAATGTCTGTTACTAAGAGCATAAGATTTTCTGAGGAACATATTATTACGCGTCAAAGTTAAACCAAACAAGTCTCAGTAGCTTGACCCCCAATTCAATTAAACGACTGACTTTGCATGGAGTGATTAACCAAACTTCATCATTGAATTAAACCGCGGTTCCGCCAAGTTACGCTTAACCACGCCAAATTTTATTAAACACTTTTCCAAGCTAATCCAAAGACAATTGAATAACTAAATGAATCATTCAGTAGATACGACGCATGGGATGGGCGGAAGAGACGGACGATGATTGGAAAATATGTTTTGTACTAGTTGAAACGCACACTGTTTCTCAAGGAGAAAATTAAATTAATTAAATAAATACCATAATATCTGCAATCAACATACTAATTACTGGATTCTAAAGATAACGATAGGCGGAAATATACATTTACTCAAGATATTCGTAAACCCTTGTTAAGCTGCATAACGTGATTACGCGTGTGTTTTTCCTGGTAAGTTTAGTCTAACCTTGTACTCGCGAAACCCACGAGTTAGGCTTGAACAAGCACTTGATGCGAACTCCCTGGGTGTGCCTTTGAGTGGGTTTGTGCGCGAGGGAGACGGAGAGGGGAGATTAAAAATAAAATTTAGCGAGAGGAGAATGGGAAGAACCTGGGGAAATGGGAATGGAAGCGAGGAAAGGAGGGTTTGGTGAATGGTAAATGGAGGTAGAGCTGTATTAGATGGTCGGGAAATCGGAATGGGGTGCGAGTGGAAGATGAGTTTGGGTGTGGAGAGGATGGCGAGGGTTGAAAGAGAGTTCGGGAAGCATGATTGAAGAGGAAGAGAGCGGAGCCCGAAAGAGGGACTTGCGGATGAGGGGAACACGTCTAAATTATAGAACTCCGCGCAATCCCTTCTGCAGACGCGTCCTGGGGAGTTTTCTTCGACGACGGCCTGAACATAGACGGAAGATCATCAATCTCTAGACGTCGTCGGACTAGGTCAATTAACTGCGGTGAATCGACGATTTCTCGTACAACGAGGCGCTAAATAGGCTGAGAAAGAAGGTGATTTGAGTTTTACATCTCACCCTGCGTGAGATACGCGAACAAAAATTTTAATTGACACTTTGAGGTGAACTGAAGGGGGAAAGATGTCGAAGCATCGCGTTATTATTTCTAAAACCTCGGGTTAATTCCCCTACTCCGAAATGTCATTTCCGTTCTACTTCTGCGATTATCATAGGTAATAAATTCCAATGGATGTCGATGCATTCATTAACATCATGATGAGTACATTTTCTTCAAGACGGAGAAAGTTAGCATCTTATGTAAGTTACAGACATTCAAGATATGCAAGGGCATAACTTAAATGTCTATAACATTACTTCTAGTATTTTCTTAGAATCATCATTCAAATGGGTTAAAATTTAAGATTAGAAAAGATGCAAATTGGAAATCTTCCGGATCTAAATAAATATGAGTGAACTAGTGACAGGAAAAGGATGCAAATTAATGATTTCTTAGGTCAAGCAATTTACCTAGGATATGAAGAGAATCTCAAGTGAGAAACTGATAACTAAGTGCTAATACGATTACTATAGATTTATTGCGTTTGTCATAATAAACTTATATTTTCAATAACCAACTATAGAAATATGTATATAGAATTAAGATTGACATTGCCGTAAGTTATTTGAGACTTGCTTTAATTTGCCTTCCACTTTAGGAATCCCACTACGATCCGTCTCTAATATTTTCCCGAGCAAAGAAATTTTACCTCTATGAAAAAATAAATGTCCTATGGCAAATCGTAACATATTAGTTTATTAGTAAATTAGTAAAGGACTAAAGCAAAAGTAAGCTCATTCTATTAGTGGTCTTAATCTAAAATTTGAAGTAACCTCATTTTGGTAACACGCAATTAAAATAATTTGATATAGAGATTAACAGAAATTAGAGAACGCGATATGGTATCGTAGTACATGAAATAAATTACATTTAACTTATTCGCTATCAAGTACACCTTTTTAATTCGATATAATATGATAATAGAGTATCTTGACAAAATTTCCGTTGTGCGAGAAAAGATTAATGGTGGGGTAAATATACCTTCATTATAATCTTACATTACTATAATTAATGTTCTGACGAAAGTTAGATAGCCAAGGTGATGGCGAACTAAAGTAACTTAAAATACGCCGCGTATGTAATTACCGATGCCTATCTGATGAATTCAAATTGGAATCAAATGAGGTTATTCACTTTTAACTCTTCTAAAGTAATTATTTTTGCTTTAGGTCTCAGAAATAAAATTAATGAAAGCAGAAAAGAAGATCTAAATTAGTTTTTCTACATTTTTTAATTCCTACTTATTTATCGCGAAGGAAATTCAATTTTCAAGGGATGCGATGAAAGAGCTACCAGTAAATGCAGGAAAATGACGCCATTTAATGAGTTGATGATTACGTATTACACATTCAGCTAGTTAAAATTTTAACTGACGTTTGAAATTAGTTGATAAAATACTTATCAATGTACTTGGGTACATCAGTACGCAATTTTTTAAAATGTAAGTCAAATTAATAAGAGTGATTATTCTTTTTCATTTAAGCTAATTTTGAGATAACAAGGATTTATCATTTCTTTCAAATTCACTACTTTAAAAGTTGATAACTTTGTCATTACGATTCAAAGAAGACTCCGCAAAATTATTCCAGAACGGAATCACTAGAGAACAGGAAAATGCTATTTTGATTACACATTTTTTTACATTAGAAAAGAACTTATATTTCAAAGAAATTTGCAATCGATTTGCATAAAAATATACCATTTAACGTAGTATGCGGGGGTAAGGCTAGTTTTGAATCCCGTGCTGCGACGTCTGTTTTTATAAGTAGTATTGAATGTAAAAGAAACAATTATGTCCATAGGGGAAACGGACATGAGAAAGCCTGAGGGGACCGGGATTCGAACTCGAGTTTTCAAAATGTCGGAGGGTTGCACTAACTATTTAGCTAACCGGCTAGAAAATAATGACGTACCATTCGAGAGACTTAGCAGTAGAGCAAGTATCTGGCAATTGTCAGACCCGGGTTCGAGTCTTGGTCCCGTGAGAGATTTTTAAGTCCGTTTGTCCTAGTGTTTCCTAGGTGCACGTCTTCTGTTCACGTTGTCACGCTGAAACATTTTACTCATTTTACTTGTATTTATTTACGTCAGATAATTCTCATTAGATTCACTTGGATTAGCCGAATGAACGCAATTCCTTCCCAACATTTTTGAGTGTCCCGGCAACTTTTCCGTGCAAGAGACGAGCGTTTTTTCCTATTTCTCTCATGATTGAAGAAGACCATCATTTTCCCATTACGGAACTCACCCTGATTTAAATATGGTCATTTATTTCTTGAGGTATGCAGCAAGAGCGAAAAAACGAAAAGAATTTTGGAGAAATCCTCCTCTTATCGCTAATTTCCGAGATATTTTCAATTTCTTGAGGAAGATTTGGTCCAAATGAATGGTCCCTAAGGAGAGATAAACACGGCGTATCATTCCTCCGATACTCCGTCGTCACGAGAAGGATGCGTTGGAAGGCCCGGAACGAATTCAATCCTTCCCTTCCTCCCTCCCATAATTTTTTTCCTGGGGGCGAGAAATGGAGGGAATCTCGTGAACGAAGGGAAGCAATTATACTTCCGGTGGGATCGGATGAGGGCGATATATCACAACGATTTCCAGACCTCCATGAATGACGTTCCCATCTCTCTAAAGCATTTCCTCCTCTTTCCCTTCGTCTTTCCTTAAGAAATTCAAACAGGTGGTTCTTGAAGTAAAAAGGAGCCGGAGTCAGAGGTATTTTCTAAGGAACGGAGTTTCTGTCACTTTAAGAATGAAGGCGGCTTTCGAAAAACGTATAGACTTACGTACAAATACAGCAAACCTTCTGGGAAAGATTCTAGTTTACACTTTACATAAACCACATTGGGATGCTTTTCTTAAGTGATCGCTGCCCGTTATTTTTTTCGCTGATGTAAATTAATTATCAGAGAAATCTGTCATGATTATTTCAAGAAAACATTTACCATAAGACATCTGAGAAAATTTAAAAAGAGAAATTCTCCAACAAGGAATAATACTCCACCATCACCGCTTGATTAATCGGTTTTCAGGTGAAATTTGGATTATAGATTCACAGATTCGAGTAAACTACGCTGATGCATTTACGTAAAGCAAAAATCAAAGTTACATCTACTTGTCATACGTAAATTAATCCCAAGAGAAGGGACCAAAGCGTGACTTCGCTCATGTAACGATCAATTTTTGTTAAGGTATATTGGAAATTTACAGTTGTTTCCTGGCTTAAAGTAGAAACCACCTAAATCTTTTTTTCAAAAGATCACTTGAATTTTTTCACCTTGACACAAGTGAACCAACCAAGAGAATTATCTGTAGATTAATTTGTGTTTTTGAATTATCGAATACCGTAGCACCCGCCGAATCCCCATGGGGATCGATAATCCCCAAGGTTACGACAGAGCGAATGGAAACTCAAAATGCAGAGGAGAAGGAAGCGGTACCAGCGCCTAGAATGAGACGGAACTACTATATATATATACACTATAAGACGGGTATATGGAAGAAGCTTTTTATATTCTCGATCCATTTTAATTTGCCCAGGAACTCGTACCTGCTATTTTTTCTACCATTTGTTCTATAGCTTTATCCTTATCTCTCTTCCAATCCGACCCCGATAGATATACTGCCTTCCTAAGCAATGGCTGCTCCGCCTGCTGGGCATACAAACCGGTATTAATCTATCGCCGAGACTCGGATTTATAAATTAAAGAGGAAGAAAGCGAGCTTCCATATCGAAGCTAACACCATCTACGCGAGAGAACCTTTTTTTATTTCCTTCCGACTCCATTCCCTTTCCGCTTTCGCTCATATATTAATCCCCTTCCTTGTCCGCAAGGAGCAGAAAAAAATTCTAGTACCTCCGGTGTAGAGTTAAGCCGTCTCTACCTTTAGAAGAAGCATTTCACGAACGTTGTATTGAACGAGTAGAATAAGTTAGATGTGATTAGGAAATAGCTTGTTCTCTCGCTCTTGCGCTATAAAAACCACGTTCTTTCCTATCTTTCACTCCTTCTCGAAGAATGCAGTTTCCTCTTCTCTTCTCCAGAGCATTGCAAGAATTCAAATAGACAAAAATCGGTGAAGATGAGGGAGGAAGATAAAGAAATTGAGTAAAATTCTACCGTAGCCTTAAATCGGAACACGGATCTCCCACTTTCCGGATGGATGTTTTAAACCAGCCAAGCTACTACGACAGAACAATCTCCTCTTCGATTTCTGTGGCTATGTTGGGACACAGTGTGCTGTGAAAAATGTGCTCCCGGCAGTTTGGACACCTATGAAACTTTTTAAAGGTCTCTGCTTACCGATGCGTAAATTTTCTGAAACTATATTTATATTATATATATATATAATATTTTTTGCAACACGAAGACCGCAGCAAGAATGCATTCTTGCAAATGTATGTAGAGTTAGAAAAAGTTCACGTTTTCCTGAAAGTGGAGGAATATCCTATTAAACATAAACTTACAGCCCAATATTGTTGCGCACTCGAAGAGGATTATTTAATGGCCCATGGGCTTTTTAAACGGGTCATGTGAACTATTGACCTATAACGTTGGCCTCCCATTGAGTGGCGAGAGCTCTAGTCCCTACCACAGAGTTGATTGCTACCTAGCGCCATCCCGTTCAATCCTCTGACTCGAACAACTGGCGAGTGAAGTAATCTCGATATCGCAGCATCCAGAATGGCTCCTGACGCTTGAAGATACACAGTAAGCGAAAAGAGAGATGTTCACGAGGTGCCTATTCCACTATGCATTGTTCTGTTCAAGCAACATATCTCATAAATAACATCAACTATCATCAGATAAACAAACCAGAAGAATAGGAAAACTTTAAGCTTCAAACAGAACGATTGAGAACCTCCACTATATTTTATACTCCGGTTGCTCATCAAAATCATCGGAAGCGATAAAAAACACGCTGCCAGAAAAGATGACAATCTCCAACACATTTTCGCTTCCTGACGTATTAATTACTTTTCCCTTCCGATGCCGTATCTCATTTATTTTCCATCTCTTTTAATTCCTCATTCGTTCAGTCTCTTTACCTTCGCCTTCATCTCCTTCTACTCTTTCTATCTTCTTTCATACCCTATCATCCATTCCCTCGATGCTCTCGAGTTGGTATAATGAAGGGTCGGTGCGGTTCCGGAAAAGGGAGGATCTGCCCTATAGGCCGGCTTATGGTAATTTTTTCCCGTTTTCGAGCGATGCTCGGGCACCCCCGGGGGGAATTTGTGTCCGTGGGTGCGGGAGAGGATCGCAGACGGTGATCTGAAAACCGTGCCCTGGGAGGAGGAGGTTGGAAAAAGGTGGTGCGATATCATCCTACCCTAAGGATAGTCAGATCCGAAGTTAAGTGGCTCGTCAAATTACGGCTCTTTCGGCGAGGAGGTCGAGAATGAAAATTAAGTATTTTTTCGAGGTTCGAAAAACAAACGATGGAGCGGAGAAGCGCGTGAGGGTGTTTTGTATGTGTGGATTCCAGGGATAAGTATAGAATGAGAGTGGCTTGCTGTTAAGGGGAAATTTGAGATAAGAATTTCGGGGTGGTGAACTTTGTTGAGGGAACTCCCATAATAGGCGTCCTTTTCGAGCTGGGGAGAATGATATTTTTCCCAAAATTCCGAAGTGAGTAACGCGTTTTTCTACCGCATCTCATGTACTGGGATTTACTTTTATTCAGAGCGGATTCATCCACGAATCTAATTCCCAAGTAGCACCCGAATATATAAGTTGTTAGTTTCTGTTACTTGTAAATTTGATCTCTCTCGCAAGTTCAACTACTATCTCCTCGAAGGGAAATGAGAAACGTTTGAAAAGGCAAATACTTCTAAAGGGCGGAAATTTGAATTGGATTTGCAACAACTCAAAGCTGGGTAAACCTTAAAATGTCATCTTAATATTACATACATTTAAATAAACGATCATTGTGATGATCGTGATCACCTCGTAATCGTGACCTCAATAGTATCTGCCGTTAACCTAACATTATGTATAAACGTGTATTTGATGGCATGAAAAGTAAACCGTAACCATGTCTTTCGGTGAACAGAATATCGAATGTCACTCGAAGAATTATTCACCAATTTACCAATATGTGAACAGATATTGCCAAAACGTACTCTAGAATTTATTTTCGATAAAAGCTCCGAGATTCCTCTTTTTACAGCATTTGTAAATTAATGCTGCAGCCACTAATAGAAAATAAATCCCGATTTCGGATTTCGAAAAGCTACAGCTATCCTTATAGGATGTTGTAAGTGCAAGAATCTAATTAATAACATAATTATGCTAAATAATACTTAGCCAAATGACAGGATAACGTGTTTTTCGTTTATATTCAACCATTTATTCCCACTATCATCATAATTTCTCCAAAACATTGATGGATACGTTAATGCATTACTCCGTGAAAATAAATGAAACCGATCGAAACGATACTACTAAAATATAGAGGTTAGTAAAGTCTGGAATGAGGTCATTTTACAGAAACCTTAATAAAATGGCTTTGCATATGTACAAATATCCCATTTTTAAAGTGTTTACATGGTAATACCATGGATACTGCACTGCAAATTTTCGAAATAGAACCGAGTGATCTGTTCAGGAGCAAAGTCGGACGATATTTCAAAGTAAACAGAATATCAAATATGCAAAGAGCATTCAATATCCGAGCAACACCTATCTCTCCGCGCATTATGAAAATGGGAACGTGAATCAATTTATTGCCTCGCTCTTATCGTCTATATTTCATACTCATCCTCCATCCATCTTCCTAAAGACATTGATGGCAAAACTCCTTTGCTCGCGCTAAAATTTTCCTTCGAGAAAAGCACACGTGCAATCTGGGAGCAAATGGTAGTGTAAAAACGCGAACCGACGTACCATTCTCGCATAAGCGTCTGCATTTATTCTCTTTGCCCATATATTACCGGCGTTTCTCAATCTCGCATCCCATTTTAATCCTTCCCCGTCAATCTTCCCTTGCAAAAAAACTTACAAGGGGCGTTTGCTTGTGTTCTCCTTCTCGCCTCATCCGCAACATTATGTGAGCCCTCTTCGCCGCTTATGACAGGACACGTCTTATCGGTAGACAGGGATGTACACGGCGAGAGGAGAAAGAGCGGTTTGCCGCCCTCCGAGCCGCGAAGGATCATGGGAAAATTCCCGCGACCGCGTCCCCACAAGAGAGAAGAATGGGAGAACTTACGGCAGCCTCAAAGACTCTATTTATCCGCCCCCTTAGACATTTGTTGCAGTTGTAGCAGCCGCTGGAAATTATCGGGAGGCCTCAGAAGGAACGGCGTCGGATGGTCATAAGGCGTGGAAATGGCGGCGAATTTGGTTAGCCGAGTGGAAAGAAATACCGTGCTCATTTGGGGAAGTGGATGAGTCGGCAATATCCCCGTTTTTCTTTCTATCCTACGCATTTCTCTCTCTCCTCTATTGCGTCGGCGGCCTTAATCTGCTTTGCCTCATAATGCTATCGCGTGAGCAGAAGGGTATACAGATGATTGCCTTTTCATATCCGATCGAGGGATGCGCATGCACAAAATAATTTCCGTCGCGTAAAGGCTCCTTTGCCATTGAGAGATTATATCCCCTTAATGTCCAAAGCTAGAAGAAAAAAGCTTCGCAAGCCTTTCCTTGAAGCTTATTTAATTTTTTGGGGTCGACGGATGTTAAAAAATAATTTGTGTAGAAATTCAAAAGTGAATCATCTTTTAGAGATCGGAAACTACTTGTCATGGGAAGGATCCGAATCAAAATGAGATTGCCGTAAAAATGGTGCAATGATCTAAGCGATGTTTGGAGAGAATATTTTTTGTTACAAAACAACCTGGATCTAAGTTTTCACTCGACATCTTAAAAATGTTAGATATTTTATTAGTATAATTTGCTCCATTCAAAAAATGATTATTACAATAATTAGATTCAGGTGTTACAACCATTGATTGTTGTTTCGGCCTAAATCATTCCATAACATTGTGTACTTAGATTTCATTAGCATCTCGTGGAGATTTTTAGAGAAAAATACTCTCCTTTATTCATTATCTTAAAGAGAGAAATTAAAGTAGACACATTCCAAAGGCGGTGAATGGGAATCCTTTAATTGCTCTACTACTACAAAAAGTTGAGAGAACAAGGCCCCATATGACCATGCATAGTTAGAATCATGCGCGCACCTGGGGAAGGGGGCTGACGGGATTTAGCCCCCCTCCCCACCAAGGTTCTTATTAAGAACGCAATTCTCGAGAGATTTTGTTAGCATAATGTGTTAGTACTAAGCAGATGTCTATTTTAATTTACAGATTTTCTTATTTTAATAAGGGTTGAAACGGCAGAACCTTAGGACTGTAATTGTTTCCAGATGTAGCTAATTCTTTGAACAGAGTTTGAGAAATGTTCATCATAATTAGAGGTAGAAGCATTTTTAATGATTAGTTTAACGTGGTTTCTCTTCGAAGTAACATCATTAATGAGAGTCCATCTTATTTGAATTCTCCAAGACGTTGTTGAAAAAGTTTGTTAAATTAGGCAAAATTAGCTCACAACAAAAAATTACCCAGGATTAGCAAACAACAAAATTGTTATCAGACTTATCTAACTTTGAGGAATTTTGCATACACACTGATGTTTTATTTAACCCTGCACATTGAAATTCATAAATTATTTCATGTGTATTGAGTGGTGCAGAAAACTCAGGGGCTTGCCAAACTGTAGCTACGCCGCTGATTGAGCCCTCCCCAAGCGCAAATCAAATGGGTGCACGCCTCGTTAGAATAGATTTGATCTAATCTTCTATTCGTGGTCCCGCATTATATAATTTTGTTGGAGTTTAGAGAAGGTTATAGTTTATCTCCAATACATGAGATGGATTAGCATGGAGATTACCTATAATCTTCATTTTAACTATAAGAAACTATTTAATACCGGGCCTCAAGTGAAGAATAGTTATTCTCTGTTCTCAGTATGCATTATAATACTTGGCCATAGTCTGAAAAATATGCTAATAAATTATTTCTTCATTTAAATAATAAAATCAATCAAGAATAAACTTAAAAGATTACCATTACTTAAAAACCAGACTCGTTTAAATCTAGTTTTAGATGAATCGTTTGATTCTAGTTTTAGAAGATATGTGTGCCCTAAAGTATGCCATCTTCTAATTTTAATGGTCTTCATTAAATCGAACAAAAGATTTGGATATAAAATAAAATCTGATATAACAAATATTAAAGCTGATACAATACATAATATGTAAGAAATATTAAAATATTTTGTACTTCTATAAGGAAAACGTAGCGCTAAAGAAAATCCTACTATAATAACGGCTGCGATGAATCGCATATGAAACATTAGCTACAATCAAGAGCCTTAAACTTTATCAGAAGGAAATATATTTCATGAGTAACATTTTATATTCAGAAATTTCTTTCCTCGAGACTTTTAGAGACACATAAAAACCGCCGATACGCCTTTATACAGAAGATAAAAAAGATGGCGAGGCGAAATAACCGAGCCTTGGAGACGAAGGAACGATCGCCTAAGATATTTACTTCAAAGGATTCCATACATCTAGATACGGAACTTCATGCAGTATCAGTCTAAATTAAAATTTGTAGTTATTTTATGTAATTTAAGTTGTGAAGTACCGATATGTTTTTCCTTCCAATCCTCATATATATCCAGTCTTAGAAGAATTGCAAGTACATAAACGTTCCAACATGAAAATACCTGATGAAATCCAGTGTTTTCAATGATAGGGATGTCTGCAAGCACTCCGGAATTCGCTCGCATTTATAAACAGATTAATAATGTGAATTTTTCGGAGAAAATTGCTGACTAATGAAGATTTTACCGAGAGCGAGCAACGAATCATAAATGTTTAACGTGCCCTCATGAAAGCCTCCATTACTTCACTAGGAGGAACAAAGAGAAAGCAGATGAATATTCCATCCCCAAAATTGCGCCGCTCACTCGTATTTAATAGACATGTTCCCCGCGGTGACCATGAACCAATCCACATAAAAGCCAACATATTTATCGCCTCCGTGAAAAGCATGTACTGAGCCATTCGGAGCCGCGCGATAATTCCCGCTGCCAGATCGCATCAACACTCAAAATGGCAAGTTTTGGTTGCGAAGCCGAAAAAAAAGGGGAAGAGGATCATCAGGTGCTGAGAAGGACCAGAGTAGCGGCGGGGGATGACGTCAGCCTCGGATACAAGAAAGAGATGAGACGAACAGGAGTTTGGGGAGGGATGTAAAAGGTATGAGATGGCGGTAGGTACGGAGGGGCGGGAGATGGGGAGGAAGGGGGTTGTAAAACAAGTTCAGGTGAGTGAACCGCGAGCAGTGAGAGTGCAAGGTCGCTCGCTTCAAGGATATGCTGCGGTGGGGTTGGAGGAGGCGGCAGAGAGGATGGGATGCAGAAAGGGATGAGTAAGTACGGAACGCGTTAGAATCCCACAGTTGGGATACAGCAGCAATTCCACCCTGTTTAAAAGCCCAAAGCTCCCCGCGCTCGGGAACGCTGTTTGTATTTCCGCCTCCACTTAAGCAGCTTGCACCGAAGGTGAACTGTTCCCAAGCCGATCTCTCTTTAATGACGGTTTATTACATAATTACGAGAGGGGCGAAAAATCGAGAAATCTTCATCATGGGAAATTTTTCTCCTCACAAAAAACAGAAGCGGCTTCCGTTGATATGCGCCAGCTCTGTTTTTGTCGGAGACGAAGTTAGACAAGGTCGAATCTGCTACGTCTATGGCGGACGCCGCTTCGCTTCATTTGTTAGCCCGCAAATAATTTCGGAGGCGGATCCTCAAAATGCCCACACGGCGATTAAGAGGATTTCTTTTTTGTTTCCGAACAATGGATGGCTCTTAGGAGTCGATTAAAATTCCTCCATGCTGGGAATTTATCCCATGAGTCACATCGAAAAAATTCCAAGATTATATCGAAGTGCTCATTTCTCAAAAACGACGCAACTGGGACCGTTTTATCGAAGAAGAAAGTTCTATTTGCTTTCACATAACTCGAGAATGGAGACTTTTGTAAATAAATAATGGAATTCCAGCTTCATTCGGGATTCCTTTTGGCTTTCCAAGGAAACGCTCCTGGACTAATACAACGTCTTTCCAATTTATTTTTACGCCTTTTGCCTCACAAATCCCTGGGCGCATGCTCTAATTCCATCGCTTTTTCTATAGCCCTCGTGTTCTAAATACACACTCCTATTTAAACCTTTAATCATCTCTTTTGTTAAGTGCTAGATTTCCTAATCAATTTATTTACAACGCGGTCTGTTCGGTTTCGAGGACGATTCCGGAGAAACCTGTGCATTTTCAAGGCATATTTTCACTCGTCCCATTGTAGATGGATCAGCGTTAGCCAGACAAAAACTTCATTGTTAGAAATGCTGGAAGAACCGATTGGAAACACACGCGCAGGCAACCTAGATTCCTCGAAATAATACACCATAAACAAAATGGAGCACAACCGGCGCACCTATATCCCATTTATCTTCGGTTTAGTACATCTGCTCTACGGTGGCGGTGCTTAATTATGGACCTATTTAATTAGTCTCCCGTTAAATAGTCTTAAAATAACGGCTCCAGCGAGACATAGGGGTCGTTTGAACGATTGGGTTACCATAAAATCCTCTCCGCGGTATAAAATCGAGGGCCACGCTCCTTTCCCCCTCCGGAAAGGGAGCTGCGGCGATGGACCTGTGCTACTAAGGCCGGCTGATGTAAGCAAACAGATCTTAAGCTGGGGAAAAAAGAAACAGCGCCTTATCCCCTTCCTCGTGATCACTTTATCTTCCGATCTGAAAAAGAGGAAACGAGCGGGACAAATATTTTCTCCCATTATCCCTCTCTCCTCTGCTTGTCGCAAAACAATAAAAGAGAAGTAAACGACCAGAAAATAATGAGCGCCTTCAATCAACACTCGGAACCGTAAGCAAACAATCGCGCGCCCTCGATCTTCATCCCCCTTCTTCCATTCGTGCACCCCCTTTTGGTCCGTTTTTAGCTTGCGGGAGAACAATGCGCTGGTCGGCGCGGTACAGACGTGGGGCGGTGAGGGTGCGGGATGCCCTTCAAGTCCTGCATTGGGGGAGCGGGGGCGAGGTTAGGGTTATTGGGAAATGCGCTGCGACGCAGTTTTTCATACAGCGAACGGAAAACGTTTGCACAATACGGCGTCGCCTCACTTTCGGTTGTTGTTATTTCGTTCCTCGATTATAATAAGGTCGGCAAATTTAAAGGCGAACGTTGCTCAATGAGTCTTTGTGCGATTGAGAGCGAAGAATGTTTCAAAGGAAGAAAGAGGGACCGCCAACTTCGTTCTCAATACATTTCGCAAGGCATAAAGGCAAT
Source organism: Ladona fulva (assembly GCA_000376725.2). Lineage (NCBI taxonomy): Eukaryota > Metazoa > Arthropoda > Insecta > Odonata > Libellulidae > Ladona > Ladona fulva. Next base: position 1,379,189 of record KZ308161.1, read on the forward strand.
TTTAGAGGTGAAGAATATATAACAAAAGATCACGAGAAGAGAACCCTGGCGGTGGTTTCTAATGGCTTAATGCTTACTTTCTATGGATATCCTGGAAGTTGAGAATGACGCGAAGCTTCGAAGTGCTCCCACTTTTGCCTATTGCATACAACTGTGGATTGAATACGTTAGTTACGAAAGTCTTCCGTCGCACAATCCTTTAATAGCGCTCGCTGATTCTTATGAAAGAATAAAGATCATGCATTTTCAATTTACAAGCCTTTCTTAAGAAAGAAGATAAGTAGAAAGAGAATTCGCATAAATCCAAAAATTGATAAAGGAAAAATACAAATTGATTTAAAAGGTCAACACTCCATTCCCTAATTGTTACTCGTGTTATCTGGAATTTTTGATGCTATCTTTTTTGATTTTAAGCACTTTTTCTTGAGCAGATTGAAATGATTACTTCTTCCGCACTGTTTGATAGCATTTTGATAAATTATTGAAATCGAAAGCAATAACATAAAATTTCAAATACAGCTAGTTGTACTGCAAACAAATAATTGAATGCACAATTTATGGTAATGCATCCTAAAATTCTGAAACCTATTTGTGTGGAAATATCCCAAATTAATATTATAATAAAATCATTACTATCTATTTAGTTTACAAGCAATGGAGGAACGCATGATATGCTTGAATTTAGACAAATAAATGAAGGAGAAAAAGTCTGCCGTAGCCGGGAATAGAACCCGGGTTCGATTCCCGGCAAAACTTCGATACGGCAAAACGAGAAAAGAAGACAAACAGGTCTTTCATTCGTTTCGAGGGAAACTCCTTGAAAATAATTATAATTAAAACTTTCGTTACGATTCTGCTCCCCCAAAACGCAAATACTGAGCTTATATCATCGCAGCAAAGACGATGATTTTTAGTGGTCTCATCACTATATCTCACAGAAATTAGTACAGAATATCCCAAACATATGATAGTTTTACTTCGAAGACTTGATGCTTATGCAAATCCCACATGTATATTCATAAATTTGAAATCATTTCCTATGAAAATAAAATTAAAATCTAGCAAATACGAGCATAACGATAGGATAAATACGATAGGAATAATATTGATTAAGTGGTGGAGAAAATGATTTCACCAATATGCTCAGAAACTCAGTCAAGCAACAACAGCTCATTAACAAAATACTAACTGAAAAGGTGATGAGTGCACACAACATGAAAATATATGAAGATCACAAGTCCAATTTTCCCATGCGACCTCTAGTGAAAAAGCAAGGACGTTCGGATTCGTTACCATATCCCTTTCTCTCGAAAGAAGAAAAACAAGATATTTCACTTTTTTTACTGCGAGAGGACCTTTTCTTGCTTCTTTCACCGGCGTAACAAGTGTAGCATAAAGACTTAGGCACAGGTGAGCGCACAGGGGAGAACTCGTGAGGGTTATCGTGTACATTTTTTCACTGCCAAACCCACGCCAACCCTCTTCATCATACCTTCACATCTTTCAGAAGAAGGCCGCCGAGGAATATCTTCCTCAAACATACACATTTTTTTCACGGGAGCACATCTAAATCCTTTCATCCCATTACAAGTTCTAACTCGGGAGGGTATAAACTAAAGTCTCCCTTTCTAACTCCATTCCGGGCAGTGATTCGGAAAGTTTTGCAATTATATGTCCAAACATTTGCTTAGCAAACACGACCACCCTGCAATTCTTCCATGGTAGAACACACTCATAAAACTGACATTGAAATTACATTCATGCCACTACATCTAATAAATTACATATTTTCTTTTTACTTTGAAGTAGTGAACCCAACTGCGACAAAAATAAAAATAAGGTCAGATTAAGAAAAATGTTTCCAACCCCCGATGTGGGGGGTTAAATTAGATTCAAGTAGTATATAATATTAAAACAAATCTTTAAAACCTAATTTTGCTCCGAGATTGACAAGAATATTTTGGAACAAAATAAATTACCTTCCAATGAATAACAGGTGTGAAAAATAGCGACGTGACTGGGATTGGTTAGAATACCTTCCCTGAAGGTGGGAGACCTGGGTTCGAGTCCCAGACATGTCACTATTTTTCACACCCGCTATTCCTTGGGATGAAGCCACACGGTTCTTCCGTTCTACTCGTAAACAGCATGCAATCATATTTTACCAATTCTCGGATAAAAAAATCATCTACTGCGCAATTTTTACTTAATCAGAATCCCTACATCAGATGTGGGCAACCATTTTTACGAGTAGAGTGCGAGCCGAATCGGCCGAATATCAGAAAAAAAATTCAAAATTTTATTTCTTGGTATTTGATTTGTTAATGATTACGCAAACCATGTAAAACTAACTGAAAAAGATTCTACCCTGTTCTTACCAATAAGTAATTTTTCCCCGTACAAATTGAAATTTAAATTGGCAAGGACTAGTTTTGCATGGCAGAAAAAGTCATCGGCGTGTCACGTTTGGTACGCGTCCCAAGGGTTGCTCACTCCTGCCCTAAGTTAACCTATTCAGGATAATCATTTTCAATAGCAAAGTCTACTTAACGGTGTCACCTATACGCGCAACCCCTAAGCGTAATAGATAGTACTCCACCTACTGCAAAGTGATGGATGGGTTTACAATTTAAAAGCTCGAAATTTCAAATTTTAAATTACATTTATTTAGGGTATCCAAAATGCCTCCAACTCTTGCGAGTCTCACGCAGTCTTACCGCTATAAAATTTTTGAACGGATAGAAAGAATTGAAAAAGGAAAAAGGCGGGATTAATGCGCCTCTTTCGAAAAGGAGCAACGCCGCTACTTCATCTATATCACGAACTCGTGAAAAAGATACGAGAAGAACATCCATTCTGAAGTGAGGAAAGAGAAACTTCTCCCGAGGGTTTGGAGAGACGTGACAAAGCAAAAGAAAAAGTTCTGAAGAGAGGAAAGAAATGACACACCGATATTTGTACTTATCACATGCAGGCGCAAAATGTAGTATATTATAAAACCTTTTGTAAGAGTTCAATTTGAAGATAATAGGTCGCAATCGCTGGAAATTTTTAAATAAAGAAACCTTCTTCTGTTGATGGAGGTTTTATGTTAATAAAAATCATTATTCAGGAAACATTGACACCAATCATACATCATGAGATATAAAGTGATTTCTAAAATGTAGATGTAGCACAGAAAGAAAATAAAATTTCAAGAGCTTTCTCCTATTCTATCTTCATTGTATTGCGATAAGGTTATGGGCAACAAGTATCTCCTTGAATATCAATTATGGTTCCATTCTCATAAAAATATGGAAGCTATTCATAGGAATATAATTACATGTAAATTATTTCGTTGATTTCAACGTTTTCAATTTCGCTTTCAGGGACATCCTAAATTTGACAGCTTATGTTATTAATTGACCTAAGAAGAGACATTAATTAAGAGGATAAATAAATAACCGATATATAAAACTCCACTATACTAATATTAATTGTGAATAAATATGTTACCAGTTTTCGAAATATTTTAACTTTACGCACAATAGCGAAAATAAAATAACATTTGTGGTGTTTTACATTTTTGATTTTCCTTTGATAGTGTCAGGGGTGGACCCAGAAATATGCCAAGGTGGACGGTTTTAGACAATATCCGTACGAGCTTAACTCCATTTAACTTAAAATGTCGTGATTTTGTCGTGATAAATGCAGTAGACTTATTGTAATATTGTGATCGTAAAAATACTTCATAGTCAGATTTTAATTCAAGATCCTTATCACATCCTAAGAAAATTACTCGTTAAAATTACTATTACTGTTAAAAAAATAGTAATTATATCCTAGGAAAATTACAAGGTGGGGACGATCTCCTTCCCCTTTCGATCCGCCAATGGAAGGAGTTCGAAATGAGTGTGTGTCATAATAGGCTTCTTCGATCAAATTCATTCACAGGGCTATAAATCAAACGTCGAAATTTCTAACGATTTCAAGCATCTTAAGTAAATTCGATATGAATCCATGAAATCACAAGTTCATGAACTCACTTCGTCAAATCGAATGTTAAAACAAATGTTATTTATTACCACAATAACCCGTAGCTCTTGGTGGAATCAAAACAACCGATAAACCCGATTGAATGATTTTATTGACTCGTCAGAGGAGAAGTGTTTATCGACGCTGCTAGAGCAAGACACAGGACGTAAGAGCGGAATGGAGAAACGTATCACAGAATAACGATACGTCTGTCGGTCTTAAAACGCCGTAGTCCCCCCGGACGCAATCTCAGTAAAGAATAAATCGGAAAGCGTACGGAGGGAGGAAAACCGAAGGGGAAGTTAAAAGAAACGAGAGAAAGGAAGCCCATCGTAGGAAAGCGAAAGATATCGGATAAGATGAGATAAAACGGAAGGAAGGGGATTGAGATGTTGGGGGCGTGCGCTACGCCAAAGGAAGGCATGTTATGGCTCAATTTCCGACACGGGCATTGGGTTCGAAGTAGGGCGCCGAATCCGACAAGCCGAGGTAATGGCAGTTCGAAGGGGTGTAAAGGCGCTCAAAAAGACCTTTCGGGATGGAGGTAATGCGGTGAAATTTCGATCACCGCTTTTTGTGCCAGCGAGAGATGCTGAGATGAGTTAAAGAATTGGGGAAAGGGAGGATGGTTTAGGAGGGATGTTTCTAGAGGGAAGGCCCATTCGGCTGCTTTTCTTTCTTTGACGTAGTCTCAAAGAAGAATGAAGTGATTGAGAACGGAAGGAAAAAGGACTGTCTGTCTCCCTCAACCGCCATCAGCAGTGCTCTACGAGGGTCTTCATATTCGAAGATTTCCCTTCCCCAGATGACGCCAGGCGTAATATATTCACGGAAGAGAAGATGGAAAATATACGTATTGCCTCGTCTAAATGAAGCAATTTTGGTCCGACGCGCCCCATCAGCCGGGCGTAAATAAAAAATAAACGCGGAGGATGAGCGATTTGAAAGGCAAATTCGCCGATGGTTCTGCAGAGATTAATTTTCGAAATGATTTCGCTCCACAGCGACGCCCTAAGTATGAGAATCGGAAGGCCAAATAACCTCACATATAATCAGCTTTGCTTTCATTCTTGTGCAATTAGTGTCCATAGGCGGGAGATAAACGACCTGATCTCGAATTATCACAGCTTAAAATAGAAAAACCAATAAAATGATGAGTGAATTAAGCATAAAGAATTATCATTTATATTAAGTCAATTAATTAATAACGAAGTTGACAATTCATGACGTAACACTCGAAAAATATGAAGAATGCTAGAATATTTGCGCAATTTACATTAGCACAAGACGAAGGAAAACGCTCTTCAATTCAGCCACTGAGAAGTAAAGTCTTATATTTTCTTTCTCATCTGGGCTACAGAAAATCTTTTTCACGGATAACTAAGAATTAACATTCCATAGAATAAGTGATCGCTCACACACCTCATAAAATCAAATAAACCGCACATCTCAGGTGCTCACTAAGACGTGAGTTGTGGGATAAAGGGATCCTAAAGCGTAGCTGCTTGTTTGAAAGGGAAATATTTCCTGGCAAATAAGAAAGATATTGAGACATTCCGGTTCGGAAGAGTGAACAAATCCATACAGTAGAAACAGCCTGAAGAAAATTCGTTAGATAACAGAAAATATTTGCATTCAATTGGAAAAGATATATTTCCTGGTAATATATAAATAAGGGAGAGAGCGGGAAACTTCGAAAAAAATATTGGAATTATAATTTGAACGAAAATAAAGTTCAAAAGGTAGTGAACGGGGAATTGATATTCTGAGAACAGAAATGTAAAGGAAACAGAAAGATATCTTTAAGCGAAATCTAACGGTACGCATTATAATCATGACAAGTACTGAACATAAAAAGTAGTTATTTCCTTCCACAGAAGTAACGTTGCTGATACACGGAATACTATGCCTCTGAAAGGCCTCTCCAAACTTATCTTAAAAAGTTCTAAGTAATATCATTTAATGCATTTCACTGCTCTTTCAATTCGCTTACGTATTCCATTTTAATTCCCTGCATCGAAACCACCTTCTTGATACGTAATGCATTACTTTCCCCTTTTTATGATTACATTGAATAAACAAATTAATGTTTCTGAAAGTTTTGATATTGATAATCCTTATCGATTACTTTTATAGTAATATATTGTTACATGAAGTACTTTGCAACAGATTAAAAATTTTGAGAAAAACTGTAGGGCTCCCTTTATTCGAGATAAAAGCGTCAACACTCTCAGTGCTCAACCTATAACCTGTGAAAAGATCTTCTCGAAGACGCCAAGGCCTAGTTGCAAACATGGATGAAACAGAGAGAAAAGGTAGAACACAGAACTACGGAATTTCTAGCATTAGGAAAATCAAGAGGAAATAAGAAGAATAAAAATGAAAGGAATGCAATTAAACGCAACGTTGGGAGGGTAGACTTCAAAGCTGTCTAATTTAGTACGGTGGGAATTCTTCTTTCTTTAAAAAATTAAGGAAAATTAGACCATATTAGTTTGTTCGGATGAAATAAGAGAATATGGAATTTGGGTTATGGAATGGAGGGTAGACTACTCTTCAAAGCTGTCTAATTTAGTACCGTGAGAATTCTTCTTCCTTTCAAAAATTAAGGAAAATTAGACCATATTAGTTTGTTCGGATGAAATAAGAGATTATGGAATTTTCTCCCAACATCAAAAGTTTCTGAATAAATATGGGATCTGAGAAACTTTTTACACCCCGATATTATTTTTAAAGGAAAGGATATTTTACAGCTTAGTAAGAACTTGAGTTAGAATAAAGAAAACAAATAAATTGGATTAATTTCCACGTTGGTGGGTCTATATGGTATACTTTTAGTCAAACTTTTGTTCTCATATATATCGGGTTATTATGACAACTGGTAGTAATAGACGCAATGGCAATAGTGACATTGAACCTTAGGATAAAAGGAGAGAATGAACATCGATATGAATAAAAAAGACACGTATCAAAAGTTATACATACGTATGATTTCAGAAGAAAGGGTGAAATTTAAAGAAACTTCAAAAGGTGAAGATTATTAAAGTTGACTTTTTCTGTGCTCTACTCATGATTAACACGAATGATAGATTCTTGACATAAGGGACAGTGAAGACCTTTTATCGCAAAATAATAAATATCTCAACGGTGTTTAGTCAAAGAATGAATTTTTATCCATTAAGATCGTTGTTGTCGACGAACGTTTAGTGAACCCTCTATCCTGGGAACATCGGCGGTCGCCCAGTTCTCTTATGCCACTAGACATTTATCGATTGCCCAATACTGTTAGGAAACTATGAGTTAGATTTAGGCATTAAAGAAATTTTAAAAAGTATCTTTATACACCCTTCCCTAGCAATCATAGCGCCCGAAGTAACTTCATTTCTAGCCAACGACGAAACAAATAGAGGATACTATTTCTATAATAATCCAGATCAAAAGTAGGATCTAAATACTAGCTTCAAAATTAAAATTCCTAAACATAGAAAATGTGCAATTATCTAGATTAAGCGAGAAGGATCGAAATCAGAGGACTGAGTTTCAGGGAAAATATCCCTTTGACCTTGATAAAAAACCTTTTATTTACAAGCACATCCAAATAATTTTCATCCTCGTGATAGATGCACAAATGCTTAGAATCGGTGTGCGAAGAATACTGTCTCTCACTCCAAGCTCACTCTCAAAACACCCGAAGTGCTAAGTGTATTTCAAAAGATAACACGAGGGAAAACGTGAGGAATCCTTGTTCAAACACGTGAAAGTTTTCCCCGTACACATCTGTACGTGCTGGACACCTAAATCTTTCACGGTTTTCAAAGAGGGATTTTTCGGGATCTCCTTTAGTTGGGCTGTTTTGTGAACTGAGGTGAAGGCAGAAAATGTATTTGCTTCGGAAATTACTTAGACCTTAGCTGGTCGAGGACGCGACGAAAAAGCGGTAGCCTCCCCTGATCACAGGTAAAAAGCTACAAGTCGTAAAATTGTTCCGGTAAAATCCAGCAATAAGTGTAATGGAAGCGTGGTCACAGCCACTCTGAGAAGTTCTGTGCAGAGGCAAACTGACACTTCACATATTTCGTGTTATGCCCATCCTGAAAGTGAACGGTAAGCACTGACCAAACTATTACTCATCCACCATATACTATGACGTTCTACGTAATTAAGTAATCTTAACTTAGTTTGACCATATGCGAGGTTACCTTTCCTTAAATCCCACCGTGAAAAAATAACGTGAAAATTTAGTCCTAAGGAACTAAATCTTTACGCTAAACATAAAAGGATTTTCCCTATGGAAATTAGCACACGGCAGATCTTCCTCAGATTTATTAAAGATATATTGAATACTTGTGATGGGAAATCTTATTAATAAACGCTGAGTAAATATTTCTGACAGCATTTATGAACCCGGGAATATCGTCATATTTTCACAAAATTGTAAATTCAGCATTTGAAATAATTTTCAGATACCTGACGGAACGTTTACTCCAATCCCAATATTTCATATCTTCACCGTGGTATACCGTCACCCGCTTTTCAGGAGTCTGGAGCGCGAGGAAATATATTGCGTTTCTGCTTAATACATCAAATCATTCTCTACAGCAATATATTAAGAAAAACGGATCATTCATTCATATCCATCCATTGTATATTTCATCTCAGTGATATTGCGCATTTACATAAAGCCTGTCACAAGTTTTCCATAATTTGCGCAAAACACACTCTCATCGTCCAGAAAACTTTGGGAGATTAAATGGATCTTTCCTTACTTATCCTTCAATTCAGTCTTTTGATAATGTGTGGTGATCTATTTTTATGGTACACCTAATGTATATATCGGCACCGCAGTTACGAGGCCAACTTAGCGATCTCGTACCTGGATCCTCGGTGTCTTCGGGGTATGCGAAAGTACTCAAATATATTTGCATTCAAACTAGTAATTTTCTTTTATTTTGCCAGGATTAATCTGTAAAAAGGGTGTTTAATCGTGTAAATTGAGATTTTTTTAAAAGCGACAAAATTATAAATATATGAGAAACAAAACGTTTGTAGCAGTTATTTGAGGGGCTCAACTTAAAGATTCGCAGATCTCTCTTAGAACGAGCTTTTCTAAAAGGAAATGAAAAGGATAAACCGTTTTCCGTTTGAGGATTATTTCAATCTTGACTCATCCAAGCGAAAAATCACACCCTTCGAGAGACTTCAGGCGTTGAAAAGATACAAATTCTCTTTGTTTGTATTTCGCGTGACGAAAAATGGTTATTTTTAAACAGACGACGGAGGGTGCAAACAAAACTCATTCCGAGAAAACTCTGAGCGGTCGGTAACCTAAGATTAACAAGGCCGAACATCCTTCCTTTTCAAAGAAGTAATAGCGGAATAGTTTCCGCTCCTTGTTACCGAAGCGAAGAAAATATTTCCGTTTGAAAGCGGTTCCTTTCATAGTCGCGGAAACCATTCTTGTCTGCAGAAGTGGCAAAACAACCTTGAGGCGGAAAGGGTCAAGCGAGTTGGCCAAGGAGAAAGAGGTTAAGAGAACCACGGATCCGTACAGTATACTCGTATATGGAAAGCGTGGATAATGAACGCCAACAAAGAGGTTTTTCAAAATAAAAAGGTATTACCCTTGACACTTGTTCCCAGCTAAGCGATACACTCCGGTTTAAAAGATCTTTGAAACCAGGATGAGAGAAAACAATGAGTTGGATGCTTCCTTCGCCTTTGTTTGCGAGTTACCTTGAAGGGAGTCGTAATACGGATGAAGCTCAATAAAGGAATATGCTCTGACAGCGTAGAACAATGAAAGCAATGGTTGGATGAGTATTAGATGGATGCATTCTGCCGTAAGTCTTAGCTCTCGCTTTCGTTGAGGGGAGAAGCGCCTCCAATATTGTTACACAACCCGAAATGCCTCTTTTTAGGGAGGTGCAAATTAAATACAGACTAAAACTTGAAATTTAACGTAAAGAGCTATAATGGAAATGAATGTGGTCTAGAGTAGTTGGAATATTATGCACTCGTCCAGGGTAGAAGTTATTTACCTGTCATTAATGTTTGCCTCAGTCTTACACATGATCATAATATTATTCAAGCTTTTGAGGTATTCACAAGGATTAGGGAAAGGTGAATAACATAGCACGGAAGAGCCGTGCGGTTGAAACCCAAGGAATAACAGGTGCGAAAATAACGACATGACATGACTGGGACTCGAACCCAAATGTCTCGAGCCTCTAATGGACGCGGCATGCTTGTTCAGTGGTTGGAATACCTGTCCGAAAAGTGAGAACCTGGGTTCGAGTCCCAGTCATATCGCTTTTTTTCACGCATGTTTTTCATATTGAAGTATGAATGATACTGAATAATTGCATTCATTTTGGTCATTCATTACGGAATGCTACAAAAAGTCTCTTCATAGGGTCTTTGTATTGCACTTACGGGTGCTGACCTTGGACGAATGAAGCAAAATAGTCTAATTTTCAGCTGAGTATTCCAATAATTAATATTTCTGAGAATAAATAAATTTATAATTCTGAGAAATTAAAAGAAGAAATGATACTTATAACAAATAAATAAAATAATCATTCTGAGAGTATTAAATTATCAGGTTTATATTAAAAAGGATCCAAATTTAGGTCATAAATAAACCACCCTGGAGTGTATATGAACGCATTCTGTTACAGATGGAGTATATACAAACAGGATTCGTCGATACATGTTTTGAGTACTAACAACGTTCCCAATTCTTACCGCTGAAAACAAAATATTTTCTCTTTAGGGAAAAGGTAGCGCCTTCATTAAACGTGTCCCATATTTAGCCCGTGCCATCACCAAATAAAACTGAGATTCCTTTCAAGTAGCTTCTCCGGCGGCCGCGTTCGTCATAAAAAATAGACATCCCCACACAACTGCATCTGATAAACGCATCTCAAAACATTGGGCACGAACCGGTTAGACCTTTTTTAAATCAATATTCATATGTTTTTTATACGGTCGGTACAACACAAGAAATTTATGGTCCTACGTTCTAAGAATAGGTAAGGTCTCGATATAAAAAATATTCGGGATCGTTGGGTCCGAAGGTCTAGGCACGCATTTAATACGGAGGAGGGAAAAAATACATTAATCAAAGCTGAGGCGCTCACAAATGAACACACGTACATGCAAAGCATGAGGATTTAAGCGTGACATCCTCCCGAAAGAATTGTCTCCCTTGATAAATTGAGTTTTCTTCGGTTTGAATGCGTCTTCGAATGAATGAATGACGGTTTTTTCCTTTCCTTATCCACCCCATAGCTCCATCGGGAGATGTGTTATTTTCACCGCTCGGTTTTATTTTTTAGCAGGTCCCTCACCAGATCCGATTGGAGTGGTCTTCTGGGAGTTGCGACTCTAAATTAACTCCGACGTGGGACAAATGAGAGCTGTCTTTCCATTGGAAGCGATCGGAATTCCGAGGCGAAAAAAGTTCTAGGAAGTGCCGATGGTGGACGCTCCTTCGAATAAACCGTAATACCAGCAAGAAAAAACAGTCACGATAAAGAGATTCTAATAGAGCAAGTCACCCTAGCGCGCTAAAGACGACCGAATGTTGGACAAGATAAAATTAACGACAGAAATTTTTCGAATGGAAAAATCAGAAGGTGAAGAGGACACCCTCCGTGCGGTATTTCATGTGCGATAGAAATTAATTCGGTTCGAAAGCTCAAAAAAGACCGAATTAATTAAAAAAATCGAGGGCTAACAACAAATTCGTGGAAAGTGGTACAAAAACTTTCATGATAGTAATGAAGTTATAATCAGGAAATGATATCTACGCGAGAATTTGAATGTTATCTTGTCCTCTTAGTTATCATCAAAAATATCAAATATGTTGAATAAAATAATCGCCAATTAAATAATGACCAATTAAATATTTACATTTGACTAGTAGATCATTACCATATCGAGAGATGTGAACATAGTTGAAGTATATCTATAGAATATATATATATAGAACCAAAGACCATCTACCAAAGGGGATTCAGGAGCAAAATTTCCACATGGCCCCTTTATCCCCTACCTCTGCATATGCGAGAGGCAATTGCTCATAAACAAAGAATTCCATCTATCGAAACAAAACTTTCTACAGATATATTGTTTGCCCTCTGAAAAATAATAATAATAATAATAAGGTCTTTATTAAAGGCGAGATTGAGACTGAAAAGTCTCTTCTTCCATCTAACCTTGAGTCAATGATTTTATGTACATGAAGACTTGTGTGTAGGTGAAAAGAAATAGAGAGGAAAACTTTAGAAGGAGTGGATGTAAAAAAAAAACCTAAGGTGATATCTTAGGAAAAAATATCCACAGCAGGAAAACACCCTCAGAGAAGGGGGATGTGAAAAACCTGCACAAACCTGCTGATAGTTCATGCTAAAAGATGATTAAGAAAGAAAGAAAGAAAAAATAAGGAAGATGCCTTTCGGCCCCCCTTAAAACCTGGGGCCCAGATGCTGGACATCCATGGAACCCCCACTCTTAGCTTCCCCTGATTATATTCATCAACTAGAATTACTTATTAATAAGCATATTTGAACGTTAAAATTTCTTCTTACCGAGAATTGCTATGTAACATTAACTGCAATAAAACCTATTAGCTATTTTATAATTTAAGATGAATTAATAACTTCATACTCAATACACACACATGATGAACACAACACCAAGTACTCGAAGCTTTGCTACTCATAAATGCTAATGCTATATATAACATCATATCTAACAATACGTACAATCAAGTGAAATATAGTGAAAGGCAACAGAAGTAAGTCATCAGGTCCGTTCAGAAAATGTGATGTCCCGCAGACGGCTGTAAAACCATAACATCTAAACCATACCATCAAAGAGTAAACGTTTCGTTAAATCGCAGCCGATGACTCCTCCAAGTATATTTTTAGATCGGAAAATTCCTTCGAGAAATATCTCCGTACCCTGTAATTTAATCAATATCTCCGAATGAAAATATATCGCCCATTCTTTCATCGTAGTTTCCGGAGTGGCGCGTTAGCGCTTGAGGGTGAAAATGATTGGGAAACCCTGCCATATTCTGTCAGAAAACACTTTGGTTTCCGTTCCGCGCGAAATAGCACCCCGGGCGTGGAAAGGGAGCGCAAGAAAGCATCAAGTCAGCCGATGAACAGATATTACCAGCAATTAACGCGGTCGCCTACGGCTAAAATGCAGAGATATTAAGTCCCCTTGCCTAATTTATCCTCCTTTCTTAGCAATAACTCTCCTATGGAGGAAAAAGCCATAAACAAAGGCAAAATCGTGAATATAGGAGGGGCTGGAGACAAGAGGTTTCCATCCCTTTCTTCCTCATCCTCCGTCGTTTAAGGAGTCGATAGCGGGGTAAGATAACGGACGGCGGGGAAAAAAAAGTTCGAGACAAAAAAGAGAAGAATGAATTGGGAGAAGGGAAGGAGAAAGGGTTGCCACGGAGGTGGAGTTGGTTGCTTTCCTTCTGGGCATTTCGTAGTAAGGAGGAGTGGTTTCGGCTGGTGGAAGACGTCTGAGGCATTGAAAGTAAAATGGAATGAGAGAGGATGGGTTGGGAGCAGAAGATGAGCTGCCAACTTGACAAATAAAAGATGGGATACGAATCGAAGATTCTTCTCTGGGTGATATTTAGTCTTAATTAAAATATACTCTTAAGTCTACTTATTGTTGATTTTCCTCGGCCGAAATACCAAGCATATTATGTCATAGACTGTGGCAGTAAGCTACAGCAACAAAGCTCTCAACTTCAGCAATATCATCATTGGCATAAAACAGAGGGCATTAAAGCGTTCTAGGTCGCCAATTCCCCGCTCCCACTATTTCCCTGTGTGCATTGTCTAAATATCAGAACTCAACTAATATGCTATAAATAGACCATTAAATTATATTTCATAATTTACTTACTTCCAGTATTCTAAGCCACAATCTATTGGTAGGGTTATCACATTCTGATGGTAAGAAAACGAGATTTACAAAACTCTGAAACGGGTAATACCGGAACGTTGCCTTAGAACTTAGTCCAAGTTGACCATTTGAGTCATCAGGTGAGATTTAAGACACTCTTAATTGTGTTAAGTGTCATTATTTTTTAAATGTGGCGTTTAACTGATTTCTATCATTAAAATCTTTGTATCTCACATTAAATTCTATCTCCGACGTTTTTCAATAAACCGGGAAGCAGAAAAATTGACGGGACCGAGAGTAAAAAATGGGGCAGTCCCAGTTTAAATGGGACGTATGATAAGCCTAAGTATTTGATAAGTGTGTAGCCCTTCAATTCTTAGTAAATAAAGCTGCTTTCATGTTTCTTGCAGCAAACTACAAACTTACTTCGCATTCCCTTTTTGTGTGGTGGGATTTTTCCAAAATACTCTGCATATGCTATTCGTTAATATTTGAAAGTGAACCGAATTATATAGCGAACTTTAATTTTTATGATTTGTAAATTTCCCATCATCACTGGTGCTCTGTCAGCACCAATTAGAAACACCTTATGTTACAGTAAAATCTCCTTGTGGTCTCACTTTCAACAACGCTTCTCTTAAATTCTCTAAAATCGCTATAATTCCCCGATAAACAAAGTTTGCTAATGTTATTTCTTATTAATGTCCGATCTAAAGCGAAACTTTTAAGGCAGTTCAAATATAAAGACAACTCTTTTCTTTAGGAAATTGATTCTGCCTACAAATCCAAATAAATTTCGCTGAAAATTTTAAACCAACAGTCTTTCAAAAGGGAAAGCATATTCACAGAGTACGTGAATAGCGGGAGAAAATCAGCTAGCACCTGCCTTAAATTGGTACTGAACAAGGACGATTCTGATCCGGAAAACGTTTTATGAATGAGTAACAGCGAAGAAACCGGAAGACCTGATCCGAGTTTAAATTACCTCAAGGGTACAAAAACGGCACTTTTAATTGTTTTAGCGTAAATAATACATTTTTGCAGTGTCCGGTCACTTAAGTCATCAGACGCATGAATTTCTATGCTAACTGAACCGATGCGCGATTAAATGCTAATTTTCATAATATGCCTGTTAAGGAAACGGTAAAACATATTATTCATTTCCGTAAACATTATGGCATCTTAAGGCAAGGAAGGTGCTCAGATGCGTGACCGTAAGTGGAGCGTCTGCCTCATGAATTTGATACTAGAAAGGCTTTACTTTTCCAGCTGTTTATTTCAGCCAATAAGTGTTTTGAACGATATATCGCCACCATCCAGAATCAGCTAAAGTAAGGAAAGAGAAAACTAAGCGTCACTCCCTGCGATAGCATATACACATACTCGTATTTAAAACAATCTTGGCCTCGATAGACTTTAGCTAACCACATTTATGGCAGAAAACTAATTTGAAGGTTAGTAAATCTAAAATAATATTCTTGGTTAGTTATTTCTTTATTTCTTATAAATTGTTTTCCATTGTAATGTCAGGTAAGAAATGTATTCAATTCCTTTTGGACTTTGGGGGATTCGCTTCATTTAACTACCCGAGCTCAAAGACACAATGTGAAAACACCTAAATAATGGAGTAAAGTACAATTACCAACATTAAACTAAAATTCGAAATACATACGGAAGCTGTAAATAAAACAATTATATTTCCAGGTTTCTCTTCAGATAGTTTTTTTCTAAAGATATAATTCCCTAAAATAAAGATTGAAAACTTCTATTTGTGATTCGTGAGGAAGGTGGGGGAATAGCTTCATTTCAAGCAGTATTCCGCAAATAAGAAGCTCCCTATCTGAATAAGAGAGGTGCGGGAGATCAATAGGAAAGGAATATATCAAATCAGTGAAGCGGAGGGGCAAGAATGAATTTATTCAGATGAAAAGAAGAATGATGTTGGGCTCCTGAAGTTATGAGCTGAAGAATGGGAAAAACCTACAAAAGAGCGAGACTTTCTCCAACGAATGCTTGGGGATTCAAATTGAGTTGCTTTTGAATGGTGATGGATGCGAGATGGTGCTATTTTTCTGGAAGTTGGTAGAAAAAGAAAGCAAGGGTATCCTCTAAAAAAATTCAAGGCCCGAGTGAAAAATTACTTAGAGCGTTTTGGGGGCTCGTAAAGTGAAAGTGAAGTTGATCACTTCGGAAGATGTATCAGGTTCTCTGAGAGGGTTAAAAGAGTCCATAAACGATTTTTGGAAACAAATAATTTTCGTCATTTGGGTTTCGAAACCGAGCTATCAAATCGTAAAGAGAAGGTCTTGGCGTTCTTCGGTAATGATGTAATGTGGAGGAAGTTTTATGGGCTTCCATTTCGATATAATTCGGTTCAGTTCGGCTTCGATCGAGCTTTCAAAATAATTCGAGGCCGAAACACTATAATTGAAGCCTCCACTTTTCCGTCATTTTCAGCGAAGAAGAGCTGCGGGAACTTCATCTTTCCAATCGAAAGAAGGACGTAACAGTGACTGACTTTTGATCGGTGCTAAATTAGGAAGGAAAAGCGATTCGAATTTAAATCGCTACGACTAGATTACGCAGCAAAGGTACGAGGGATTATTAAGCGGATGAAATAGCTTCGTCGTATCTGTAATGATGCCTTGTAAAGGACATTACGTCATATTACAATTTAAACACTGCATTTAAAGGAGTACAGTGAACTCTGGACGAAACGGTTTCCGCCGAAACAAAGGAAATCGACTTTGGGTGAGTGGAAAGATGTAACGCTGAAATAAATTAACACAAAAATGCTGTCTCGAAGCCTTAAACATAGAATTATAACGAGGTGAGGGCTTTAGAAGGAATGAGATAGAACGAAAGTTCATATCTTTTGTTGTATATGCGAGATATATTCATTAAGTGATACATCACGTAAGACTGAAAGATCAGGTGCATGAAAATATTGCGAGATTGAGTCTTTCAGTCTTTGTCCCTGCATATCATCCGAAATAACAAGTATGCCTGAGAGGATAAAATGTAAAAAAAGTTTCAATTAGCGTTCACGTCGTCGTGTATTCACGCTTTCTAAATATCTTCCCTATTTATATTCTATCAGTAGATTGAGCTGAATCTTTGAAGTAAAAAAACAACTTCGAAAAACCATCAGATAGTAGAAAAACCTCTACGTGTTTCATCTCTAAAGAGACAATTTCAAGAGCATACTCGGCAGAATTATACTAGACTTTCAAAAGTCTTTCTTTCTGGTACGCCCTTAAAAATGACTCCTAAGGAGATGAAAATCATCGAGGTTTTCATAATATTTGCTGGTTATTCCTATTTGTGCGTTTATGCCATCAGTTTCTCTTTCTTTACTGATCTTTACTTTGAATAATAAAAGGGACCAGCTGATTCTCAACATTTTTTCGATAAGTTCAGCAATTTAATATGAACATAAATTAAATTTAAATGAACGTTCTATCATTTGCTTATCTTGGTTTCCATTTTCATGAGGATAATCATACCGAGCAAAGAACTCAAATCATTTTCGTACCTTCCGTCGATGGAGATTGGTTAAATCGATAATTGAACGAACTGAGGTTAATGGAATAGAGAAAGGAAAGAATTTTCGAGGTAAGAATCTATCTGAAGTCCAATTCCGCGATCTACAAAGGCAAATGAACTTAGCACATAAAAGGGAGCAGGCTGATAGTCAGGCTTTTATATATGTAAACTTCAATGACACGTATGTTTATCTGATGACTTCTCAAAACATCCATCTTACTCCCAGATCATTTCCCTCTTTAACTTTCAACAGGTTGCATCCAATGACGCATCAGATTTCTCCACGAAGACTGATCGAATCAATCGCTCCCGCCATCGCAGAAAACTTTTTTCCTTCATCAATCAGAACACATTACAAAATTTATCTATCATCGGCGGGTGGTTGTAAAAGCAAGTTTGACCGGTGTGGAAGCCGCAAAAAATAATATTCCGGTTAAGAGGATGACATCTTTGATGGGCTACCGATTGGAACCGAGTGAGGAGTCGAAGATACTCAGATTTTCGACTATCCGAGTACTCGAGCAACAATTTATGAAAAATAACCAGAAACCCGGGCACTCTAACTCGCCAATAAGAACTTTTTTATATTTCAGCAATTTTTTAAAGACTTTCATTACATTACTTCACTAGAACGAGAAGGATACTAATGACCCTGCAACCTCTAACCCTTGTTTTTTTATATAAACTTAAGAGATGATTTGAAAAAGTGCACAGAAGAAAACTAGTTTGAGAATTTAAAAAAGTTATTTAAATCATCTCATAATTAGTTACATACTTCAGAAAAGGGTAACATAAGCTAAATAATTTTAAACGTCGGCCACTTTTGTTAACGTAATTATATTTTGAAAATGAACGGCCATTTAATGTATTTAGGTTTCAGTTCATTCGTCTCTTAGTAATTACGCTGAAATAATAAAATAAAATAATCCTAATCCTAATTTTATACTAAGGAAAAAATACACCTCAGCAGAAAAACACAAGTTTGGGGATGTGAAAACCTGCGAAACCCACTGAAAGTCACCTAATTTTTAGGTAAACGCAGGTTTAATCACATTTATAAAGCAAACAAAATGGTACAGACAAATTATTTAATTTAAATAACAACTAGAAATAAAATTCCATAAAAAATAATAAGTTAATCGCCTCATCAGTTCGGTCTGATAGTGAAGAAGCAGCGGGTGAACTTCCTACGACAAGTAACAGGGCTGAGGCCGAGGAGGGGGAGTGGCGGGACATCTTTGGAGACGATGAACCTAAAAGGACTGTTTACGGTACTTCTCCCAAGCTTCTCTAAGGACCCGATAGGGCGCGCGATCGACGCAGCATACGGACCTTACGGGGAGATGGCCGCACACGAGGAGGATGGACTGCTAATCTCAAGCCAGGTGGAATGAAAGAATGGGGGAGTGAGAATCTCCGTTGAATGCCCTTCCACGGCCAAATTCCTATTCCTTCTCGCATCCCCCATTTTCTCCCTCCGAATCGGATGGCCCCTTCCGGATGACTCAGGTGCTTCTGTATAGGCTCATCGGAGGGTGCAGGTGGAATAGGGGGTGGGGGGAGGGAGAAGAGGTAAAAGGATTTCGGCGGAGGAATTGTCTGGGGGTGTAGTAGGCGCAAAATACGAGACAGTCTGTCTTCTTTCTATCTCTTCCTTTGAAGCTTATTTTGAGTCCGTCTTCAGACGATTTGGGGGAATTCCTTGAAAGACTTTAAAGTACACTACTGCGACTAAAAATAACCTATTGCTCCTTTCTCGCATCATTTACAGTAATGAAACTTTTTTAGGTATGATCCGACTCGTAAAAAAGCTTACTCCGTCAGCGGAATCAATGGAAAGACGGAGAATTGCAATCGATTCTAATGTAGCGAATTCGCCTACTTCAGACTCTTTTCCTGTTTCTGTGACTTCTATACCACTTCCACATTTCAGCTGAATCCCATTGTCCATAATACACATGGTATTGAATATTGAATACATTTTGAACACAGACTATGGCCCACAAACGGGATACTGCTTGCTGTTAATCCATGCACCTTATTCCGGCCCGCCAAGATATTTGGGGCGCAATTCCTTGAGTGCTCATTCAATAATTAGAATTTTACGAATATCCGTATTGCTTTGGAAGTGTTCCCAAAATAAAAGGAATAATACGTATGGATATAAGAGGGATATTGAGGTGGTTTTTAGAAAAAATATGTCCAATTCCCTTAAAATTCTACTGAGAACTACAGTCAGAATACCGTACGGTTAATGTGTAGTCTGACTCGCCGAGAATAAAGCTCTACGTTGACTATGAACTCTCCCATACATGTGTGCTATTGGCTATAAACTCTCCCATACGTATTAGAACATCTTTGATGTTACTAACTCAAATGTTACTAACTAAAATGTTACTAACTCAAAATAACAAATGTACGATTAAAGGACGGCAATCGACGAAAAAATGGAAATTGTTCTAATGGAAGTCGTAATACAATTTTTCTCAAAAGAAAAAGATTTTTTAAATTAAGAAAGCTACACTTAATGTCTCAAGGCGGCCTCGCATCTAATAGACTTAAAAACACTCATTATTTTTGTCACTTCAAAGCTGTTGAGCTATCTTTCCAACATGATTTGATTTACCTTCTCTTTACTTTCAGGGATAAAGTTAGCGATAAGCTCAAGGAAAAACGACGCATGTAGCTGTAGCTGTTTGGGTTAGCTAAGGAGAAATTTGAGCAAGAGAGTGGATGGTAGGAGCGAGGGGAAGGTTTGGGAGAGGGTTGACGACAAAGATTCACTGTGAAAATGAGAAGGGAAAAGTAAGTGTGAAAAAGCGAGAGAGTGATTGGAGGAATCGAAAAGAGATTTACAACGAGGAAGATATTTCGAAGGAAAGCAATTACGCTGGCGAGAAAAGCGGATTATTAGAGAATGAGCTCGTGGGCCCATTAGCGACCTGGTCTTTTCTTAATGAAACGGCAATTAACGACACAAACGAAAAAGAAAATCTTGAATTTAACGTGGAGTGCTTCGCGGATGATGATTCGAAGAGAGATTATGATATTAAAGTGAAAGACATCATTGAAACTTAAAGGGGAACAGGCAAACAGTATAAGAGATAAGAGGATGAGTGGAGCTACGGAAGGTTTTTAGATAAATTAAGAAGGAAAAACCTACGAGGCAGCTTGGCAAATAATTTTGCTAAAACATTTTAGGGAAAAGAGGTGAGGGAAAAAGAGGTTTTTAAGTGTCTACAAACGGGAAAACTAATTTAAGTTCCACTGTACCTGTGAGAATGTTGCAAGGTATTTTAACTTAATTTACTAAAAGCTGAACAAAGTCTTTCAATGAGAAAAAGTGTCGCTTTTATTCAGATTCGTGTAGCTTTAATGTGGTCCTACTTAACATTATATTTAGGCATTTCTACAATTCGGTCGAGGTTGGCTAAGTAAGGATAATTTCATAAGCGAATAACATTTATTTCCTAGAGTGTCATAATATCAGAAAACGAATATTAAGAAATTAGGATATGAATATGATTTTCCGTTCCCCAAATCGCGATATTTGTTTACTTATAACGGCTTCGATTTAGAAAGGCGCTTTCACAGACGCACGGAAAAATGAAAAGAAGAATGGATACAAAGAAAAGTTTAGAAATGAAGAGTAACAGAATGAGTTAGAAGTGCTCCATTGAAAACTATATCAGAGGATTGAAAGGGCGGAGAAAGAGTACAATGCGAAATTCAGTTCTGAGGAAATGGAAATAATGTGTTCGGCCAAAAGAGCCATTCAGGAATCGATGCACACAGATAGGGTTTCACGAGGATATATTTCATACAAAGGTCTCGGAGAGAAAAAAACCCAGCGAAAGTGTGCTCCCCGAAAAATTACGGCTCCAATCAAGTAAAGGTGTTCTTCCTTTCCTAGATTTAGTAACGTACGAAACTGAAATAAATTTTAAAAGTACATTAAAGTATCTTCCAGAATTTTACCTTCGATTTCATTGATGACATCAATGATTTCAATAAGAAATATTTTATTATATCTTTTTCACTGTTATTTTAAGTTCTGCTAAAACTAAAATAATAATGCCCCTCCGGAAAATATAATAATTAATAAGAAGGGAATGTTACTTACATATAGTAATTAAGTCTATAACTGCATTCAATAGAAAATAACATGAATGTAAGCACCTATTCATAAGTACAGTAATTCACATCTTATTTAACGATTATTATTAAATTATTTTAATAAGGGGACTACCAAAATATGAAGTTTTAAGTTCATAAACTCAACATAGGCATACTTCAAGGTTTTTTTCCGTTACAGATCAATTTGAAATGACTTCATCGTATACACTTAACAAACTCAATGATAATTTTCAATGCTTTCACTGAGAAGACAGCTGAACACCACGCTATCCTTGATAGATTTTCTATGTTCCTTTATTTTGTAGATAAAAATATAGCTTTAGAGAATTTCTTAGTGCTAAAAATCTAGTAAAGCTTCTTTCGTAATCGAGATTAATATTTCCCTTTAATTCTACGCAATTTTCTACGTCATTTTACCTTTGAGATACACCAGAAACTCAATAAAAAATTTTCTTAATTTGATGGTAACTACAAAAAAATAAATCTCAACATTCACTCACTCATATCACTTTTTATAACGCAATTCAGAATAATTTGAGTCTTTCTTTGCTCGCGAAGGACTTACGATCCTCTTTCGGTATAAGAACAAAATCTTAACAAGGCGAAACTTTCGAGTGTTAAGAACAATTCATTCTAACTCAGTAGCGCGTACACTCTCCAAACTCGAATTTTAATCTTAGTCTGAAAAGGAGGACGAAACGAATAATAGCGTTCCTAAACGAAAAACAAAAATGTGCTGCAGGGAGGCGGCTCGCTCAAAGGGATGGAGAGTATAATATGAGGACAGAAAGAGATGAGGAGAAAATTTGTCGAAAAGAAGCTTTTGAGGAGATACTCATGAGATGCTTAATGAAAATAGACGAAGAAAATGAGACTGGCGTCGTCACGATGTCGAGCGAGATTATAGTAGAAGGCCGAGACGGTTGATACCGGGAATGAAAGAGGAGGATGTGAATGAGAGGGCGATTGGGCGTCTGAGAAAGAAGATCCGGGAGAAAGGGATTGAAACGGAGGAGAGAAAAGGGGAAGAAGCTGGATGAATGGAAAAGGACTCTTCGTGCCCTCCCGTGACTCCAGAAGCTCCGATACGGTCTCTGTCACGGATCGCTGAAAGCGATCGTGTTAAGGTGGGAAATAGTTAATTAAGACATTCAACGCAGCTTCCGACATAATGGACCGGAATTTTTCGATCCTATCCCTTCCTGTTACGTAACGATTTGCATCCAGACGGCCGCTGATGGCACTTGATTACAGAAAGAATGAAGACTTTCACTTTTATCCATCGAGCCGATCGCAGTTACTCTTGGGGTCTAAAATGGAAGGAGTTTATTGCTTAACGACCTTTCTTTTACACAAAATTTTTTCCTAATTGAAGTTGTCAGTATTGTATTCTACTATAGCAGTATTGTTAAAAGTGCTTTGACAGCTGAGGCCGCTTCGTGCGTAGGCTTCCATCGGGAATCGAACCCGGGACCGCTTTCACAGAAGCCAAACGCGTTGCCAACTTGGCTATCCGGGAGCCCTTGTATTCTGCTATAGTTATATTATACTATATTTGTAGTTGGAGCTGTGCAGATGCGTAAGACGGCGTGACAACCGCCTCATGCGGCTTTTACATTGGGCGCCAAGTTGAATGCCAACGTCTTCATTTACTTTATACAGTATTTAGGGAAAAGTATGAAATTTAGAAGGGAGACGCTTACTGCTCCATTGTTTTCTGATTATTACAACTAAAATCAAGCATAATTGTTAGAGAGTAAAATGAAAGGCATCTCGCCTCAGGCGGCAAAATGGCTCGGCACGACTCTGGTTATAGTTGTGAGAACTCATCCTTGTAATGGAGCCATACTTGTTATTGTTTTCCATATTATTCCAGTAACAATATCTCGACGGCGATTTGTCGGACATTCTTCTCTGGTTTCTCTTTCCGGATCTGACCCTGGTCGAGAGTATTTACATCCTTGAAATGCGTGCATAAATTTCCCTCATCCATTTAACGCTTATTCATAGTATTCTGGGGCTCTTGCATAGCCATGAGGGTAACGCGTTTCACTATGATGAAAGCGGTCCTGGGTTCGTTTCCCTCTGGGAGTCCACAACTGCGAAATGAACTCGTGCGAGCTGCCGAAGCACTTTTAACTATTCTACTACTCATAGAATGCTGAAAATTGCTTTTAATCCTCTTTTTCATTTCAGTAGGCAAAGTTGTAAACAATCATGAAGTTAAACGGTGCAAGATACATGATGCATAAGAAAAATAAACTATGAAAACTGCGGGAAATTTCATCAACGAAGGAACATATCAGAAGGATCAGTGCCCTTAGCCGGGTTTTTAATCTTAGACCTCAGACTAGTAAGGCTAGTGTTTACGTCAACCCCAACATAAGCGAGGTAAGTTAAATTCATCCTGACAGAGCTAATTTTTTATCGGTTCATTAAACTTATTTAGCTTTTCGTTTCCTCCGCAGTCTTAAATGGGTAAGGAAACTTGTACTCATTCGCAAGATAGGAGAAAATAGCTTTCAAAAGTGTGGAAGAAGACGGTTAATGCAATGAAGAATCTCTGAAACCAAAACTACCTTTTGAATGAATCGTCAGCTCTTCAGAGTTGCGAACTGAGAACAAAACAAAATGAGGAACGTAGACGGTACTCAAAGACGGAACTATCGCATTCGAAAGAGGAAGTTGGATGTGGCATTTTTCATTCGTTCTCGACGCCGAAGAAAGAGGCAATCGGATGAAAGGGGCAGGTTTTACGTATGGGAAGCACTCGCACCTTATACAGGAGCGGAAAGCTCTCCAGAAAGATACGTAACTTAGTGCAGAGTAGAGAGAGGAAGGAATACCCGCTATATTGGCCCTCGAAAAGGGAACGAGAGATATATGAGAAAGCGAAAAAAGAGAGAAAGGGATTTTCTTCTTATGGACAGGTGGTCGAAGGGAAAGGAAGTGACCACGGTGCGGTAGTTCCATCGACTCTGATGAATTACATACTACCAGCGGGAGGGCTGAAACTTTCGAAGGGGGTGATTTTAATTAAAAGCTTCCAAGCTTCTTTTTTCGCTGCGATATGATTCTATAGCGATAGAATTCCTAAGATAAGCATTCATGAGTGTCTGAAAGGGAGCGGAATAGAAAAAACAGAACCTTGGATAAGTCGACAGGGATGAGCGATTTTAACGCTGAGACAGGTGCGTTCTTGAGGTTGGCTTAAGAGGTGGCAGCCGAGATATGGAAAGCTCGCTGTGAGCTCCGAGGAAATGCTAATGGAGATCTTGAGGAGGCTTGGGGGAATTCTAAACATAGAAATCGACTGAGGTTCGTCTTATTGCTTGAAACAAAACATGGCACCCTCGAATGTTCTGGATTGACACACCGAGTGATTTGCAACTCACTGCTGCATTCTGCTCCCCTCATTTGGCGGTAAATTAGCGACAAGTAACACCCGAGTCAAATGTAAACAAGGCTTGGTCGAATTAATTCCACTGCCATAAGTTTCTAACACTGCGATGGTTTTTCAGTGCCGTGAATAACAACGAAAGTATAATGGAACATACATAATTTCAGGCAAAATCCACGATTTTTATGAAAGAGAAGAAGTAGAAGTCACGAGTATATTTTAAAAGACAGAGGCTCGAGGTGAACAATGGGTTTTAACGTTTTGGACGTAAATCTGACCAAGATTCAATTCAATCCTGTCATCAAGAGTAACCTGTTAAGAAAATTTGTTGGTGGGAAGTGAAAAACAACGTCAAATTAAATCGATTTTCTAGAATAATTTTGTAAAAATTCGCCACTCATAACGACCTTTTAATGATATATTCATAAAGTTGTAAAAAACAACATTAAAACTTTAAGTTTTAGCAAGAGTGATAGTGATGTTAATGATCGGATGTTTTTATAACCAGAAGACCAATAATTCAGAAATAACTGTTTGTGGCACATAAGGTATATATCGTATGCAGTATAGAAATTATGTAGGAAAGGTGTCATAAAGATATTTGAAAGGTTTTAAAGCAAAAGCATAAAAATGTATTCCCGTATACTTATATGTGCAGAATAATTATTGTGCAGAATAATAAGTCATGAAATAAACGTTTTAAAATTTATGAGAATCATTTTCATACTTGGCCGCTTTCATAGAGGAAAGGAATTTATATTTCAATAAAATCCACTATTGCGGTTACTTAATATTACAATACATTTTTCGAAACACTTAATTTTGTATCGAGTAAGATAGATCGAATCATATTCTTGGACCACTTGAACAGTTTTTACGAATACCCTGTAAAAATTATTTTCACTGGTGCTCTTGGTGAATATAAGCCAAGTTTGAAGAAGAAATTCTTGAGAAGTGGTCAATGGTTATACGTTCAAATTCTTAACACAGAACACTTAAAGGGATACTCCGTATATCTTCCTGAGCAATCGAAAGAAGTGTGGAACAAGGCTTGTAACTGCTAAAAAAAATATTTTTCATTGTAAAATTAATGTATCCATTCTTCTTCAAGCCTATATAAGTGCATTTTTAAATACGTCTGCTTTTGTGAGTTTTCAAAACTTACTTGAATGAAAATATCAAATCAAAGAAAAAATTAAACCGCACGCTGCGGATAATGTGGAACATTTTTGCATTCCAGACACTTTAAACTGCTTTATGTTTGAAGGACGCACAAGCGAAATTCATGGAAGTTATTGCGTGCTTTAGTATAAGGCTTTATCCAATTAATCTCTTAACCCAAATATGCTCAAGAGAACGTCTAAGGCAACGCCTTCAATTTTCTCATCAAATGATAAATGATAACATTTCATATTAGAAGATTGCCTTGGAAACAATTAACATCCCCTCTATACCTGACTCGAATGATAAAAGGGGACCAAATGATTAAACCAAGAGGCTCTCAATTCGTATGTATGGTGCCATTCAGCCCTCCGACCATTCGCCAATCCAAGGATCATTTCTCCCAATAAGAATCTCCCATCTCATTTCGAAAGGGACAAAACGCCACTCAATGCAGGAGCATGAAATAGCTCGGAGTCGTAGGTTCGATTCCCGCCGCAAGAACGAGAGCTTAAATTGTTCCCGGTGACTCATCAAACCGCCACGTTTTTTCTCCTTGAAAATCCATCTACCGAACCAGAACGACGGGCACATTAAACGAACGCATCATTTTGTGGGAACAAAAAAGAAAATCATAACTCCGCTAATGACTCTCTTTCCCCCGACTCCGCTGTCTATTCGAGGTGCATCAGCGACGTCGCATTAAACTTGATATTAAGCGGAGATACGCTGTACTGTTTACGCGGCTAATGCCTCCTTTCCCTTACTCTCTTTTTCGTCCTATCTACCTGACAACTAGGCGCCAAAAGCTTCCGATGAGGATGTGTCCAGAGAAAATTCTATAATGACGAGAAAACTTTAATTTAACTACAGTAGCCAGTAATGTAACTAAAAGGGTACTATATAATCCATTTCAAGGCTAAAATACTCTCATGTGCACTTGATCATTTAATGAGGTTAGATGCAAGAGAGGCCCACATGGACCTATCCTCGCCGAATAAAAAGTGATATAATAATACAAATAATAATAATTCTGTATATATATCCCAACATGAACATTGACAACCTGTCAGGCCAAAAGCTTGCCGACAGGACGGAAATGAATAATTGCAATAATGAATTACCCATAAAACAACAAATGAATGGTGCTCTTTGCTTGCAATAGAAAAACTAAACAAAACAAACATTTAAGTACAACAAAAGAATACATCCAAAACAAAAGACAAGCAATACAATGTGAATCAAATTTTACAAAGTAACAAAACTTTTAACTAAAACCGTAGAACTCAGGCTGAGGAAAGTAATAATAATAACAATAATGACAGTAATAACTCGTACGTTTCATTTAGTGTATTAAATTAATTAATTAATTTAAAAGGAAAAGCGAAATTTTCTCTTCACTTCTGACGTTATTAACCACGATTTAGAATGATATTATATTTAAAAATTTTTTAGCATTCTCCCCGCTTTCTTATGAATCGAATATTGTTTATTTGCCTAACTTAATAAGCAACCTTCATAATAAATAAGAAAAGCAATCCACATAAACAAATACAGAAAGGGACGAAAATTTATCTTGAATCTTAGTGCGAAACTGCTCACTCAGGCAAACGAGAACTTTCCTCGTGGTTAATTACTTTCGTGAATTTGGATTTCGAATCATTCACGAAACTACGTGGTTGTATAATTTTGGTTGTAATAGGGGTTAAGAAATTGAAGAACATACCACTGGAAACGAACATAAATATGAATACTCAAGCATATACGGAGATGCGCATGTATGCAATTCTGTAATGCGTTTTGCGGCCTTGGGGCGTAACCTTGATACGTTTGATGGAAACGTGAAGTGGGAGCGGAGCGATAAAAAATACGTCGCGGATGCGGTTAATGGAATGGTAAAGAGAATGAGGACGAGACTACGGAGAGTTAAGGAACGAAGCTACGAGAAAGAAGAAGGGGAGAAAGATAGGAAAATTAGGTTTTAGAACGCTTCCGAGGAGCAATACGCGGACAGTGAGAGCGGTCACAGGTCCGAAAATAAGAAGAAAGGCTTTGAAAGGAAACATTCATCCCATCT
This sequence comes from Ladona fulva, assembly GCA_000376725.2. Taxonomy (NCBI): domain Eukaryota; kingdom Metazoa; phylum Arthropoda; class Insecta; order Odonata; family Libellulidae; genus Ladona; species Ladona fulva. The sequence goes on from KZ308161.1 coordinate 1,407,463, forward strand.
AACCTTTCCATAATGAGAAAACGGATGGACGGAAGCGGCACGATTCGATGGATAAAAGGAACGAAATTATTCGCCGTCGTTCGAAATCGCGATTGTTACTCGGGTGATTATCTCCCGCGACGGTAAATTCGAAATTACAAAAGGGTTCTGGGGAACGGAGATCATCCCTGGTGGATGCTATTTCGCCTCCGTATGTGCCTGACTAATTCATTCAGCGTTTTTACAGTCACCGTATTGCGTGGATGGTCAGCCACATTCACGAATACGGAAATACAGGCGCTGTTAATAGGCGTCGATCATTTTCTAGGATTCTTTTGTAGCGAAATGATGAGACTAGAAGGTCAGGAAATCGTCTTGGACGGAATGAAAGAAATTTTAATAATTTGAGGATATATCTTCAAAATTACTCCTAACTGCTCCGCGATGAGCCATAATATTAGTTTCTGAAATCATTGAAGCGAAGCAACTAACCTTTCAGGAAAGTTTGCAGAGCGCACAAAATACTGATTTAGTTTCATTTACTTGTAGATGTTGGTGCGCGTATTTCTCAAGTGGAGAGCAGTATGAATGAAATTAATACATGGGTACTGCTATTCACGAACAGCTCTTACTTTTTCGAAACACTATTTCTAATCGAACATCTTATAATTGTCTAATCGTATTCTCTTCAAAATACAACATAGATTTTCAGGAAGTATGTTTTCGTATTGGTTGTAAATTGATACATGATTGCAGATACTTAAATAGTATATTTGTAAAGTATTTAAACTATTGTAGCTATTTTACGGTGTAGTTTACGTATGTACAAATGTTTTGTATTTATATTTGTAGAATTTTCTGTTATTGAGTTGTTGAATGTGGTGTGATTTAATGTCGTTTCTTCACGAATCGTCCATCTAACGCGGAATTGAATAATTAATAATGCCCCACGGCATATTAGTGATTTATCCTTTTATTTTGACGTTAGTACAAGTAATGTGTATTGGAAGGTAAGCGAAATGGAAAATTCTACGTTAAATTAGACCAACATATATTTTTTAATTATTCAAGATTGTGCGATTATTCGTGTTTTTGCCGAGATTAATAAATAGATTCTGATAGTTTATACGAAGGCAGATACTGATTTCAAACATGAGAATTAATAAAATGTCTTCTCAAAAGATTGGTAGTTTCTGAGACGAAAACTTATTGAGATGCGAACTGCTGTGGGTACGAATAAGGCTCATAAAAGTGTATGAATACATGAATTTATGAAGTCTATGAATACACCTTTTAATTTCTAAATGTATGTATTTTATTTATACACTACATTTTCTTCGCATTTTCTCCACAACCATCACAAATTTCTTTACCGTGGGTTCCGAAAATGGAGTAGCAATTCCGTACCAACATAAGATTAACATTAAATATTAGTACAACTGTTAAACGCTTTTGCGCAGGTGAAATTTTAATGAAACATTCGCTTCTCGACTATTACTTCAATAAGATTTAAGATAAAGAAACAGGAGTGACGCAACACTTGTTAAGCTGCTCTCTCCTTCGTTTTGAGGGATATTAACCATTCTCTGACAATCAATATCCCAAGAAAGATAGCAATCACTCCGTGAGCGTTAATCTCCGTAATTAAATTAATCTTCCTCTGATTAACTCCTCTTCTGAAAGCTGATTAGAGTTACGAACGAAAATCTGTTTCTTTCCGAGATAATTTTATTTCTCGCCTCAAATTCATTCGTGGTGGACTCCGCCGTTGTAAATCTCACGCGCTCGATCGTCAATCCATTGAAAAAACAAAGAAAGCCGTCTGCTAAAGAGAGAGATTGCGCTGGCAGATAGGTTGAGCAAAGGAGGAACAGAGGAGATAGTGAAAAATGCGTGAGAAAAAAATGAACAAAAGGGAAAGAAGTTACATGTCCCGCGGAGAAGCAATAGAAACCTAGGATAGAATCGCTCTAAAGAAATGGATAGAAGGATAAAAGGTGATGAAAAATATGAGGTTACGTGGGAATCGAGGGAATGGATGAAAAAATAACGGAGAAAAGGCGCGGAGGATTAATGTACGAGTGAGAGATTAAAAGAACCTGTTCGGAATGCTGGACGGGCATACGGGCGAGGGAAGGTGCTTACATGTACGTGAAAAAATCGTTCTTTTTATGCCTCCCTTACTAGATGTCCAGTCCCAGCAGCTTGCAACGTATCACTGAAAGGAAAATTCCGTTCGGAGACGTTCGGTCTCCGATGGAGGTTTGCCATTACGCGATGGCAACGACATTAACCTTAGAGGAGAACCAATCCCTTCATATAACACACACTATCGATTGGGATAATTTTTAAAAGAGGTGGAAACGGCCACTTCCTACCGCATACCACAACGAATTACTCACTACATAGAGTTACAGAGTTGAGAAACTAGCGTGGGCAATCATCAACGGCAACGAGTTAATGAGCAATATGAAGAGGATACATAGGAGGGTAGATGAAAAGATTCCGCAGTAAGAAAATCATATTTCTCGAACGAATGCTGACAGATAAATTCGACGCTAGAAGGGATGGGAAATCTATTGGCGCCTTTCTCGCCGTGTACGATAACGGAGAATCACGAGAAGAACAATTCGAAAGTAAAAATAATGTCCCGAAAAGATCAAGTATTACTGCAAAAAAGTTGTGGGAGTTGAAAATTCATGCCGGACTAGGATGGAACTTGGGAAATGTTTTTCCAATCACTTTAAAAATAACCTTATTCGTTCCTTTAAAATAACCTTTCTTTTTATTATAATTAAGAAATTGAAAAGCACCAAGTTTTGATAAATTTTCAAGAAGTACTAAATCTCAACTGTTTCACACATAAAAAGTAGAGCATTTTTCACGCATATTTAAAAAATGTCCTGTTTTGCGTTCTTCAAAGAAATGAGCATTATTTCTTTGTTGTGAACTCCGCCATCTTTTGTATCACCGCGTTTGATGTTACTTAATTTCAAAAAAAGGAACCGAAATGCGATCGATGCTACATATTTTAAACTTTTTCACAGCCAATTCGAATGAAAGGAAAAAAATTTTGCTAAGTCGAACGCCGTTTTCAACATCCCGAAACTGAATAATAGAAAACTTTTAAAATATAAAGATTATGAAGTACGGCCTTCCATGATAGAATTTATTTTAAAATATAATCAAATATTCCAATTACCAAGCATAAGGCATCAAAATAAAACTTCTTAAATTTTAGTTAATTGCGTCATCCATTTATTTCCTCCTGGGTACCCTTCACGCACTCCTTACTAGCTTGAAAGATAAGCGCATTTGGACATAGAAACAGAAATCACGGTGATTTCGGCACTTCAAGCACGATGGCGCCGATAAAGGTAATACTTCTCTCCGGGGGAGATAGATAAAAAACTTAGAAGCGGGAAGTAGTTGGAGGTGATGGAAATCGTAAGGAATCCGGCGTGTGTGGGCAGAAGTAGACAAGGAAATGGAATTCACGGTGGATAGGCGATAGAAAGGCCCGAAGGGGAAAGGGGCGTGGGTGGGTGGGATATGGCTTAAGAGTTAATCCAAGGACGCATCTGCGGTGGTCCAGCGTAGGAGAATGGTACGGCTGCACTCATCCTCAGTGGTTCACATAGGGTTCGGATTCGAAACGCCAATTACGTCGAATCACTCTCTCCCTCGCATCCTTTCTCCATCCGAGATAACGTAAAAAAAAGGCAGGAGAGGCGAATGGGCGTGTTACCTGAAAAGCGCGACTCGCTGCTTTCCTCGACTTGGGGTCGCGACGAATGAAATCAGGGGTTCGTGGTGACGGATTGACGGTTGGGGCGACGGATAAAAGCGAAAGGGAACGGAAAATTGATTGAAAATTCCTCGTAAAAATCGTTATAAGGGACATTTAGGATCCGTTCCCACGGTCCGGACACTCATTCAAAGCTGCATTTTTTTGGAAACAGCTTCGAAAGCGCTAAATTAGATCCAAATGAGAATGGATCTTATAACGAATAATGATTCACGATCGATGTCTCCAGAGCAATCCGTATCTGAAAAAAATTAACTTTTAATTCTTCGCTTGATTGAAAAAATTACTCATGCATTAAACTAATTTCCGGCGAAAATGAAGCTGGGGCCTTTTAAATTAGTTTTTTTCATGTTTGCTACCATTCTTAAAGAGTGCGCAGGATGGGTAATTCTCGCACAGATTCTTTTATGCATCCATCCCAGTCTAGCAAAGTTCACAGTTAAAAAAACTTTCAAAATGTATATAAACAACCACAATAATTAATCTAAAAATAATAATATTATAATTATAATTGATCGAAACAATTTTGCTAAATAAACTAGGTGGGCATGGTAATACCGATAACATTTCTTTCATAATCACAAACTACAATGCCAAAATTGTTTAGGACTTAAGCCAATTAATTGTACTTACAACGCCTCAGATAATATATTGAAACGGAATGTAATCAGGGAGTAACTTCTTTTCTACTAGATAGCATTACCTATATCCACGAAGTAAACATATGATTACCAAACTATAATCCAATCTGCATCGGAATGTTCCAATTTACGAGGGCAATTAATGTTAGAATGGAACGTAAAATTGATTTAAGAAAAGTCAGCCGATCGTGGGTTGGCATTTTCTTCGTGAAATCGAGAAAATAATTCAAATGGGGTTCAAGGACCAAATTTTCAATTGTATGCGGAAAAAATTATCTCAAGGTATAATTTCGAGAGTTATTATTTCGTCTGACAAAAGACTCTTAACTTAAAATGGGAATAGAATCCAAACTATGACCTATTCCGCATTTTAAAGACATGCAATATATGGTGAATTCCTCATCGAATCGAAATCCATTTTTTAACCGAAACTCTTAAAAAATGCGAAGAAAACGCAAGTTTGTAATTTTTATTCAATAAAAGTTTATAAGGTGCCTACTCTTCCTTGAGACCAATCCGGCACATCTTAAGATAAAAGGATGTGATTTTATAAACCGTAGATAATTCTCAACCTACTCGTAGAAACCACAAACGATATCTGTCGATAAAACCCTTCACTAAGCAGGTATTACTCAATTTTCCACTCGAGATATTTCCTTGAGACCCCGTCTTACAACGTAACCACAATCACTGACCCGTTCCAAAAGTTGTAGAAAAAATCTGTCGTATTTATCGAACCTCTTACTAAGCTTCAGTAATAACGCATAAACGATTAAATTATTACAAATACGATTAAGGCACACAGATGTTAAATATTACTATTAAAATACTAGTGATGACGTAGATTCATTATCTCAGCCTTTTCTATCTTCGTCGAAGTCTCCGAAATCCGGAAGTTCGACAAAAGAGCGCAGAAGAAACAGAAACCGGTTAGGACGAATTAAAAAGGGATTTTGACGGGTAATTACTCCCGAACCAATAAAAAGCCGAATACGGCATCAGAGGAAAAACCTCTCCGATGCCGTAGTTACATAAAAACGCTACTAGAGAGCAATTTTACTATTGTTTAAATTTCTACTAATTAATGAGGAGATTAAGTTCCAACGAACTGATCTCTAAAAGTGTTAAAAAAAGGTTTTAGACACAATCACTAAAACTGCGTAAAGCTGACTAATCATAAAATTCCCTCCTAAATACTGTCTCAAACTGTCTAAGGCGGTCGTTGAAGGACCGGAAAAATTTAAAGGAATCTATTCTTGTAATTAAGAATACAAAATTTTCTATCTACAAAAGTAGAAGATTAAAATTTTCGGATGGAACATCGTGACCTGGAGTAAAAACAAGGAAATAAATTCATTTGATTGACAAACGATTTTGGCACTTCAAACCTATAATTCTCAATCGACAGATTTGACGGCATCGGGCCGAAATTAAATGCAAACTTCATCTCTTTTCTTCAGGAGAAAATTTCTATAGAGTCTTGGAAAGTTTGTCGAGAAAGGTTTTTCAAGTCCCAATAGACACGTTCCGTTGCGCTGTGAATTGGAGTGGAATACCATTGGGAGATATGTTATTATGACTACATTCCAATGCTATGCTCAAGCTTTCTTTTAAATAAAACGCGAGCTTCTCTCAATAGCTTTTGTACCGCGACGATTGCATTTCCAATAGAAGGACTCCGTGCTTAAGAGGATGAGGGTAAAAAGGGCCATGAAATATAAACTGAATTGCTTTCCATTTTACAATCTTGATGAGAAAAACTTCAAGATAAATTGTGTCGTAAAAGTTATGCAACTGCGAATGAAAGAAAGAAATGGAATCAACCGTCGATGAAATCCATTAAATATTAATGGTCCGATGTGACTCAGTTGTAAATGGAGAGGGCTCGACTTTTTTCTCCGCTTGAAACAAATTAAATTGCGAGAAGACGAATCTGTTTTTTATCCTTGGGAGTTAGATCAAGGGAAACTTTTTCCTATAATCACTAACTACCCCATTTTACGGCCGTGAATGTTGTAAAATGATTAAAACTTTGCCGCATTCCTTGTAATCGAGCAAGATTGGCAGAATAGGACTCTAGCGTGACTCTTTGAATAAATAGGAGGAGCATCTTCTTTTTCGTTCTCGTTTCTGAAACTTATACTGAGGGCGTTCTTCGCCGTCGAAGAAAATTAGCGAGCAGTGATCCGATTACGGCGGATATTAAGTGCATGTGAAAGTGCCTAGGTAAGCTGTAGCAGGCTGAGCGCCAGTTGGCTGCTCCCATGTGTGAATTGTGAATTAAAGAAAGGGAAAATGAGATTAAATAATTTTCCTTTGCAAAATAACAACAGCAATATACGACTGAAGAAAACGGCCTTTTCTGCGCTTCAAGGTGTTTAAGTGAAAGATTTATTTTCGTTCTCATGAATGCGAACCTATGATTCGGAGGTCAGTAAGTATTTCTTGACTATAAACTGGATTAAATTCTTTCTATAAGCTTAAATTGAGAGAAAAACCTACGCTGTTCAATTCCTATGATTTTTCCATGAATTACTGAAAACATTCAGGGGTAAGCTAAGGGGTACATGATCACATAATCCTACTAAGCTCCGTTGTAAGAGGATATAAGTTTGAAAGTAATATAAATATGGTTTATATATATATATACTTGTGTTAATAAAATATGGTATTTCTCCGATTTGAAATAGTTTTTAAATCCGGTATCTTGAGGATGTTTCACTTTGGCGCGAAAAAAATGGAAAAGAATCCTTTCATGTTATATCAAAAGCAATTTTGCTCTTGAGTGGTGAAGGCATTGAAATCTCTTATATATATGCGTTGGAAATTCATTAGTTCCCATAACATTTATAACTATTCTTGATTAATATAATTTCATACATTCTAATTCATCCACGGGCACTTAAATTCCTCTTCACACTGAATTCTAATGTCCTTGAAGGACTTCTTTCAATCACCAAGTGGTAAGAACATACAGAACAGTATCTCATGACAGAGGGCATCCAAAATTGCCATTTCAATTAAAGGTTGGACTAGATAGCGCCCTTATTAATTATTAAAATCGATATCTCCACTACTATAGACTAATTAGTCTTCATATTTAAACTCGATGTTAAATATTTCAATAGGTATGATTCGTATATTCGTTAACAGAATCAGTTGACGGTTCATTCATAATTAAAATCAATCACTGAGAAACTCTTAGATATATTTATCCTCTCATGGTTAACATCAAAGGATATCGGTAAACATTTCCAACCACCGATATTCTCGTGCATCCCACAGGAATGATCCAACCGTAAAAGCGAATCGACATGTCCCGCAGAGGGAACGACCGCTTGATTTCCTTTCGTGCATACGTGCCCATCTCAGCTTCCACGGATGCTAAAGACACAGACTCCTCCCAACTACACAATCCCAACTACGCGTTCCGTAGACGGCGTCTGCCCTTGCTATGGATGGGTGACCTTCAATGCGCGCCCAGAAGTAATACTCACCACCCCACCAACCCCCTGCGACTGCCACCAACACCTCCTCTAAGGGCCACCCTGGTATCGCGCCTATTTTCCCCGCCCTCTCTAGACTCTATTCCTCCCTATGCCACCATCCGGAGCCCCGCCCACCGGGACCCCGCGCCGGATGCCCGCTCATCGTCCAGAAGACGTGAGAAGACTCCAAGGTCGCGAGCGAGAGAATCCAGAAAACCCAAGGTGTGCCGTGAGCAAGTCCCGAAGGGTGATAAACAATTGAAAAACGTGGATGTTTCTGTAGCGACCATCCCGTCTCCCTGCCTCCAGAAAGAATGGCGTCTTTATGTTAAATTCGGCGATGATCACATTCCAGAGCCTTTATCTACGTCACAGATCCGCAAAGATGAATCACACGTGAAATTCTTCAGTGGGAGCCTGTCCCTTTCTGCGAGAAGTAGTAATCGCCAGGGAGGTCGTAAAAAGAGGATATTAATTCTTAAGTGATTCCAGAGGGGGAAAGGGATATTATGATAATGCGGAATTGCATTTTTTCTGCAAATACATTAATTTTTACGATTATAACGGACTAAGAAAGAAAGAATTAACTCTGATTTCTATGGCATCAACTCCGAATGTTTTCTTCCGGAATACAAATGCTCAGGGCTTAATGAGATAAAATAATTGGCTGACTGGTAAGGAAACTTGCAAAAATATAATTACGACGTTTGAGACCGATTCAATCTTTGAGATAAGGAGAACAGCATTAATTAATGACTTGATGTGAATTATTTTCTTTATTCTGCTCAAAGGAACGGTCTTCAATTTTGCATGCATAATGAATCGAAATAATAATGATAGAACCTTATAATAGCTGCTGCAAGAAAAAATTAACCTATTGATTCCATTATCACGTAGAATCTTCATTATCAGGTAGATTTAAGGTGAAAATCAAGATTAGGAAAAATTTCTTATGTAAGTTCTTAAAGTTCAACATCTGACTTATGGAAATTCAAAAGAATTCATTCGCACGATATTTATTCTCTTGAAATCATTATTTTAGAACATACAGGTTATCTTCAGCTACTTCTTACTTCGGATAATCTACCAATTGCGAATTGCTCTTTTCGAATCTTGGTATTAGGACTATATACCCTCAAATTTTAAAATGAACCTCCTAACTATTTGATGATTACTGAGAATCTTCATAGCTTTCACGCAGTCTGTATTTCTGAATAGTTGCTTACTGTTAGATTTCAATAATAAAAGTCAACCATAACTATTAAATAATAAAAAATGACCTTTGATCCAGTTAACATTTTAATTTAATATAAGAAATATCGGGAGTTATTTACATCTACATATGTACCCAGCAAACCCCATGTCGTCGTGTGGTAGGAGACACATGCATTAATTACTCTACTTCCTTAAAGTTATACACAACATAGTTTTTCAGATTGTTAAGGCATGATTAACAGAAATCTTCATCGGTAAATTAGGTCTATAGAGAAGGAGAAAATGCGTTGCCTTGTTGTACGTTCACTATGACCATTTTTACTTCTTCGTACAAAAAAATTAGGTTGTTTTTCATTCTCATTTATGAGGTCGAGTGAATATAAAATTGCGTTCTCATACCGATTAACTAGCAATTTGATTCACTCGCTTCGTACAATTACAGAATCTTAACGTTGAACTCAGGTAACATGCAACTGCAGGTGTCTAATAGTTGCACATGTTTAATATTTCCTGACTGATCCACACGCAGCCTGCCAATAAAGAACGGTTTCCCGACCCTGTTCCGACTACTTCTCATTTGTCAGGTGAATGATCTGCAGAAGTCCTTATCGCCACATATCACGAGACACTGCCGTTAAATACACCATAGATGCGATTATTGTTACAATCCAGCATACAGATAAATAACGAACACATGATGAACTTCATCAATCAGCAAATATCACGATCTAGGGAACGCTTCGAAAATAAGTTAACTCGTATGCGATGAAAATATTTCGCGATCGCGCAAACTCTGACAACAAACATGCTGTAGGAAGTAGTTATCGCACCTCGTCACGCAAATCTTTCTCTTCATGACAGTTAGGGGCAAATACTGGGAGGTGTGAGAGAGCATCCCCCTTTTCGTTACGTTCTTCAGCGACTTGAATCAGTCATCGCCCTCCCCACGGTTGTACTCATGCGTAAGTAACCAGCTCACCAACTGGCGCCACCATTTCTCTGCCAAGACTGAGCTTTTTCCCTGGAATTATGCCAGTGACATGTGATACTCTTCGTGAATAAGTACGCATTTCCCACGTCTGCACTCACGCTTTCATTTGAATAGCAGACTTCGAGAATTTCGCGAAAAGGTTCAAGGCCAAAAACCTCATCAACAAGTAGAAAAAAGTCCCACCATTGTTGGCTATCTTCTATCTCGTTCCCCGCGATGGCGTGATTTTGGTCCTCAGCCTTCTTGGTTCTGTTATGTAATGAAAGACCTGCGGCAATGTTAACAGCGGTGGAAAGTTAATCAGCAAGAGGAGGACGATAAGGGAAGAGGTTGGTCGGTTCCCCTTTCTCTGGTAAATTAGGAAAGAAGATGTTATCTCTAAAACCATATCAGTTTATTTCGCCCTCAAAGGAAATAGTTGCAATACAAAATCAAAGATAGAAAAGGAAAAAAATATCATGAAACTATGGAACTAAAAGAAATACTGAGCGCAAAATTTTATAAAATCCCTTGACAACGAAGTTAAAAGTTCATAATTCAAGATAGCATGCCAATGAAATAATTGTTTAACAATAGGTTAAAACTAAATAAATTCCACTAGAATAACTAAATAAATTGTACAAGAATTGTTTGACAAACAACAACTACAACTAATAAAATAACAACCAATTTAAACAAATCTAAAGGAATTTTAGATAGTTTATTCATTTACTTCATACATTGCTATGAGCCCTTCTGGTTAATTGGCTAAGCTCACCTGGCCATTCAATCTACTATGTAATTCTGCATCTACCAACTACAGTTGCACAATAGTTATGATTTGTTGGAAAAGAAATATTCTACTGAAAAATTATAGAAGAATTCCGTTTCAAGTTAGAATTAGTAGACTCAAAATATAATCCACTAAACAAAGACGATATTCTCACATCTATGGTACCATAATATGTAAATAAATAAATATGTTTCAATAGTTTTTCTTAAAAATATCTAAGCATTGTCGTGCAAGCTAAATCATCTTACAGAGGGTTTCTTTGACAGTTTCAATAAGAATTGTATGTAACATAACAGCCATATTGAATTATTTATTTGAATTAAGGGCAACTGAGTCCAAAGTCTTAAAAAATCATGGAAGCCGCCATAATTAGCCACATTATCTCTTCCGATTAAATTTAACGCCCCACTTGCAGTCCGAAACAAATTCAAAGCAATTAATTCGCGGGAGTGAGGGCAAACACATTTCATTACCACCTATCCGGCCGCCGCGCGCTAAATGCAATCACGTGCTACTTCCCCCTAATGGGAGGAGACTTCAACTCTAGGATACGCTAGGAAACCGCGAAAACCTAATCGCGATATTCGATGCTCGCTCATCTGCATCCATGCCGATCGAAGAGGGTTGGAAGTAGGATTAAATTGTTTTCTATAATCTTAACCCATGATTTTTTTCAATAGGAGGCCTTCTGTAAAATTGCAACCTTCTTAAACGATCCTTTATGAATGGATCATCGTCAAGTCGTCGCAAAGAGTTTAGCAGCGAATTAGCAACGAATTGGCTAAAACCTTTATCAGGTTTTCGGATACAAAATTCCTTTGTCGTCTCGAGGAGAATCTTTTTTCTTCATCTGAGAAATCCCGCGTCGCAATAGACGCGGCGCCTAAGTCTGGATCAATCCGGTCGCCGCCAACACCCTAATCCCCTTCCGTTCCCCCGACCCCAAAACCATCCCTGCCAATAAAACCCTCGCATATTATCTCCGACAGAACATATCGATCGCTTGAGAGGGGACCCCACGTGTTTCTGTGTGCGTGCGTGCCCAATGCTTACCTTCCAGCCGACGAGGCGGAGAGCCTCCCGACGTGCGCCGGCATCTTCTGGACTGCGTCTTCCAGTCGGAAGAACTCGGGTCTTCCAAGTCCAACGCGGATCCCCAAAACAACCAAATGAAGAAAGAACGGCGAAAGGCTTCAGACAACGATATCTCCGCGTACGACGCAGGGCGCCAACACTTCACGACGCGGTGTTTTGCTTCGGATCCTCCGCGTCCACGCGGTCTCCTTACGGAGGATGCTTCCTAAACGAGCACGAGGAACAGCAGCGAGAGCGAGCGGACGACTGCTGGGTTGTCTCGCGACGGCAGAAGGAGCAGAACTGCTTTGGTCGAAGAACTTCGGAGGGTAGAGTAGGGAGACCACGTCAAGGGTCACGCCGAAACGGACCGACACTACGAGCGGTGAAGACGGCTATACTCTCTTGTCGGGGTGGGAGAGGAGATGCAGAGACGGGCGGGGGAGGGGGCGGTGGGGGAGATCAACCGTAAGGAGGGGAAGTGGAGAGAGGGGAAGAGAGGGCAGTGTGGTGTAATGGACGGGGTGGGGAAGGTGAGATGGAGGGAGTAGGGTGCTGAGGTTATGCTCGGAGGAGATGAGGAGGGCTCTAATATCGGGGGTAACAAAGTGAGGTGAGGAGGATGGGAGTCGGCGTAACGGGAGGGATGGTGGCGAGAATTAACTCGGGGAGAGAAAGGGAGAGTGGGGGTGTGGGAGGAGGAGGTGGATCAGGGGGTGGGGTACTTAAGAGGCCAAACGTGGGAGAAACAATGTGAGAGAGTTGGAGAGGGACCGGGAAGGGTGTCGAGGGAGTAAAAGTGAGGAGTGCGGGGGGTGGGGCGAAGAAGGGGGCTTGTTAAGAGAGAGGGACCCTCCCGAGGGCTCGGGGCGAAAGAGGGTGAAGTAGGAAACAAGCACGCAACGGAGGAATGGCTTTAAAAAAACGAAGGGGGGAAACATCGGAAGGAGAGATAGAGATCGAAGGATGTCAAAATAAATGCATTTTGTGACGGCGGGTAGAATGGCAAATTGTTTAAGGAGCGCGAGGATGGGAGATTAGAGTGGGCGGCGGGGGCAGCAGGAAGTGACTGCGGCGTGGGAAAAAAAGGGCGACGAAGGATCGGGAGACTGTGCAAAAATTTCCCGATGAAGCGGAGAGCTGAGGTTTTTTTTCTGCGATGTTAGCAGCACATGCCTCACCTACCCTTTTTCAACCCTGTCCCCCCGTCACCCTCTCTTTCCCTCACGACTCGCTCATTGATTGATTGTGGCCCAGAGTTGTAAAGCGTCAACAGTCAATAGTCTTTCCTGCCCCCCCTTTTTTTTACCTTCTCAAGACTCTCTCCAAACATTACCGCCGCAACCCTCCCACGCCAATTGTGCCTACCGTTATTGCGCTGGCTTTATTAAAATATTATGGTACACTTGACACGACGTGTTTGTGTTATTCAAAGTCTCAATTAGGAGAAGGCGTTCATTGGGGTTGTCAAACTGGCTCGCCGAGCACGCTGTATGGAGGCAACAGGAATTGTTCCACCAGCCATTCGCTACTGAGAAGTTCAGGATGTCCGAGGGGATAACAGTTTTCAATCCATTTAAGCGCGTGTTACATGAAAAGTGGAGCCTTGGCACGTAAACCTCGATGATGGATGATTATGTTTACGGGAGGACTCACTCGAGGCGCACTCAATGCGAAGTAACTTACCATGTTTAACAGGAATTCAACCTTCTAGGCTAGCTTTTTATTTCTAATTCTAGATCGATGACCTTCGCGATGGAATAGATGATCTTTTGATCTTTCATTCCTGAGAAAGCTTATGTAAGGAAACATTAAGAGCAGTTCACGTAAACTTTTATGAGAGGCAATCTTCTCTCAAACAATTTTCCTCTTGAGCATGAACCTATAGACGACTGGGGATTTTTATTGGTTACTTGGGAATTACGTTCTTCAATGGTGAGAGCGGTATCGGGTTCGAGTTCAGGAGACGTCAGAAACGACGCCGATGCTATTTATGTGAATGCTTCTATTTATATTATACCGTAAAACTAAGTGAAGGAAGGACATAGATGAATTTTATCAATTTTCCGTGAAAGAGGGAGCATTGAAATCACTGAAATATTTTCTTGAATATGTTATAAATTCCACTGAGACCCGTTCAGGTAAACGTAACTGCTTTCGGGAAAGTAATTCGAGTCGAAAATCTTACCATGCGCATTCCTATCAAACTGCGGAAATTCTTCTAAAACCAATTTCCCCACCTAATTCAAACCGGCCCCTAAACTTTTCGAGAAAATTAAAAGTCCTCGTTCTCGCCGTTATCATACCCGAGTCAACGAAAGAAACTTCAAAGTTCCCCCCCTAGACCACCCTCACCGTAAACATCTCCCGAGCTTGCCCAAGAATTTCCCCGCAATTTTTTTCCAATCCAAATATTCAATCCCGCTAGACCTCCGGAAATGGCAAACCACCGGGAAAACAAACTTTCCCAAACCCCAACCGAAATGAGAAGCAAGAACATAAGCTTGAATTACGTTATTGCGGCCTTCCTTTTAAGCCGCCTTCATCCCACGTCCACTAATGGCTTTTCCGGGAGATTGGGAGGCTCTGGTAAAGGGATTTTTCGGGATGGAGAAGGAAACCGAATTATGAACTTAGAGGGAAATATGGATGAGGATAGAAGAGGGAGGGAAAGACGGCGAAGGGGAGAAAACGCTGCGTTGTCGCAAGGGAAAGAGAAGGGATACGCAGTCTCCCCGTGAGAGATGGCGGGTGGGGTCCCCGGCGAAGTTGGGGAAAGGGGAATTCTGGTCTGGAGGGCGTCTGCGGGGGCGAAAAAACAAGAGAAAGAAAGATACGGAGAAGGCGTAGGTGTTGGCCAGAGAAAGGTGGAAGGGAAGGGAGTGTTTTGCCGGCGGTTGAGTTGCGGAAAAGGGGAGAGGGTCGGTGAAGTCGAGGGGGTTCCCTTGCATGGCGCTGATTGAATGTATACACACAAGGGCGCATTGAATCGGGCGATGTTTAATGCTCAAATGGGCGTTGTGTCGAAAGCTGGGAAAATGCTGCGTTGATGATACGGTGTGCTCTCGATATCCGATATTGATCACGGGGTTGACGCGAGGTGCAATCCGGCGTGGCAGATCCGAGGAGATGATGGGAGAATGAGCTCGCGTGTGGGCAGACGTAATGAGTGAGACACTTACGGACGGTTCTAATTAGGCGTAACAACGGGGCGCTTCGCTGTGGAAGGAGTCCTTAGTAACATCGTCTTTCAGACGCTTCCTTCTACGAAATTAAGAAGAGGAATGTGCAGTACTTAGAGATTCCTTTCTTTTGAAGGAAAGAAAGAAGTGATTATGGATAAATCTCACGTGTAATTATCGCGTTATGAGTCAGAAATGAAAGTTTTTGAATAGTGTGATAGTGTGACGATCAGGAGAAATAAAGTTTAATAACAAAAATAATAATCAAAAGAGTTCTGCAAACTTTCTTTCCTCGTTGCCATTCATTTTCTATCAAAAAGGGGATTACTTTTTTGAGAAACCACCTGCTCCTTATTTAGAGGACTTAAAGAGATCTTTCAGGATTACTTCAACTTTTCGCTACTATTTATAAAAGAGACTGTAAGATTCAACAGAATTTAATTCACGGCTCAAATATCATATTTTATGAAATGAGATCTTAATATTCAACAAAATGTAATCCAAAACGCAAGGTTGTAAGAAAATCCGTTAACCAGATATTTTCAAATCCGAAGATTTAAAACTCTCTATAGACAGTTAAACTCTTCAGCTTGTTTCTCCAGATTACGTTGACAATAACTGCAAAGAAAGAGAATGCCTCAACAAAAATAAACGTCCAAGAATATTCTGAAATTTGACGAACCTTTTTATCGCTAATAATCTTTACCATTTAGAATTGCAGGATTGACATGGATGGAAAATGATGATAAATGCCGCATGGTATGGACTGAATCCTATCTAAATCCTAGTTCATATTATAGAAAAACTCCCCTGGAAAGAGTTTAGAGTTCTTGAATTCTTTTCGGTTCTCTCCTTGTCATGTTAACAAATATTCTTTTAATTTCGTCTTACCTCCAGAAATTCTCTCATGAGAAACACTCCCACTAGAATGGAACGAGATAAGCTTTCTTTTCGGATTCTAACGTTTTGCGCTCCGTCGCACAATTCGGGAAAACATTCCGACACACAATAGGGTAAACGATCACAATCACAAGGCACAACCGTACTAGGAGCCTAGTTTGTTCTTGATATACACACCGACGCTTGCATTTTAGCTACGAAACTATGCCTTAAGGCCATTCAATGAAAATTGCCGACGAGGCGTCCTTTGGCTTCGAAGAGAAACACCAAACGGTGGCCTTAGAAAGACCCATCAGGAAGATCAAATTGGAAGGACACGGAGGGAAAGGATAAAGACAATGAAGACAAGAGAAAAACTGGCCGCATTCGCAGTACTTCCGAATGTTTCAGCACTTAAGGAGTATTTGCCCCGAAACTCCGAAGGAAAATCCGACGCTCATATTGACAGTTCCAACCAGAGTACCGTTAATATACTGCTGGTATTCACTCTGATATTCTATAGTAAAATATTCATCAAATCTTGCATTATGATTGCAGTATGAAAGCTATTTTTGGGAATTCGGATTGGAAACATTTAATGTTTCATTAAACACTGGGAGTTGTTTTTTTTTAATCCTGACTGAAACTTGCTAACGTTAGGTTTAGAGTTGCAAAGTTTGTGGTTACATGTGCGTGTGCCATGGAAGAGGGTTAGGAAGTATCGGTCTACTTAGCATCAAGGACTACTTTATAAAATAGAAAATGAAATAAAAGGCGGCTGCGGTGAATTAAACGCAAGATGGACTACCGTGCGCTCTATCGTCAAAGAGCGACAAGAAATAAATAACAAGCTAACAGTGAGCCAGCTGCAGTTCTGAACTTAATTTGAAAAACGTTAAGGTCATCGGGGAGATGTTTTACTTCCCACGGGTGGAATGCAACAATGGAGAGCGCGGTAACCGCTGATTCGCAGAAAAGGTAGAAATCCAGTGATGATGATGACGACCAAACCACCATTTCAATTTGTTCTTATAGTGCCCTGATGTATATATGAAATGATTAACCATGAAATTTATTTTTTCGGGAGATTGTACGAATTTATCTTTCAAAACATACTTAGCATTACAATGTCTTCAATTCGTCCATCAAAGTTAAATGTAGAGCGCATCGCAGGCGGTCGAAAAATGTCTATTTAAAAGAAACTGACAATTTCTGAAATAGCCTAAATTTAACCCACTCAGCGCTGATGCCTTGAATTCAAGGCATCCCGTACTAGGCGGGGGCACCTTTACCATTTTACTAGACAAGGATTCCGCTTTAATTCGATTGATTTCTCAGTAACTTAGTATCCAGCATGTCACCAGTCAAAATCCGTCTCCGAAGAAGATGTCAATCTAATCGATGCAGAACCTTACAATTTCAATCCCACAAAATGACAGCCTTCTACTTCTCGTTAGACCAATTTAACCCTATTCTAAATACAATTACCTGATCATTTTGGAAATATACTAACTAGCTGGTAACTCCTTGACAGACCTTTCTCGTGGATAGATCGGATAGAATATTCCTTCGCTAATGCAAATCAACGAGGGAACCGTCATTTCTTCTTCTCGTATCTTTAAATGTAGTGGGAATCAATTCTCCTTGATTTTAGCATTCCTTCAGATGCTGAATGTGAAATTTCACTTTTGAACCCGAATTTGCATAATTATCAGACGTGTAATAAATTCCCACTAATTTTGTCCTCCGAGATATTTAAAAATTCGGCAATATCCCTTTGACGTAATAGGTTTTATCTCGCGATGTTTAATATTTCTGTCCTATTGCCTCCCTTTTCTTCTTGACTATCGAACTGATTTTCACGACAGTCTGTGCTATGATAAATTTTACAACGCGGAATCGCCTATGATAATGCTCGAGAGAGTTCAAAAAAGAGCGTTTTACTTTTCATCTTCTATCCATGGAACCCATGATATTATGCATCAGTATTCCTAATGCTTACGTCCTCTATCTTCCTTACTATACTTTTCCCGTTAATGCCCACAGTCCAAATATCTGCCCCACATTGCCCATAATCTTGTCTCTCTCTCTCTCTCCTTTCCATTTCAATAGACTTAAAGTTCCCATACAATTCCACAACATGTTATTTTCACCTTCCTGCACATTTTACGGTTCACTTGTATGGTTTCCTAAACCATTCTCATCTGTGGCCGAAGTTTTTACACCCATTTTTCTGCGGTGTCATTATTACTTCTCTCTATTCTTCCCACGGCCCTTTTCTTTTGAATTTATTCAATATTCTATGTACCTATTCCCGTGGCCATGAATGGTATGCATTTATTTCCATTTCAATTCGCCGTTCTTTATCTACAACTTTCTTGTCAACATTCTTTTCCCGTTAAATGCCTTCGTCTGCGTCATTCGTTATACAACCAATTCTAATTTCCATTTCCCTTTTACTAAAATTCCCATGTCCTTCATGCAAGTTTTTTCTTCTTATTTTAGATGCAAGATTCCATTTCACATTAAGCTAATTACAAGATAAAATGATTTTTGAAACAACTCAAGCGTTGGTACCAGACCGGAGGGCAAAATCGCAACGTATTTACAAATAAAAATGTTATTTCACTCTCTAAATAAATGCAGACAGAAAGTTTAATAAATTGATCGATCGAAAGTGACAATAATTACCGATTGTTCGGACGGTAATTTTTTAAAGTAATCCGTTATCTTCAATTTATATGTTATTGGGAAAAATCATTTGAGCAATAAAAGAAAATTGACTTAATAAATATTATTTAACAGATTAATTCCAACGAATACCAAAAATATTCTCAGCAGAAAAATCCAGTATTTAAAACATTTCACAAGTGTCTAAATGGATGACACCATGCCCGGGGCCCCAGTACATCTCGGGCCGGCCCTGATTAATAGAAAAATGCTCTCAGAGGAGAAATGGAAATATTAATTCCCAGGATTCATCATTAAATAAGCGAAGTCGCACATGCAGGAAAAGAGTATAATTACATTTCCTGGAAGTTGAAATTTTGAAATAAAATCATACGACATACTTTATCTTAAAATACCATGATTTGATAGGTTGATTTGATGTGGTTGTCAGTCTCACATTATTCCTCTGTGACAACATTACTCCCTCGTAGAAGTTTCTAAAGGCCATTCGCACTATCAGCTTTCGTAGCGGCACTATATGAATACCTGACGTTGATATTTTCACCATTTACCTTCACGAAAAAAATAAACAACAGCGGAGGCAATCGTAAATATTTTGTCAAGCGAAGGTTGAGTCGAAACAAGAGCGGTACCGTCAACTATAACTTGCTTCACTCTCTCCTCTTAATGACTTTAACTATATGCCTCGCTCTCATTTCTTTAAAACAAAGGATCTATACTTTTTATAAATAGCGATTTAGCTTAGTGGGATTAGCCATTTCTCTTACCCTACTACTGACTATTTTGTCAGAGGTAAGGTAAAAGGAAATGGCCTTTGTATTGTGACAGTCAGCCAATAAATATGCGGAAAACGCGGGCTCTAAACGTAAAATGAAGAGCTTGCGTTCTGCGGACGTGACCTTCAGATTCCAGCGCTTTTGCTACTGTTACCCTGGAGGGTAAATAATACGCTTGGTATTCCACGCTCCCTTGTCCTTAGAAGTGATGAGGGTGCTAACGTTATTCTTATTGATGTTAATGGCCGCATTAATAATTTTTGGTAGCAAGTTCGCTAGGAAATAAAGGAATAATAGCTGTATCAAGATGGAATGATAATATCAGTCATCCCTCGAGATCCACCAATTCTTTTCAGCGAAAACCCCTCTGTAGATAAATATTTAAATAGTTCAATGTACTGTTAATGGCCATACTGAAAACAATACGATTTTTTTGTATCATGTGTTTCGACCCCTGCTTTATTTGCATACATTCTTTTAGGACAGTCTAACTGTGACGCAATTCACTAGATTGACGCAAAAATGTTATGGTCGTTTCGATGCGAAACTATTAGTGTTCACGAATTGCCCGTATATATATCTGTGCCATTTCTTGGAGCAAAGTCGAAAAAGTCCTAAACAAAACCATAGATATTTGAAAATATCAATAGTTTTATACCTTTATGATTTATTTTTTTTAACTCAAACCTGAAGTCAATATCCTCGATAAGATACCACTTCCATTTAATCCTGTTGGTTTAGAGATCATCCTGCCTTTGCAAGTTAGGTTTTTTCGGCCTTCTTGGGAATGAAATAAATTTACCGAATGGTAGCAACTGGTAAATAAGCAGCTACAAAGGATCGAAATTGAATGTACTCGTAGCCTCTTTAGGCCACAGAATGCAGGAAAGAATATAATCTATACTTGTCTCACAATTTGAAGAGAGTTTTGATAGTGGTCATGGGCATTCAACCTTAAAATTCTCCAAAACTAAACATAACGTCATCTTGTTTTCGCAAATAACTTGCGCTTGGTAATTCTATGGCGTTGTAATCCATCAGGTCGTAGCTGAAATACTTTATTTTGAAGGAACTTCTAATTACATAACACCAAAGTCGTAGCCAAGGCGTGGTATTGGGGGTTCACCCCCCCCCCTATGAAAATAGAGCCAAAAATTCACGAAAACAGAGGGTAACTCTCGCAATAATGACATGCAAACACCGCTGGAGATTAGCAGGATATACATGTTAAAATAAATTAATTCCTATTTTCATTGGGTTTGTGGCGGAAGTATTCCTGCCACAGGATTATGGGCAATGCAATGTTTATTCCATCTCTATTAACACCCCCCTATTGATATATCCGGGCTACACCCCTGCATAGTAGCCATGAGTCTTCTACCAAAATTGGGTGCATGCGGCCTAATATCCTCTACCATTCTTTAATATAAGTAAGCAGTTGGCATCCAACCTTAAGGGGATTGATAAATAATATTCCTACTATAAATTTAGGTAAATTTCTTCATACACATACAAGAAGATATTATTTACTTGTTTCACTAAGGCAGAAATTGATATCACAGAGCAGAAAATTTAATATTTTTTGCGAATTTTCGTGAAACAATCATAAAACTAAATAAGCGCATTATAATGACATCAAAACCATTCGTAGCTCTCCTGAATCGCATGACAAACGAAGAGCTTCCATGTGGCACATCGAGGAATCAAGTTCACTGGAGCGTGGTGGTTAAATCCTCGCGGTAATAAAGCATTCGCTTGAATGCGTAACGATTTAGGAACTGGAAGGGGGGAGATTATTAAAATAATATGCCTCTCCATTTGACCTTTCCTAACTCCCTATTCTTATACCCTCTCTTTCCGTTCCCTTTTTCGGACGAATGGCTCTAAGGGCAATTGCTCCCCCTCGTCGCGGGGTACACCCTTCTGCCCTCCCCTTATTCTTGTCAGTCTGAGAGCCTTTTTCTTTTCCAGGGTGCGCGGCGCCCACACGCCATCCTTTCCACCTGAAAGCATCCTTAAAAATAGACCATTATTATTAGGGAGACCGCCCTCTGCAAGCTGGGATTTTGCGGGACAAGACGCCCTTTTTCTTCGAGACATCGGCAAAGGAATGTAAATTCCTAGAAGCCCTCCGCTCCTTTCCCAAAAAACCGGATATCTAAATGGAAATTTTCGGTTTCCCTGAGCTCGTCTGAATGTCATTTGACTCCATCTTGGTGGAGATTATCTACGATATGCCTTCGAGGAAGGAAAACAGCTTTTTTCAGCTAAATTGGAAGTTACGGAAGACAGAGGAGTCACTTTTTTACTTTGATAGAGAGATCTGCCATCAACTCGATCTTAGATGAAAGTGAAAGGCCATTAAGCAAGGAAATATTTTATCGAAAATTATTTTTATCAATGAGCAATCTTCTATTATAAATGAGCTATGAAAAGCGAAGAACGGAAGAATGGATCTCAACCTTACGCAAATTAATTCATGAAAGAACATATTCGCGGAAACAATTATCTTCTGGATATTTTTTCCACGTCTTCCATGTTCAGTTTCAAGATAAAATTGTAGAAATTCTTTATACAAAAACGCTATCTTATATCAAAGTAAACTCTATTCCCGAAGACGAGGAAACTGATTTTCTTAAAGAAAGATTGCAGGTTTTTCTTCTACAAAATCACAAAATTGATTTTTGTAATCAATAGTTGCTGGGGTTTTATTTTGAATTTCTCTGAAATATTAGGTGGGAAGGAGCACTTACCATTTATATATGATAACAATGTTGAAGCTCCAATTTTCGTATGAATTGAAGAGCATCTTAAATTAAACTCTGATTGTGAAGTTTTCTACGATCAGTATACATACCCACTGCATTTATGACGAAAAAATTGTATTTTGGAAGTTATTTGAAGATGATTTCATAGATATACCGCCTTTGATCCCCTCTTCGCTTGGCAAGTTTCTAGAAGAGAGGGAATTTCTTCCGAAGAATTCCAAGCTTTTCTTTCAAATTATTTATTCAAAAGATTTAATTTTTTCTGAGATGAATACCATTCCACCTAAAAAGAAAAAAACTCTTTAAAATAATTAAATATTACTAATAAAAAGTTTGACATACAAACTTGTTATTAGTAATAATAGTCTCCCATTCACAGCGTACGTCTATGTAAGTGCCCTGCAAACCGATTTTCGGCGTGTGGTATGCACCATGACTCTACTTCCCTAATAGATTACTTTCGCGTATCGTTCACGGAAAAAATTAATTCTCGAGTCTATTCGTTCAAGCACTTATTTCCCTGATCTTCCTCACAGAATCAGAACGGCTTCTATAATATGGAGAACTCATTATATCGGCTACTTCATAAGTGAATGTGATTTCTATGAACTTATTTGGTAAATTTATCCTTTTTTTAAATCTTCTATCTTTTAAAGATTTCCATCCTGCTTCCTGAAACATCTGAGTATCAATGCTTTGGAAGGAAGTTACTACTAGGGCTAAACGGTTTAGAATCAAGGTAATGTGGCGAGCATGAATGTCCCACCTCCTACTTTTGTCCAGAGTTTTACCGACGGTACTTCTGTAGACTGAAAGAGTCGTTTCGCGACCACCAGTCCTCGACAAAGGCCTGCAGATCAACTGTCGAAGCTGGGGATTGAACCACCGTCTGCCCCGCCTACGCTTATGACTTTATTATGTTTTCAATTGGACTTGACACCTGTAGCCACGTCCTGTTTTAATTTTTTTAGGATTTTCAATAAAATGGTTACTTCACTGTTGTTCATAACTATTCTCTAAATATTTAAGAGGACGCCAATGACATAGAGCAGCACCGATTGACAACCTCTAATCTAGAGATTGCTGTTTAATGCAAACTGCACTCTGATCTGCTTGAGCCAAATAATTTGAAATTCTCTTTGAAGCGGCCTGCCACTGATGCACCGTCGCCCTTGCCCGATGCCTACGCTTTTGATGATCACGGTGATCATACGCACGTTAATAATTCTCGCCTAATATTTAACACGTTCTATTAAAAGTATTATAAAGATTATTTCATTGCAATACTTAAAATTTTAAGCGATAAAAGCTTACTTTATCACGCTTCCTAAATGAGAAATAAACAATCCTCAATGAGAATGCAATGAAACCTCGATTACGATTGAGACTTGTGAAGGAGCTAATGACGTACGACTGCATTTACTCAGAAAGTTACATGTATAAATGAAATAATTGTTTGAGGAAACGCAATCAACCGTATGAGAATGTATGTATGCCTTCATAAATACCGCTTACGGCTTACCGCATGTCTCGTTTTGACCGTGACCGTCACGGTTTGGAGGTATACTCAATTTTCCATCTTGTTCCTATTTCCTCGATTTCTGAGATAGTAAAAGTTGGAAGTTTCATAGTTAAAAAATAAAAAAACCAATTTTTCATATTTTAAAAGACTCCCGGATAGACAAGTGGGCGACGCGTTCGATTTCGGTGAAACCGGTCCCGGGTTCGAGTTCCCGGGAACCTACGAACGAAACGACTTCACCTGTTGAGCACTTTTAACAATACTACTACAACTAAAATTTTAAAATTTCATGACTTCCATAAATAATTGCCGACAAGCTCATAATAAATGAAAAACTGAGTT
Organism: Ladona fulva; assembly: GCA_000376725.2. NCBI lineage: Eukaryota > Metazoa > Arthropoda > Insecta > Odonata > Libellulidae > Ladona > Ladona fulva. The sequence continues at coordinate 1,431,591 of KZ308161.1, forward strand.
ATAAATATGCCCGAATTTTTTCATCATTTTATACTCTTCGGTATCTTGCCATCGTGATAGGGCAACCTTATGCACGAGCCGCTGCAGATCTGGTCATAGAAAGATCCCTGCATCGGGCGGGGCCAGAACCTATAATTCCGGCCACTCCCTCTACCACTATTCCACCCCAAAAGATAACGATGGGACACATCCTCCGCCCGATTTTTCTCCTTTATAACGAGGAGCCTATTTTCTAATACATTTCACAAGGGATAGACCGGAACTTCTCTTTTCCGAGGGAGAATGGTTCTGTTCTCTCCTCACAAGGCTTTGGTGCGCCGAGGTAATTGTCTCGCAGTCAGGCATAAGAGCGAGCTTTCAAGTGGCATCACTCTGCTACTTCCCTTTTCACTTCCGTCTCCCTCTATCTCCTTCCTGCTCATCTCGCATTCCCCTTTCTCTTACACTCTCTCCGGTCCACCCGCAACCACGACCGTGACCACACGCTGCTAATAGGTCAATCTCTTTACTGCGATTCAGAGCGAGGAATGGATTTGTGACTTTCGACAATGAACCTCTCGAACCGCTGTTCCCTCTATCTTCATCAGATGCCCTTATCACCACCCTGTAATTCTATGCGACCTCAGCCCTCTCGGCACTATTGGGGCTTTGATAGTGGATTAGAGGGTTGCAGATTCGCGGACGAAAGGGGAGATTAATTCATGGAGACCGAAATTATGGAGTTGTAAATTATGTTCCCCACCCGGGAGGGTGTGAAATGGAATCAGTCGTCTTCTACGTTTACTAAATTAAGGTTTTATGATTGCCAATTAATTCCATTGAATGGAGCAAACACAGCATATTATGCTATATGCATAATATAGCATGATATAATTAGTCACAATTTATCGCGCTCTTGCTAAATCATAGAGTAATCTTATAGAGGGCTCGCGTCCATGCATTCAACTGATATAGCTTTTTCACGTAGTTTGGAAGCAATCACCAGTTAGTGCTGCGTGTCGTTGCTTCTGCCTTCGTGCAATCGTACCAGGCTCGATCCAGCAGCTCCGCGCGAATAATTATAATTCTCGGTGAACGGGAACCGCTCTTCACTTAATTGTATGAGCAGAGAAGTTCTCTTATAGCGTTCAGCGCGAGTTACAGGAACGTCTGACTCACTTTATTGGCAGAGATGCCAATTAATTTTTGTGTATTACGCTGCATAATTCCCAAAAATGTTGCTACAGTCGCTTAGTTTATAAAAAAATATTGCTTAGAAGCAGTAGCACATGACTTGCATGCACTTTTACAAATAGATCAGTTCAGATATTAAATGAACGAAACAGATTGTAAGTATCCGTCGATTCTGATTGATCGGGTGGTTGGACCTACGTTATACTGAGACAGCTGTTTATTCGAGCCGAATCCCGAGGAACGAAAACGAAACTGTTAAGATAATTTAGATTTCGACCGCGCGTGCCGCCAGTGGTGTATGGCAGGGGGCCTGTTAACACCTTATCTAATCTACCCTATTAGCTTCTCTGATGCTACGCGAAAAGAACGACCAAAAGTAACTATTTTTTAGCGATCAAATATATACTTGTAATGGTTTGCCAATGCCTCTCGGATATCGCGCTCCTATTTTACTGGAATTACGTCTTCTATTTCGCGGTGAAATTCTGTACTGATGAAGTTTTCGAAAAGCTTTCGTCGGAAATCTAATCTTCTTGCGCTACTGTCGAACCTGAAATCTCCACTGCCATAACGGGCTGCTATACGTTGGACCATCTCAAAATCTGAGAATAACGCTACTCGCACTTTATGTGGATCCCAATTTGCGCAGCAGTATTCGAAACTAGGCCGAATGTGGTAAAAGTACGAAATTACTTAGACTCTTGATGGACATCCTCACAGGGTTCTAATTTTAATCTAGAAATTTTATTCGCCTTTGCTATAGCATCTCGAAAATGTTCTGCTAACAAAAAACTACTGCTGAGTCTAACTCATATCAAATTGAAAAGTAAGGCAGACAGATGTACACTTTTCCACATAAGTTTATAAAATAGGACTAACAAATGGATTAAACAACGCACTTATTTACATTCCAATCAAGCTGCCAATCTTGGCACCAATGTTAGAATAGATGGCTAAAAAATCGGCAACAACAATGATTTTAAATTAACAGAATATCGGTTGTCTCGGTGGAAATCAATTTGCAATATCAAATGCCTTCAAATGGTCAATGCCTTCCCCAATGTTCTTAGAGTATCCGGAATGTAATTTTCAATTTCGCCTGCTGCCATTTCCCCAATCATTTTCTCCATTCCCTTACAATCCGTCCACACAATTCTACCTCCCGTTTCAGTTATTTATTCGTAATTATACTCTCCTTTCATAACTCCCAATGAACACGCTAATGAAAATAGATAACTTAGCTCGATTTCGACTTAAATATTACCGGAATTAATTTTTCCATTTAGATATGCCCCTTCGTACGCAGCATTCATCTCGTCTTCATCAAGGATTGCCTTTCCCAGTTGTTCGCTATCCATACCTTATCGTACAAGTCGGACTGAATTTTCTCAGCATTTTCCATGCATAGGTTCTCCCCTTCACGTCCAATTTTACCCTTGAGTTTCAGTCGATGAAATAAACACTAAACCAAAAACAGAACCCGGTCTTTTTAAACATCTCTTGATCAACCCCAACGTCAATGGTTCCCAAAAGAGTTTTTTATCGTAATATTTATCAGTGGGTTTTACGAAATAATGCAGAGGCGGTTATACTGTACTTCACGAAGCAAAATTTAATATTCAGTAAATATTCTACTTTTCGGCGTGTTAAATTTCATTCATAATGAAACTTTGTATTTTATTTAAATCACACAGATGGAAAGTAATGATTGTTTCTACAGATGACGTTTTACAAGAAATTATATCCCTTAAAGGTTACTTTTGAGACCAAGTCATAATAAGCAAACGTGTGATAAATTATAGGAAAAATTATTCAAAATGTATGTGTTACGTTCCAATGAAATTAAAACAAATAATTTGTAGGCAGAAGTTAAGCTGTCAAGTATATAAATGTCGGTGAGCCAATTATCTTCTGTTTGAATCATCAAAGTTAGAGTTGTATGTTATTAAATTGTAATATTTTCCAAAAACGTTCTCAAGTAAGAAGAAAGCATGCTAATTAATAAATAAATAATTACTGTTCCGAAATTAATTTCTGCTGTTTATGACGGTCACCAAGGTTTAGTCAACATAAAAAATATACGGGATTAAAACTCATTCGTGAATTTTGAAAATTTGGAATTTAAGCATATTTATTGTATAGTAATTACTGTTAGCAAAGAAAATATTTTATATTTCTTCGCCTCTCAATCTTTTAATGCTTTCATAGTTTCCCTTAAATCATTCAAATCTCGTGTATCTAATCATACAGACTTTTCTTCACTCCTACCGACCTATTCTCCATACGAATCCAAGTTTCTTAAGTCCACATATATTACTGATGTTAAGTTGTTCGTAAGAGTTAATCCAAGATATTTCACCGATTCTACTGTTGATAAAGTTTTCCCTGGGAATCTGCACGAATAATCCATGGCAATAGATTTTCTTTCGAAAAAGTTAATTACTGAACATTTGTCAACATTTGTCTCTAATTGCCGATCATCGCACTATTTCATAATTGTATGGTCGTCAATAGAGAAAATAATAACGGTCAAATTACACTGTATTGCGGTGAACGAATGAAAGGTTTGCATGGAAGAGGATCACATTAATAAATATTATATAATAATAACTATAAATTCACATAAAATGAAAAATCGAAAAACAATAGTTGTTACTTTCTATGTGATACACACAAATTTTTTAGGAGAGATTTTGATGTGAAATTTAAAATTTCCAAACATTTTGAGAAAATAATTACGAAAAACTCAAGATGATAAAGGAATATTAGTGCAGTGAATTCAAACAAATAATTTGAATTAATTACAGATTTTCTGGTACCAAAATTAAAACCTCTTCAGGTTTTGGGATATATCTTTCCTAGAGATTTATTCGGAGTCTTTCCGGACACATGCTAGGTTACTGCTGGGGAACGATCATTGGCAAAATACAAATTGTCCAAGAAACGCTTTCATTCATCGATGACCCAAGACAGGCTAAACAATTTGGCTCTCATCGCATAGAGAATGAAATTTGCGATCGACTTGCTTTTTATGATATTGTACTAGAATTTACAGTTGAGATAAATCGAAATGTACATTTTAAAATTAAATGCCATTCTGTAATTGTCTTTATTCCCTTAATTATTTATGTTGCAATACAATTTTTATTTAATTGTTCATGTTTAGTAGGGAAAAATCCATTCATCATACAAATCATATCTTTTCAGGTTATGCGCTTTGCGATGATAATGATACTAAAAATTGATTTGAAACATTAGATCATAATGACCATTCACTAAGTAAGGATACGGAATATGCATAGTTAGTTCTGCTGATGTTTTTCGACTAAGGCAAGCCGGGGAACGAAGTCAAGGAAAATGGTTCTACAAAGTCATATGAAACAATTTTTACCTGCAAATCGGGTAATGTAAGTATTTGCTATTTAATTCTTGACAACAGTTACATAGAATGATCATCCTTTGTTAATTTCCACATATCATGGATTGCTAGAAAACATTCGTGTTCAAGTAAAGGTTTATAAAACAAAAATGAATTTCTTTATGTGCAAATATAAAAGTGAATACCGTTAAAAAAAGTTTCTTGGGACTTTTACAGCAACACCTTGTTTTGCACAGGCATAACGTATGTAAGTCAGAATGTAAGTTTTCTTATGCTTTTAATTGCCTAATTTAATTAACATCTAGGAGATACAGATAACTACTGTAGGCCAGAAAATAATTATCATTCTTTAAATTCTCTTTATAATTCCCCTACCTTAATATATAGTGTCAAATTTAACTAGCTTCTCATTACTGTGGCTGGGTTACCCAGCCCCCTCTTTAGCATTACTACTTTATTATAGTTTCTTATTTACCTAATTATCAATCAGTGTCGATTGTGCAAACCTGTACATGCTCTTACATGCCGGTACATGCACATGTACATGCCCTATATCTTGGACTTGATGCATTGTTGTCCTTCATACTTTTCCTTGTATTCAGCCAATGATGGAGGGAAGGGAGGATTTGGAGGGATAACCTAAAGTCCTAAGAAGTGGACCCGTCCAGTCCCTTGTGACGTGCATTGAGGTTCATCCCTATCCATGCCTAGAAAGCCACTCTGCCACAGGTTCTGGATCATGAATAAGACCTGATAGACATACAGTTAGTTCGAAAGGCTGAGAAGTGAGTGCTTAGTTACCTCACCGCCGCAGAAGAAGGTGAAAAAGGCCCCTGAAAAAGATGTCTGCATCTGTAGACCTAACACTAGGCTAGGGATGAGAGATGCATGACTTCAATCGCCCCCTACAGAGCAGGTGGTTAATACATATAGATGCACTTTTTAACCTACACCAAATACTGCCTCCATGCATTAAAATTTTAATGGACAGAAATGAACTACAATTTGTTCAGGACAATTCAGATCTTACTGACTGTAAATGCACTCCCATAAAAGTTATCATTGCTGACTTGTCTCAAAAGAGAAAACCTGATATTATTAAATTGCAGAGTTGAAAATACTATTGGGCTAATAGGAATATCTCTGAATAAAACTCAGCTTAAAAAAGAACTATTTCTGATAGAAAGACTGCCTCATTTCTAAGGTAAAATAAATTCATTTAAAGAGTAAGTGTCACACTTGTGATTCTGGTGTTAAGAGGAGGGAATCAGAGTACTCACAAAGAAAGGGATATCTCGATCAGGAGTTTTAATTTCTGTACTCACCTGTAAAAAAGGAAAACAATAATTAGAATGGAAATTTCAGCTTATAGAATATTTGATAATTCCATTGCACCTTTTTCGGAATTTTAATTTTAACTATCACATTTTGCCTTTTAATGAATGCCTCAAGGTATAGCTAATTTTATTCAAATACGTCCATTGCAAAGTTAATGTTTTTATAACTCACAAACTGATGTTAATCTTAGGAGACCATAAAATTATGCCCATTTTTATGAAAATCACGTTGATTATTAGCAAATTGCATGAGGCCTACAGTGAATTCATTTCAACCTTGTAAAAAGGATTCTCGGGTTTCCACCCAGGTAAGATCAGGTGACATTGCTGTCATCTGATCTTACCTGGTAAAAAATTCTCTGGGGAAATGTTTCTTATCGATTGGCAGCCCAGATATATATTTTTTTCTGAGAAAGTATAGCAAAGACTATGACTGAGTCTTTCAGAATCTAATAGTATGAAAAAAAGTGAGAAAAAATCGCGTTAGTTGAACATGGTTCATCATACCGTCCGGATATAAGGAGAATAGGATAATTAAATGGCAGCAAGAACTAATGGAGGCAGTAGATAATTAATCCTAAGACAATCAGTGAACATATTAATAGGAAAATATGCTAACCATTTCAAATTACCCGGTCACCGCGTTTATGCCGTAAGCATTTGAAACTATGTGATTCAAGGAAACGCCCAACATAAACTTAAATAAAGCTGGTATATTGATGGATAAATTTATGTGTCAAGATTGGGCAATGAGCAATGACGCAATTATAATTCATTTCAATGAGTTCTGAGTAATGTCTACGATATTCGCAATTGAAATTTTATATAAAAATTAATCTTTATACAAAATTTCAATTGCGATTAAATTTACATAACATAATCATGATATAAATCCTATGATCTCCAAGGAACCGTTACCTATCAAAGTGGTCCTACTTTTAGCTCTCTGACGGCTGATTAAACTTATGGATAGTAAAGAGTTCGCATATAGTCTCAATAAGAATTGCTATATGCTTCCTAATATCCAGACAGAATTAATCTTATTTCGAATAATTATGCCAAATATGTTTGCGATGAATATTTATCAAGTATCCTATCGTGTTTTAATACCATAAGAATACTTCATAAAGTATGGCTCACCAAAGCGCATAGCAATTACGTAACTTTCTTTTCTAATCGTGAAATTTAATCTTTTCGAAATTTGGCTGAACGTGATTATTTTATCGAAAACCCAACCCTATACTTCATAATAGAGTTTATTTATTTTCAGTCGTAGTCAGACACTTAGTCTGCCTGACTTATTTTGCACAAAATCTACAATCAAATTAAAATAAATGGAAAATATAACTATATACAATTTTCTACAGATTAGAATAAATAAAATATGATTAGATTAATTCGAGGATATGAACAAGATAAATAACTTGATTATTGCGTTAATCTACTTCACCGAAATCCACAAACATCTTGTGCACGGGTTCTGATCACTTGGTCAAAGAAAACTAACCTAAAATTTTATTTCCTTCATTTTAATTGTCATACTATTTGCATACTATACTCCAAAACTCCAATCCGTGTAATTCGAGCCCATAATTTCAATACGCTCGGATAAGTATAGATGGTAGGCATGAGTATGAAAGCGAGCTCAATAAAGCATACAAAACATCCGAAGAATCCTGTAGATCTTTCATGAAATATATTTACATTTACATGGTTTTCCAAAAACAATAGTGGCATATAACGGCCACATATTTATATATGTTACCAAATTTCGCTCGCGGAAAAAATGTTAAATTTTCTCAAGTGAAAAAGAATTATTTTACCTTTATTCGATGACAGCCTGAGTAAATATAATAAAGAAATTGGGTGAGAGGCTCTTCAATGACGATAGAATGGCTCTTAAGGAGTATAATTCAAGTCCCACAGAATTAAATAAAGCGAATTACGAAATTCGTGGGGAAACAAACGTTGGAGACCCCAGCAGAAACCTCGACTTTAGCCTTACGAAGACACGTTCACACTATGTCATTGTTTTCCTTGATTAGGCAACATGAGAATGGTAATTACAGGGAAGTTTTACCATTACTTACTTTTATAGCCTACACATTTTACAAAAGAGGAATATGGTCTATGGATATTCTTTGGAATATCTTATCGTCCCATTGTAAGCTAAAAATGACCGAGCCTGGTAAAAATTCGCATACGATAAAATTATTTTTAAAAGAAGCTTTTGTGATTTAGCGTAGAAATTTTACTGTTTATCTTAAAAAATAGTTAGGTACTAATATTGGATATGACCTAGAGTTTCTCCAGCTCAAATATTTTCACATAAAAATTAATAGCTAAAGAATTAAAGTTTATATTTTGAAGAGGAAAAAACGGAATTTAACATAAAGAATGCGTGAGGTAAACCCTATGTCATCTTGCAAATAAATTAATCTTGCGCAGAGATATCTATTTTAGAGGGAGAAAATGATTTTTCTTGCCGAATGTATCTAAAATCTCATGAAGATGAGCCATAGTAGACCATATGTGTGAATAATGTTTACCACTAGATACAGCAGTAGTGGAAAGAGCGAATAAGTCCCTGGGGCAACCTATCTTACACAATTGGGAATGATTGGGGAACGTCAGAGTAAGTAAGAGAATCGCCTCATGGTGCAATGCACCGGAGCATAACGTTCTTTCTCGCCAATTTAAATCTCTCAGCATATTTGATTCCTCGTACCAAGTTGCCAACTTAGCGATTTTGTCACTTGATTTAATGACTTTTCCCTTCTTTTAGCGACCTTTCTTCTGGTTCAGCGATTTTTCGCACTTTATGAAGAATTCTCTGTTACCTTGATATAAATACTCATAACATAACACGTTAAGATTACATTCGGTCAACTATTTAAGCTATGATATTTTAAAATACTTTTCAGCGATGTTTACTCTATATTTAATGACTTCCTAACTATTTTCTATGAGTATCTAGCGAAATTTTAAAGTTTTTCACAGACGGGTTCAAATAAGTACACAATTAAATTAGATAAAGTAAACTATCGAATAAGGCAAATTAATAATCGAAAGGTATCCAAAGGTATTTAAAAGTCAATTGCCCACAGTTGTGAGCTTCTGTCAAGGATCGTAAGTGTGGAAGACGGCGGCCAGAAACCTCCAGTTGTGGAATAGTTGAAACTATGAAGCCAGCCTCGGATAGTGGTCACTATAAGGCTGATCTTTCATAAGTAACTAAGTTTGCTAACAGTTTTATGTATTTCCATCATTCGCGGGACATCGTTAGTTAAAATTTATTTAGTTAAAATTAAGTGGTAGAGCAAGTCACTGTGAGCAATTGACGTGTCATCGATGACCCGAACTTTCTAACAGCGATGCGTAGACGCATCTCAAAAGATGAGCGGTCACCTTTTTCGACCTCAACGATTAGGCTCGGAATGCCTCAGGTGTGAAGTCCCTCCAGTGACAGACGGATGTGAGGAAGAGTGGGCGTTATTCCTTTGAAACATTCCTTTGAAATAGTCCCGCTAAAGTTTCCATCGAGGTCCACTCTTGTTATCTACGCTTCCAGATGGTCAGAGGTATCATTTGTAGTATTTTTTTAGAAATGCACCGGCAGAGAAGAATGAAAATGCTCTCTCGGTGCATGATCAGAGGAAAGAATGCTTCCGGAGTGATATATAATTTGCTGCCTTCGCTTCTTTATCGTTAAGGCTAGCAGGTTTCTTTCTCGATTATGGACGCTATTTTTTAACATGGGATGCAAGAGTTATCAAAGTATAATTCATATTGGGAGTTAATACAAATCCATTCTATTAAATGGAAATTGTACATCAAATCTTTCACTAAATTATCCTATTACCTTTAAGTTGGCCGATATTTAAGTTTATAATTTGTTTTTATAATTATCCTGAAAAATATTAGGGTATAATATTCACAGATATTCATACAGATAGAATAGTATAAAATATATAGGAAGACTCACATAAAAAATAAGACTTGTACTATATGAGAGCGTTTTCTGAGTCCAACCAATGAGCAAAAGTCCGTGGATGTTTAGCAACCGGGTCTACGGTTCGAAGAGGCCCCATTTCACAAGGTTAATAGTAGTAGTGTTGCCTTTATTCGTGCCTCCGTAGCTAAGGTCACTTGCATCGGTTACTGATTATTTAGTTCACACAAAATGAGCTATTTGGTGCGGTAGCATATTGTTAAATTTAAAAGTAATAATTAAATAAGTAACTTCACATGGAATGCATAGTGAAATTATTTTTAAATTCAGATAGCTAAAAATACTGAAAATAAATCTAAAGATCGACTATTATTAAAATCACCACCCTTATGCACCCCCATACAACCATGTTGCTTGGATTTAAAGTTTATCGAATAGCCCCTATTCGTTTTAAAAAGGACGAAATTCAGGACATTTTATCAGAGTCATCTCCCAGGATCGAGGTTAGGTACCCTCAGATACTCAGCATGCTACGTATTCCAAAAAATAACCTCAAAATAAATATTTTATTTTACAGATAGTAAACGATATATCTGTGAGATGTAGCCCAATTAGACATTTGCAACTGGGATTCCGTTAGTAGATGGCCGGCCTTGGTGCAATGAATTCGTTTTTTTTTTTCATTGAAATAATTCACCACTTACCACTTTACGAACACTTACACTGCTGATGAATAGCAGCGAAACCCTCTGGGGATAAATATGTAGTGAAGTATAGAAAGTAAATTGCTAAAAAGAATGCAATTAAACTAAATGAACCTGCTCGAGTTCCACCGGATAAACTCGTAAATTACACTGGTTGTACGCCTCCCATTGGTTGGAAACACTGCTATAAAATTAAGAATAGCCCAGCCGTTTTGATTCAACAGAAAAGGAAAGCAACCTGAATATTTTACCTGAAAAACAATGTGCAAAAGAGGAATCTTTCTTTTATCAGATCTTTCAATGGTTTGAAGCCTCACATTTTAAATATTAATATTATACATGAGGTAATGTTAATGAAAGTAGACCAGGCATTTACAAAATACAAGCGCAAATTACAATTCATTAAAATGATCCTCTAAATTTAACACTCAATTGAGCAAAATGTATTAAATAAAGGCGTAAATTTAAATACAACTTCCAACTCAGCCTACTTAGCTACTAGATTTAAAACTCCTCTGTGTACAACTTTATGTAGTCTGTGCATACGTGAGGCTTCACGTGCTCGTACAGTTTTCCGGAGTCGCTGCAGCATTTGTTTTCTTGGAGAATTTCCAAAAATTATGCGAGAATCTTTCTCAGCCTCAGATAACGGTTGATCTTACGTTTATATTGAATATAATGTTACGCGACTCAGAGCTAAAGTCCCGTTACATAGGTCAATGTATCAAAATATTAGGCTCATCAAATCAGGTTAACGTCCAAATTCTGGAAATTTTCTCAGAATAGAAATAATATGGCTAGCTTCCGGCATCTGGGTTTCCGCTAACTAGAGATATCTCAATGATCTCTTAAAAGGCCATGCATTCAGAATTTTGCTCATTTTGATAGAAGTTAATTAGCATTTTCCTTCAAAAGATAAATAAAGGCGATCAAGAAAGATTGCGTCAAAAGTTTTTAAGACTCTTTCAGTGCATTTAACAGCGGTATCACAAGAACATGAAGTGAGATAACGTATTTCTCGTTAATATAGAGACGAAACTCACAGAACCGAGTCATTAATTCATACCCAAAGCCAGTGAGCCAAAAATCAGTTTTGAGAGGAGCTCTCTTGGTATACATTTTCCCTTGTTGATCCGGAAACCTTTCAATACGATCAGAGTGTAATATAGGGATCAGCGGGGTCCTGGGAATGCCAAGAGGCCTCACTTAAAAAAACAGAAATATTTAATTGCCTTTTTTAAGTTTGCGTTAGTATAATTTCACTAAAATGTACGAGAATGTATTTAAAGCCATTTTTAAGGTTTAGATAGAATAATAGAAAAGTAATAAGACTATTGGAATTTTAAGATTTTTTACAGCTTTAATGCAAGAAACAATTTCACTATTTTCGATATATCAAAGTTCTCAACTTTCTCACGTTCGATTGACAAAATTAATTTTGCCTAGCTTGCGAAATTTCCCTTCTTAAGTAATTTCTAATTAATCTTAAAGTCAAAAGTATCTTTCTCCCTATGTCACTGTTACTGACATTTTAAAACCATTCTATAAAGTATTTATGAGCTTGGGTAAACTTCTCTCAAACATATTTCGAGGGTTTCCTTTTTCCATTTAGGTTTCCAATTTCCAATAGATTCTCAAAGTCTCTAACACCCAGAAGCGCCGGACCCATTTCGAATCCCCCCTTTCAGACGGCATTAAATTTGGCTATACCGACACCAGAGATAGCACATTCATAAAAGAGTATATGTAAGTATAGAATGTATTTTTAAATGCAAAAATGCATAAAGACCGCAATCAATACGAATAATTTTAAACATAGCAATGGAGCATTTATCTAAAAGACCTAAAATTGCAAAGGAGAGGCTGTTTAGACCAATTCATAAATAGTCTTTTAAACTCTACGTAACATGAATCTTGTGCCTTGATCCTAATCAAGTGTTACAATGCCATTATGTTGCGAAAAGTCTTAGATATATAAAGCAATCGAAGAAACATTTCGCTTTTAACCATTAATCTGAGCTACTCGTCATATCTTTGCTCAGGGATGGGAAACCAATTTTAAGATTCATAAGATAGGCCTCATGAGAATTCAGGCCGCAATTAAGTGGCGTCTTGCCTAAATTCAAATTTGTTACAATCATTTTTCTGATTCAGTATTATCAGTTTGAATTCTGTTTTTTTTTCTTCAACGCATGTATTGCATGTATTTATTTGTATGACGGTTGATTCGGCACAGGTCAATCTTAGAGGCAACTTAGATCTCTCGGGCTTCCGTGAAATATTATCGCATGTTAATTTTTTTATAAAAGCAACAAAAATATCTATGTATATCCATATCTAAATAAATCTAACATCGAAACTTTAAATGAGAGAATGAATGCATTAGCCGACTGAACTAAAAGAGAGAATTGTCCATTTAGTTTTCCACTTGGAGTCATCTGCAAGAATGACTCTTGCAGATGAAGCTTGCCTCTTTATTTCGATTGTAGTATGTATGAAATATTATGAACAGGAGCGGCTATAAGTTCTCAAACACTCAGAATTTTGAGATACTTCATTATGTAATGAGAGAGAAATATTTATATACCCTAAAAGTAATCAGAATGCGTTGCTTATTTCGCCATAGGATATTTATTACGCGCACAAAAATGAATAAGTATACATAAGACAAAATATCTCAGAATAGTTTAGATAACTTTCCCCTTCTCCCGCAACATTATTTATCATCATCGGCCTAAATAATTGCCTCTATTCTGTAAGTTTCTGAGCAAAAAAGTTTTTACTTTTACATGTAGTAAATGTATCAGTAGCGAAATTCAAAATAGTGTGAAAGAATTGTGGATATCAAATTGTGGATATGTAGATAAAAACATTATTGTGGAAGTTAGGGCTGTTATTCATTTAAAATATAGAAGAACTTTTGATCAAATCCTTTATAGTTCTTGAGCAAACTACATTCTTTACAGTTATTTCGATCAAACAGCCTCTTTTTCCTAAACAAAACTTCTAGAAAAGTTCCTCTTCCCGTAAAAAAGAACTTCGCAAGCAAAGCATCGGACACCTAAGGCAACCGGCCTAAGGCACCGTCTTCAGTCGATAAGCAGAAGACTTATTTTCTTATCCAGATGATTTATTCGGTTTGATGGAAAAGAATTCTTTCAAGAAATGTATCAGTGAATTTTTTAGAAGTGAGTGAGAAAGAATTTAGGATATCAAGGTCAGGACTGATTTTTAAGTAGTATTTCAAATACATAGGAAATGTTATACAAATCTTTAGGAAAAATAAATTCTAAGAAAGTGATGAAAGACATAGGAAGTCTTAAATTTTCAAAGCTCGAATTTTTTCACTTCAGAAAAATATCATCCGCAATTTTCAGGCAAAATTTAGAGGCACTTCCGAAAAATTTCTATTTCTTCCGTATTCGAGAAACTTCGCTGAAGTATAATTTACAAACAAATTTAGCAATGATTTGGTACCCGTTAAAAATTTAATAGACGTAATTTAAAATACCATTCAGCAGCGAGTGAATAAAAAACAGGTTCCTTATAATGAATCGGTAATTAAATTTTTCTCCTTCCTGGTTCTACCTTAAGCCCCCGCAGGGCGCTTTTGTTTCTTCCTCGATCTCTTCCTTAAATTCAAAGACTCCAAATTTTCCCCTTCAACCACTCTACCAAATTATCCCTTTTCAAAGGCTTTTCTTTCAATCTTCTCTTTTCAACTTCTTTAAAACTCGCCTCTCATTAGAGACCCAATTACATCATCATCAATTTCATATCATAATTTAATTGGCACTCCATTCGTGTCCTTTTTCTTCCACCAGGAAGAATCTTATTGCTTGCCAAGAATTAACGCCCCGTACTTTTACAGAGTCTCACTTATTGATATTTAACAGTCAGGAAAAACTTAATTTGAGGGATGCTCGAACCCTTTAAGGAGGAGCTTAAAGAGGCTGTGCTCAAGAGAAGCGACTGGACGGCGTTCGACGGGCCTTTTCACTCTACCCGCCAACATTTCGCCTATCAGAAGCTGACTGACGAGTAACTTTGTGGTATTCCATTCCACGGCAGAAAAAATAAAATACAGAAACCACTCTTCTCAGCAAATTAGGTCCTAGTGATTTTTTACATTAAATAGGAACTAGTTTCCTGAGAAAAGTGGTCCCTGTTTTTTTTTTTGTTTTTTTCTACAATCAGAAGCTTCCGATGGTATGCACATGTGAAAATATACTCATCAGCAGTCTAGAAAAATTCTTCGAAGATATATTTATTATGGTTAAGACCTGTATGTGAACTTTTCACTGTGGATCTATCAGAAAGGATTCATATAATAGGGTAGAAGGTTGAAGACTTGATAGGAGGGAGTAATTAGGACTGTTTGTATTTTGAATGCGGGGAAGATACATGAGAGTAGTATCTAAGGTTTCACGAGTTAATGATATGGTTACACGACGAAGTGTAATTGATACATAAAACAGAGCCACTGATATCTTCAACTATAGAGGAAACGCAGCATAAGAAATTAAAGTAACAAGAGACCTGTCTGTAAAGTAATCAGCACGATGGCTGGGTATAACTTCAAGCTACCGAAAGCCCTCAAGAGAGAATGGGGCTTACTAGCAAATATGAGTGTATTACTCTGACCTTATTTTCTTCATAGATCAAAACATTCACGTAAATGGTGCATGGAGCAGACAAATAAATACTTCGCTGGATTCAGTAAGAAGTGAGCTGAATGAACTCCATTATTCAGAATCGTTCACACCTCGGTAGCTTTCATAATACTAGAGAATTAAAGATATATATTCTTCTATCCTGTACCAAAAGATCGACAACCGAGCATAATGCTGAAAATGCAGATTTAATTATCAGCATTGGACTTAACAAGGAGAGTCTTATGGTCGCAATGAATTTTGTTAGTCGCCATTCTAAATGTTTCTGAAAATTAAAAATATGTATTTACCTTTCAAAGTTATTTAATTTTAATTCAATTTAATTTATTTAATTTAATTCTGACTTTTTTCATGTCCGTTTCTCGTTGGGAATTTTCCTAGGTGCACGCCTTATCGTGCCAAGTCACCAAAACCCTTTTCCTTGTGAACAAATCTTTACATATGGCTGCAAGCAGACTATGAAATTCAATAAATTCCGACATAAATCCACAAATCTTCCTCCTTCCTCATTCAAAAATTTATTTAAAGCATCTTTTACAAGCCCAATTTGTATAGACAACCTTCGATTTCATTTTCAATTTTACATTACATTTATCGCAGGTTATCCACACCTCCTTCTCTTTGCGTTTCCTGAAGTGGAAACATTTTTTCATGGTGATAAATATTATCCCTGTTTTTCTCCACTACAAAACCATTCTTTTCCTTCATATATTTCTATTGCCACCCTGCTTGCTAAACATTTGTATATATTTAAGTTTAAAATCTTCCATGATTTTATGTATTCATATTTTTGTACCACCTTCTGATGAAGACTAAGCGGAAGATGGGAATTTTAGTCCCGATATCGCCCAATAAAGACGTTTTAATTGCATTTTATAGTTAATGCTTACATCAAAACAGTAACTAATATTTTGGAAAAAATCTCGCTCCAAGAAATTGGGAGAGTAAAAATTACCATTACTATGATAATCAGGTAAACTTGGATGTCAATTTACGAGGCCTTTCTCTCAAGGCTGTTACTTATTCAGGAAAGGAAAGACGTGCCTCGCGTGTCATTAGTACTGCGAGGAATTAATCGGTAGTTTACCCGGGCAAAAGATATTTGACATGAATTTTTGTGAAGAGAGAAAAAACAGGCGTAATATAATTCTATATCTATTTATCTATGTATTAGTTTTATTTATCAACTTGTCTGCCTGTTAATTTTAATTATTGTTCGTACCAATTTCCTTGTATCTATGTTTGCCGAACTGTTTAGATTTATTTTTCTAAATTTATGTTAATTGCACTCAATTGTTTTTGGAGATTAGTGTAATATTATTAACATATAATATCTCCAGAGGTTAGGTGGAAGATTTCGGCCTAACTTCGGCGTAAGAGTAAAATAATAATAATATTCTGCAAGTTCGAAAAGACAACTGCCGCCAGCTTTTGATTTTTACCTACCGCAGGCACGTGAAGCATATACATGCGCATTTAGCTAAAATTCAAAGCTCTATCTAGGTTGCACGGTACATATCGACTATCTCAGAATTTTATTTTACCTTTAAGTAGACATAACAATGAAAAAAGTCACCAACAACGAACGCATCAACTTACTATGAATACTGACATTTGACTAAACATACTGACTCACAAAGAACGTACGCAACTCCACCTAGTGGCATTTGACAGTGGCTGGGTCCGTTAATTCTAATTTATTGCTGGCAGCTCGTATATTCCGATAAAATATGTTTACATTAAGCAGACCGTGAAAAAAAGCACTTCGTGGAGGGAGAAAAAAATAATTCCTTCATTAATACTGTCAACCAGCTATTAATAATTTTTGATATTATAAATGAATAACCTACGCAGATTGCCGAGATGTTGTGGAACGCAAGAGAGGAAGAATAAGTACTTTTCCTCACAAACCATTTTTGTAGAGTAGTATATGTCCTTCCTCTCTCGTTAGGTATTTTACAAAAAAATATTCTGAAGCTGCTCTTGAATTCTGATCCCTAATGAATTACTTGCGTCTTCGATTGGATGGGGGATGATTCCCTCTCTCTGAGAAGGAATGTGGATAAGTTATGGTCACGTGATTCTCTGAAATTTGCCGCACATGGTGAAGGGCTCGGGGTTGAAAGATCTGAAGTACCCGAAAAGGTCGGCTTCACGGCAAATTTATCCATTTTCGGTAGGATACTTTGACTGCGCATATTTCTTTCATTCCCACCCATAAATTTTTCGAAGACATCTGTGCAGACTCTAAACGCACGCTATTTATATCCACTGCTTTTAATTGACGTCGGCTTCTGATGTACGCGTGTCACCGCATTATTTCGAAAATGTTCGTTAGTTATGAAATCGATATAAATCAGTTTGCGAAAAACTTCCCGCTGTCCAATGGCCTCGGCTATTCTCATTTATCACTCAACAATAAAACTGAGCACGGAAAAATGTTGCAAATTCATGGTCAACAGTTCATAAAGCTAAAACTTAGAGCTTTGTAATGTAGCAATATAAATATTTCCGGTTGCAGAAAAAAACAATCAACGGAATACATACACCCGTGATTACGCAAAATTAGATCATTTCGGTAGAACTACCTAAACTGAGAGTTAATATTTGGAAACGCCTTCCTAAAATCAAATTAAATCGAATCTGGGGCTATTAATTAAACCATTAATGCGCAAGTACAATCCCTGTAGATGGAAGGCTTCGTAAATTCAGCTAAGCCTGGAAGTCGAAAAATTTCCCCCCACTTGCATTTAAATAAATAAATACTGGTTGGAAAATAAAGACAACACTCCAAACTCTAGCTTTTTAAAAACAGCGACCTCTCGGGAGATAATTCTTTTAGTCTTTTCCTTAAAATTACATCTCTAAGTTTATACAGTTCATTTTAATAGAAGTAATCGAAATTTAAATTGTTTTATTTTGCTTTTGTGATTCCTCATTATAAAAAAATAAAATAATAATTTTAAACAGAGATTGTAATAATTTAGGTAATAATAATGTGACTCTATATGGAAGAGATTGAGACTATCAAGTTTCTTCTTAAGTCTAACTCTTCGTCGTATGAAATTTAAAAGGGATACGAGGTTCTGTAAGCTTTTAACAAGCTTGAAGCTGAGAAAAAGTACTTAGAAGAAAACTACTTTGTGATCTTAAGAACCTAAGTTTGCACAGGAAGTAATACAGCATAGCAGAAAAACACCCGTCCGAGGGGGGGATGAGAAAAATCTGCGAAATCTACTGAAGGTTAACTAAATTTTAATGAAAAGGCAGTTTAAATCACATCTGAATAGATTTAAAAAAAGGTACATATACATTATTTGATTAGATTAGGTACGTCGAACGAGTTATGTATACGTTCATGATGATGACTTTTTTCCTATTCATTTGATAAAACTATTTCACTCCAATATCAACTGTAAAATAAATATTATTACCAATGTATTTTGGAGAAAATGTTTACAAAAAAATCTGCAAATAGGAATCGAAAGGACACATCGGCCACAGTGCCGTAACTGAGTGCAGCGTCATACACAATCGCGATCCTTTAAAGAAAACTTTTTCCTGCTCGTCTTCCAACGTCGCCTGACTAGATGCTTCATTTCAGCAACCCTTACAGAGAAAACAAGCAGTGAAACCAAGCGTTTTCTTTTTTCTAAATAGTCGTCACCAACGCGGTGTATACAGTGTGTATACAGTCCCTCCAAATCTCTCTCCTTGATATCTCGAGGAAGTTCCCCTCCCAATTCGTGTAAAGCACATTCTTCGAAATAAGAGATGGACCCTCGTTATGAGGGAAACAGGACCCATGGAAAACAAGGAGAACTTTACATTTTTTTGAAAAGGCGCTCGAGGAATCATTTGAAGAATGGAGAGGAAGAGGCAATGAAGAGAACGCCTTCGCAGCACTTTCCCACCCAAACCCAGACTCAACCACACCCTGTTTTCTCAGAAGACGCCCGTGGCTCACTGCCCTGTCTCTTCTCAGGGACTACGCTGACAGAACTCTGAATATACTCAATTCGAGTGGTTAAACAACGCAACACCATAAGCGGACTTTTTCCTTCATCTGCTAATGGATTCTCTTTCAGGTTCGGCAAGGCTAGGGATGGCCGTCTAGTCTTTTCTATGCATATCTGTCCTAGGACATTAGAACGGCAGAAGGACTTTTATAGTTAACACAAAAGGACCATTTCTCTGTAGAACGTTCAAAGGATAAGCATTCGAAAAAGAGGGTTTGTAAATGAAGGAGCCCACGGATTTCTTTGGCCGCCCGTCAATGGGAAGTGCTTTTTCCCCAAATTTCATTCAAGACGCGCCATTAATTATAAGTTTTCACGAATAGGCGAAATCAGCGGGATAGTTTTCGACTATTTTCAGTTTTATGAATTCAAGGAGTGAATGTAGTCCCGATACTGAGAATTGCGGAATGCTCCCCTAAGAACAGGAAGAATTCGACATCAGTGATGAAGAAATATATACCAGTACTTGATCTGAAAGTTAGCTTTTTACATGCTTCGAAAAGAAAGTCATGTTACAAATGATACGAAAGAAGATAATGGGAAAAGCTAAATGGATTACATTCAAATAATGTGAAGTGACTAATATTTGAAGATAAAAATGATTTTCCTCCATAAATTCAGGCGAGATGGAGTCACGAGAGAGTTCCTATTAGGAAATCCATTGAAAAATAAAAGGAAAGAAAAAAAGTGATGGCCTGGATAATAATTTAGTATTATACAAAGGTTGGATAATTTTTTTATAAGAAGGGAACGTTATGTAGGAATTTTTGAGGAAAGCAAACCTCGTAAAAAAATCATATATGTAATTACATTCACTCTGTTTAAACTTATCTTCCACTCTAATTAACGAAATTGCATCGTTATAATTACCCCACTATCCGAATGACTTTCTGGAAAGAGTACACCATTTATACGTAAAATATTCTTATTATTTAATTTATCCATGGATAAACAGGTATGAAAAATAGAGGCATGACTGGGACTCGAACTCAGGTTCCGCATTTAATTTATTTCTTGAAAACGTAATTTCTTAGTGCTCTTCTTGAAGACATATCCCTCCAAGGTGGCAGATGGAGCAGCCATTTAACATACTAGTGCAGAATTTCTATCCCCCCTTAAAAGTGACAGAAAAACCATGCATTGTTAAACGATGACTGACGCGATAAGTACTATGCCATGCTTTTCTCACACCTTTCCTCGAGGGAGCGGCTTGAAATCAGTCTTATTTACATATGCTCCGACTGCCTCTCGGAAGGTGTGGTCGATCAGTACCTCATGATTATAGTACACCGCTAACGTATGCCGTGGAATATTGATTAGAATCAACTCATTCTTCCCTCAAGGTACGCAGAATTTCGAATGTTCGCAGAATCGACTGAGAACTCATTGAGAACATAAAAGGGCGAACAAGCGATGAGTAAGATTTCCATGGGAGGATGGAATAGTAGGATGAGATCGAACGCAACATCTTGCAAACCGAGACAACATTTGAAAAGAAGCCATCTCCGATTGGCTATTAGACTTCTGGGCACGCCCTGGTGGTTCAGTTTGGTATTCCTATCGCGCATCGCGTTAAAAAAGTCGACGAACCACTGCGACAAAACAAGCATCCCCTGTATATTTCATGAACACCATGAGTTAGAGCCAAAATATTTTCCTTTTCTACCTCCATGTGAATAGCCCCATTATAACTCAGCTCAACCTTTGGAAGGCAGGTTTTTGTCGTTACAGCGATATTTTTCTAAGCGGAAACTGCAAAATCCATTTTTAAGGAACTCAGAAAACGTTAGTTTGGAAAGGCGGTTATTCGGAGAGAAAATAAAATATTTTTAAGCAGATTCTCACGCGAAACGGCTCGAATAGGTTTTCATGATACTGATTCATCATCACGTTGGTGTTGTGAATGACAATTATTGACTATATTCAACAAATGTTAAAGAATTAGATTTGCAATTACTTGCAGAGAAGTAAATAATTAATATTATAAGAGGCTAATTCTAGTATCTACTTCCCTAACTTCTCAGGCAGTATCTGACCGCTTTTATATGATATTGACTGACAGTATATGAAAGGAAGGAAACATAATATGTATCCACTAGTCCTCAGAAAATTATCGCTGAATTTATCGAACAAGAAAAATCGCTGAATTTATTGAGCAAACCTATAATTGTCAAGGCAATTGTTGTCAATTTGCTGCTAGGTATGGAACGTAATAAATTTAGTTGATCTCCACTGACTTCTATAATGATTACTGAAGCAATAAAATACTGTAAGTTATTCCTATAAAGTCTGATATCATAATGAGAAAATTTACATGAATTTACAATTTCATAAATCTATCACCTAAATTTCTATTAATTGATAATGATTAAACCATTCCTTAATTATAATAATATGATGTAACAAATAGAAAGACTCATTCATAATAAACTCTATATAAATAAAACGATAAAAATCTCCATTTCAACCCTTCCTCAGAAATACCGTATTCTTATTTTAGGTAACTTGATACAGCCTCATCTTCGAGAAGAATTAACAAAAAAAAGGTTCAAATCATTGGAGGTATTGGCGCCGAAGGGAACATTTCAAGAAATGAAGATATCAATGCCGTTCGATGATACATGTAACCTGTCTCCAAACCGGTAATTTCAGACTCTTCGGGTTTAATATAATTTTCATTGGGATGGCTAACGTACAACGATAACGGTTCTGCTGAGGTTAACGAAAAACGGAATGGAATACCTTTCAGTAATACAATAAACGATTATTTGAAATACTTCCTGGATTTCATGCCTTGAAACGCACGAGCACAAAAAAGACTTCCTTATGGCCTGGAGCTGAAAGAAATGGTTGCAGAAAAATAAAGAGCAGGGATGAATTATACGGAATGATTAGCGTTTTCGCGTGTGAATAACTCGGAGAATCAAACACATAATGAATGGAGAATTCGACGATGTGAATAACTCGGAGAATCAAACGCATAATGATTGGAGTTAGAATTCCGTAGCTTTCAACTAATGCAAACTTTTTTTCTTATTTATATCTGATATACGAAGTAAACGACTTGTTCAGTGGGTATTTTAGATAACTCTAGGAAAAAATACTTCAGTAATGAAGCCTGAAATCCTTCCTCGTACATGAACGTTAAGACCTTCCCCAACGAACAAACACGGCATTTTAAAGGTCAATATTTTTGCTTTTGCTAAATAAACCTTAAAATTTAGCGGATTACAAAATTATGGGATGCTAAATCACGTCAAAATTTGACCTTATTTACGTAGAAAATCAAGTCAGACAGTTTTGAATTGAAAAAGTTGATTATGAGACAGTAAGGATGTTCTTAGGAAGAAAACGCTGAAATTTAGACCAGCAGCTATGCGAGACAGACAGCAGGTCAACGTCAGGTAGCAAGGTCAGGTAGAGAACGAACATCCTTAGGAAAGAACTGTAGAGAAAAGAATTTTTGCAGAACGGTAGAGTCATCAAATTGAGCCAATAAGTGCTGTTTGCCACTTTCATAGATAAAGCTAACAGATTTTGCGGACCGCAATTAAGGAAAGATAGATTAATTGCAATACGTATCCAAATAGACTATTTATAGAAGTGAGATTCATTCATTTAAGAAAGTTACTTTTGCTGAGTAAAATTTTCAAATAATAAGTAGATGGATTTCCAGAGGTAAGTTTTGGAGAAACGTCTTATATTTCCAATATATATTTTTCTTAATTCTTTAAGAAATACACTCCTCTCGTTTTGCGAGTATCTACTGAGGTTAATGCTAATTTAAATATAAATCAATTAGAAGTTAAATCCATAAATAATAAGGAAATAGGTTGAAATGGGAGAATGTTCGACTTTAAAACATATAGTTTATCCTATATATCAATAAAGATATAAACTGCAAGACTCTGCGAGTTCCCAATAAAGTCACTTTTTAAACCAATGGTTTATATCAAAAATCCCAAAATATTTTTTGAATTTTTCTCACTTTTGCTTCTTTGCCTTAATCCCATCAATTGTTTGAGCTGATGATTTTGGACGATTAGAGAAGATGATGATGAATTTGGTTTTGGCTCTGATTTTTTTTACGGCCGGATGCCCTTGCTTCCGCCAACCCTCATAGGGAAAATCGGACACACACATTCACACGGCCATTCCCTAACCAGAAATATCCGATAAGCCAGCGACGGCTTAGCATGCAAACCACTCCGCCCTCGCGCCCAGTTCTCTCTCACTCACTTATTGATCAAATATTACACAGCATAATTTAAACGAAACAAAGAAAGACAAGCGTTTCCCTATGATTCTGAAGGTTACCTGATCGAATGAGTAGACAAGCCAAAAATTAGGTACATCAGCCCTGAGGAACAACAACGCAATTTGTTTATTTTCTAATTCAAAAATGAATTTCGCTATTTAAATGAGCCATTTTATAATTTCGGGGAGTTAAGATTTGTATAAATGTCAAAATGAAAGATGATGTCCCCTCTCGTGTATTTTTTTGGGAAGCATTTAAGATTTTAAATCTATTCAATTTGACTTAAGCTGAGGATAGACGAGGAAAGAGTAGAGGAGTATTAAAGAATTATAGAGAGGAAACTATTAAAGCCTTATATATCAGGATTTTAGAAAAGCTGCGAAGGAGCGATTTGTCTTCATTACAGAGAGTGTACAAAGGTGACAGTTTTCAAGGGAAAGAGGTCTATTCACGTGTTGCTACGTGACTTCAAGCACGTCGTCTTCCAATTGGCCTTCATAGTTATATTTTTCAATTTGCTATTAACCGGGGCCATACCGTAATGTCACCGTATGAGCTTTCTTCCATCATTTTGAAAAATTAACGAAATAAGACATATTAATATACTCAGAATAAGAGAGATTTTCCACTGAAAAGAGCATATCATGCAAAATTCATGACTAAATGATGTTTGAGAAAGTCTCAAATCGATCCTATGAGATGAAAATTAGATGAAGATAAAAATTAGATAACTATCAACAGACGAACCTTACACGCAGCATTTATAGATAAGAATTAGTATCTTTTTCGTTAAATGTTTAGAAATGTTGTTTACAAATATTAAAGTTTTTGGCCTAGTAATTTGTGTAGACTTTAACTTAGCTTGTAAGCAATTTACAAGTAAAGTTTAAGTTGTAAATGAAACTGTAGTTTGTATCGGTAGAGAATTTACCAAAATACATTTTTAACCATAATATGTATACTCTATAACGAAATTTTTATGAGTATTTTATAGATTTTCTTATTTAGGTGTTACTATTTGTTTTATTGTTACATTATTTACTGCTACTAACTAGAGCATTCCCTTATTAGTCTCTCTACGCTGACTCAGGGCGGACTTATTTTTCCAATTTATATGAATAATAATACATTTATAATTTTACGTAAATCTCAAGAATGTCATCAAGTAATCATCATGTATTTCTGCCATCTTGAAAAGAAGGCAGAAATACAAAAAAGTGACTTATGATTGACAATTAAGTTTAAACGAATGGGCAACGAGGATTTTAATAGAAATAAAATTTCAATCTCTACGACGGAGCGATGCGGAAATTGGCATCGCATACGAAAACGAGTTCGGATCGAAAAAAGAAGGTAAACTTCTTGGCTGTCCAGAAAATCGAAGGAAACAATAAGAGACTTGCGAGTTGATGCACAGTAGAAGAAGAAAAACAGAAAGAAGGGGATGAGGGGTAAGGAATGGAAATGGAAAGGGAGATGGGAAAAGAGAGCAAGTTGGGGGGGGGAGTGAGCAGTTAGAGGAGGGACACAAAAAAGAAGCAAACAGGAAGAGAGGAGGCTTTGGATTCCGAAATGGAAAAGACCACCCAAGGGATGGCAGTTTGGGATGAGATGTAAGCGGCCAAATGGAAGAGGACCCCGAGATGAAATCGAATTTGTTGGAATGGCATTATGTATGCAAGGGACATATATATATATATACATTTATATATTGGTAAATACATATATAATATTTTTCTGAGCAAATTATTGGTGACTTTTCAACACGCAAGGGCCTTATCGTAAGTCAAAAGGGAATATTTCTAAGGATAAAGAAGGGCCATAGGAAAAAAATTGGATTTTTTTCCATTGGAAAGTCCGCTGAAAGGTCGCAGGAGCGAAACAGGCCCACCTCCAAGTTTAAGTTAAGGAGAGAAAACTGTGGACAGTGTTATGCCGTGGCAACATGCAGCCAGAGGGGCTTGTCGCCTTGTCGCCTTTTAATACACTTCTAAAATATTAAAATCGAATTTAGTCGAATTTTTCCGAAAAGGACGTCGATCAATAAGTATCTTGTCACCAGAGTACGTAATTTCCCACTTTGAGGTACTTAATAAAAAAATGCAAACTGAAATTTTTAATTTTGGCACCCCTCCTGACAAGTGCCTGGGGGGATTGCCTCGCTGCCTCATCCATTGGTGGCCCTGTCCATGTATAAGATGTCACCACTGATTCATTTGAACATACGTGTTACGTAAAATCATCTCGTTTTAGAATGCTAAGGAATGAAGAAACGGTATGTTGTACATTATACGAATATTTGCTTATGGTTGAGGTTTAACTAAAGTAACCTCCCGTGTAAAATTAATTAAATTTTCACAAATTAATAAATAAAGGCTTAAAAATTGGGAAAGTGTCTTTCCCGAATTTAATCCTGCCTTATTCATCCTATTCTATAACATACTTAACGAGAAGTCTAGAAATATAATTATTCCAAGTGTAAACATAAGCACATCGTAAGCATACGAAATGCATAAACTGTGAACCACCCATGAAGCATGTGTGTAGTGTTTCTTACAATAAAATAAAACATTCGGGAATACTGCGCAGATACATGCGTACCATAAGCGATTTCACTTTCGTCAAATTACATAATTCATAAACTAGTCTGGTAGGATTAGCATTGAATGCATTGGAATACTTTAAAATCATTCTTGCAGGTGCGCTCTGAGGATTGATTGCGTCAAGCATTTCCTTCGAAAACATTTGCATCGTTTGACATTTTTTAACATGAAATGTCACGTGTTTTGCTTCAAGTATATATATTCTTTCTTTCTTATGATTTATATTCACTAATGGTGACGTCGATTCCCTTTGGATTGAGGAATCGAGGAACTGAATCCATAATCGAGAAGTGTGGGTGCGTGAATGTGCGGATTACCGCGAAACGGAACCAATACTGACGAAAACTGAGGAAACTTTATAGAATCGCATCGATTTAACACTAGCATTACTCTAAAGTTTATACACGACCCCTACCCATGATTCTTATCTCAGAGAAATCAAATCTTTCCTTCGACTTTCATAGACATATTCATATTTGCGATATATGGCTATCATGCATAACAAAAGTAACTTGGTAATAGCAAGGCAATAAGAAATATAATTGAATTTTTTTTGATAAATTATCAACAATCCGTATTGATATTTCAGTATTTAAAAGTTAAACCGTAGTTCGAGATGCCTAAATCGCCATTGCAGACACGTTCCACTGAAATTGTGTCTTGGGACCCTCGCTGCATGTGATATGCGTGGAGATGACCCTAACCAGAGTAGTTATAAACAAGATAGCGGAGATTTGTTTGTCCTTATATGTCTCGGACGACAAGCTTCGTAAACAATTCTTCTTAGTATGCATTTTATAAAGAAAAGAAAACATAACGAAATGAATAACACGAGAAAAATTATTCTTGAAGATTTTATTTTATAATGAGCGTGCGACAAGGTCTTCTTAACTGAATGACACTGCTCAATGTCATAATTATTACAGTATTATTCAACTTTGGGTAAATTCTATTTCCATGTATTTTCGTAATACTTTACTTGACATGAGTTTCGTTTTAATGCTATGAGTCTTCGAACTATCTTTGCTGTATATATGATGCGCAGGTAAGAGTTGAAGGGACCTCGTTGAGTTACATTTCAAAGGAGCGCTTAATACTGTTGTCCCTGCCAATGAAATTGGATATAAAAACCCAAGAATCATTTCAAAGTATCTCTATTTTAGAATACACGAAAATAAATCGAGAGCTACCGGACAGCCAAGTGGGCAACGCGTACGACTTCAGTGAAAGAGGTCCCGGGTGCGATTCCCGGTGGGGGCCTACGTGCGAAATGACCTAAGTTGTCGAAGCACTTTTAACAATACTACTACTAATAAATCAGTCTGATTAATGATGCATCGCGTTATCTTACTGGCATACAGCTGAAAGGTTTCACGTAATCTTAGTTCTAGTAAATATACTATTTAAACGCCCAATGAGGATATATTATTAGATGCTCCAAATGATCCTTAGTTGTTAGAGATAACTGTTGGGAGGCTTTTGAAATAAAATCAAATAAAGCCAAGTAGAAATACGTCCAAGTATTCATGTGATTCATTCAAAATAGAATAGATCAGCCTACAATTCATAGAGTACAACCACCACCTAGGAAATAGACCGTTTATTGACCCCCTCTAGGCCGACGTCGGTACGTCGTATCGACCCTGATTTCCGTAAGTACGTCGTATCGACACCTTTAAAGTTTGATATGATTAAGTCAATGGATAAATGTATTAACCGAAGGAGTATTACCAGATTTGGCATTGAGGTGTTAGTAAAGTTTATCCGTCTTCATGTTTTTATAATTGCCATTCAGTATTTGTTAATATCCATAGGTCATTGTCATTTAAATTCAGCTGAACTCTGGATTTGAAAAAGTTTACATATTTAATCCATCCATTATTTACAACCCTTTTCTTTGCCCTGACTGAACTCTCGAAAGCTCGGCAGAGTTTTATGTGAATTTTATAATGTGAGAAAATAACCAGCCTCTGAAGTTGATAAAATAGAAAACTTCGAAGTAAAAGAACTTTCAGATTTTTTTCCATAAACTTGCGATCTTCGGCGATATGAACGTACAAAAACATGTTGCGGGTTGAAAGTCGTAAAAAGCTACCCCTATTTCAAAAACTTGCAACCGAAAACAGTAAGAGACTCTGCCAATATCCCTATCACTGAAGTTGACGAAAAGACACACTGCCGAAAGAAAAAAGCGAGCCAACTCTTTCGGAGCGACATCCGAAGCAAACAATCCTCGAAGTTTCGTCTCTGAGGGGAAATAAAACGAAAGTCGAAAGACTTTCCCCGGCGAATCCACTCTTGTCCACATTCCACCTCCTTTGCCAAATTTACTTCGCACGAAAAACGCTGCAAAAGTCCATATATACTGACTAGCTACAAAACAGTTACCATCCGAATTCAACGCTTTACGTACAAATTCACGAGGTACTTTTTCAAGTCTTGCATTTAATCATAGCGTAGCGACTGATTCTACACCGAATCCAGTATTTCTTACTTAAAATCCTGAAGATTTTGCCTTTGAAATCTTCCAATTTAAGAATACCTTTCAAACGAAAATTTTTCGAGCGTTACCATAGGCCTGAGATATTCAATGCAGCAGCAGTAGATCTCATAGGAAATTAATGACTTCCCTTGACTTGCAGGATATTTGATGCTGATTAAATAGGAACTTTTTTCAATATCGTGTGGTCACGAAATGCTAGTAACGTATCCAAAGAGAGAGTTCAGGTGCTACACGAGTATCGGTCCGGAAGACGATGATCCTGCATGTAACTATTCGTTTATCTGCTCTATCATATACCACTTCCCCAACTTCACCATACGCCAATCTCGCATCTGCCATTAACAGTTACGTAGCTTTGCCATTCAACACCTGCTAAATATTAAGAGTCATATTAAAAATAATAAAGAAATAAATCGGCATGAGCTGCGAAATGAAATTTATGTTTATATCTATATACACCTGGCCAGAGAGCCGATTTGCTGCGTGAATTTAAATAAATAAATACAATTTTCTTCGAAGAAATGAGTTTATCGTAACTAAAAAAATTGAAGAGCTCCTTTATTAATTTTTTTTCTTTCCTTGAGAGGATTCAGTCAAAAGAAAACTCTTCCAGTCGTAAAATTTTACGTATATGAATGCATAGAAAACTCCGTACTATGATGATGACCACGCTGAAAAGGTATTATATAGATATGTTTTAAATAAATTTTTGAAAAATTGACTAAGAGAGAAATGTGGTAAGAGGTAAAATAATCTTAAAAAATATAGTTATTTTTCTAAAATTAGACCGACCTCTTAGAAATTCGCACATAATATTAAATTAATGTCTTTAGGCGGGAGAAACAGACTAGAAACTCCCCATACACAAGCTACCCATCCTCAAGACTAATTCCTTACAAGAAAGACTATAATTATAGATAGAGCACAAAATATCATAAGAGTACTAATTTAAGAACAAAAGACTTAGCTGAACTGTTGGGTAAAATGATCTACAGAAAGAAAACCAAAGAAAGGGAGAGAAGCACCTGTGACAACCTATAGCTAGTGATAAGTCAAATTGAAAATTGTAAGCCTAAAAAAAATGCAATCACTATACTTTATATAAAATGACTCAATCAAGTCATAGGAATGCAATAAAAATCAATATAATGCAACATAATTCAGAACAAAAGAATACTCTTAAATTCTACGACTATAAAAGACAAAGTAAATTTTCAGGTAGTTGTGATAACGCTCGTAATAAAAGAAAGGGGAGACTCAAAATATAAATTGTTAAAATATTAATAATATGTGGAGTAAATGATAAAGGTGTGACTGCAACATTACTTGAAAGATACTGTGCAAAATATATGATCTCACGAAAATGGAAAGGTGCAGTATTTACAAAACCAATTGGCAACTAAAATAGAAAACAATGACGTAGAATTCCGAGGAAATAAATAAATAACGTCTATATATTGGGCGAAATTGAGACTTTGGAGTCTCCTCTTCCATTTAGCACATAGAGAGAATATTAGATTGATTCTAAAGATATCTGGTGGAACGCGATACCTGTACGTCACAGATTTTTCCTCTTGAATTTACTTAGAAGAAGTTAAGAAATCAGAAGCAAAAGAATAGTGTGTATGAGAGAATTGAATGAATAGCAGCGCATCGATCATAGGAGAAACACTCCAACAAACTTATGCTCAAGTACTCCACAAATCTAAGTAATAAAAACGTTGTGTAAAAGAATAGAACAAAGTTATAAAAGTATATAATAACGAAGGAAATAAATTTGATTTCATAACTCCCAACTTTGATGATAATCATTTTATATTATTCAAAATAAAATTCGATAATTTCGCGCACTGATTTAAGTAGAGGAGCGTACTAAGTAGTAGTAAAATAAAATTTAGCGTATTTGAATGAAATTCTGATTGGTTTTTCATATCAAAAATATTTCCTAATTTCAATGAGAAAAACGATTCAGTTTAAGCTCATACATAAACAAGAGAAGTAATTCTAAAAACAGGATAAGAAATCTTTATCACTGAATGATGGAGTTTCGTGTGCTCTTCCTCTTGGTGAAATTAATCCCCTCATTCAGCTCATCTTTGCGTCCACATCTCGTGCCTCTGGAACCACACCACAACAAGACTCTTTTGCAGCAAATCCGAAGCATTCTCGACCTACAACTCCATCAACTCCGTACTTTTCCCTTCCAGACTTAAGAAAGTAATCAGCGAGTGCACTGTACCCGAGTTCCTCTGTCGAGAAGGAGCATTTTTTCCGCGCTAAAACTTCTTCCGTGTAATGGCGAGGGAAGAGAGGGAGATAATGTGATTTTCTCTCGCTGGATCCGAAATTTGCGTGAGAAAAATGAACCTCGGGAAATGCGGTGAATTTTGCAGAAAAATCAAGGGAAGGAGAGAGAGAAAGAGAGAGAGGTGTGGGAGGCAAAATTCAGCACGCGCTACTCTTGTGTACCTCCCTTTCACGTTGTTTTTCCCTTGGGCTGGGGAACGGGATATTCTCATTCACATTTCGTCTCGAAGAAAAAGGGGATTTCTCTCAGCGGCCGCACAACCATCCAGTGAGAAAGCAAAGAAAAGGAAAAGCTAGGGGAATCAAAAAGAGTCACTCCAGGAGCATGGAGTGAGGCGAAATTTGGTGGGAGAAAAGGACGGAGAAGGGAAATTTCAATAGAAAAAAGCTGTCCCCTTGTCTAACCTTTTCCGTCTCCCAAATTTCATTTTCGACCAACTTCGCACCGTATTACGGGCCTTTTGTCTCCGTGATATCCTTTCTGGAGTCGCCAGACGCAGTTATGTGAGATATCACCAAGAGTTACCCTTCCTCGGGAGGATGAAGGCTTCCCTGCTATCGGTTACTTCAACAGAATCGGCGATGGACTTCTTAACTACAAAAACTTCATAAAATTATTACTCAATTTTTTATTGTAATTAACTGGAGAATTCTTTAATTCAGGTGCCTTAGAAAACCTTATTTCGACTCCAAAAATCCACATAAATTCATTTATTTATTTATTTCACCCTTACGGCGAGGTTAGGCAGAATCTTACACCCAACCTCTGAGTCATTGATATAAAAAATTACTCAAATTAAGTCCACTTACAACTAACATCTTTGGTAAATTAATACAAATGTAAAAGTCCTAATATTATATAATGCTAAACCTAAATTAATACAAAAATTAAAAAAGTAAAAAGAATAAAGAACACAAAGTAAATTTAGATAAACTCAAAAAGAGATAGCCAGCAGGTAAAATATTGAACTAAATCAGAATGATGCACGAACTTCATTTTTTTCCAAGTTCTAATTTATTACGAGACAATATTGATTCGCATTGAATGGGGGACGCGCAAGACTAAAGTCGCAAAACAGTTCAATTCTTCGTAAATTTTAGGAATAGAAATTTTAGAATGCTAACTAAAAATGTGACTAAAATAATTGTACAGTGGATGAGACATAATTTAATAAAAAGATAATGCGCACAGAACAAGATGGTAAAGAACAATAACGGGCCACCGTTAACCATGTGTGTAGCGCGTTAGACTCTGGTCCCGGGTTAGATTCACGGTGGAAGTGCATATGTTAGGAAGGACCACAGCTGTCGAAGCAATCTTGAAGGTACTACTAATAAGAATATCATAAATTTTATTGACTACTTTTTGCGATCAAAACTTATTTTAAATTATAAGCTAGGTAAATTAATTATGAGAATTTAAAATAGAAATTAAAATAGCGTGTCAGCTTTCAAATCTAGAACTGCTCGCCTTTACCGAGCCAGAATTTATTTTCAGTATTTTGCTGGCATCGAAAGTACGAAAGAATTGCCGATTCAGTTCATAAAAGACATCGACGTGCCGTAAAAGTATTCACTATAATAGACAAACAGAATGTTTCAATCCAACCGCTTATTCACTCTACTTACCAACTCATAGAATGAGTTGGTAAGTAGAGTGGGAAACTTGTTGGGTTTAAAGGAAAAACTTGTTGGGTTTAAAATTAATAAATGAAAGGGACATTTCTCATTTATGCACCACTGATAATTATTTTACATCTTTAATAAGGTATGTTAATAAATTTATTTTCGATGAATTTCAAATAGGTTTAACAAAACATAAACAAATACGGTTGAATTGTAAATATTAATTAACATTAGAAATAAAAATCAGTACGGCAACATTTACTTTGCCGTACTGATTTTTATTTCTAATATTAGTTATGATTTATAATTCAACCATTCTATTTATTTCAACTAATCTAATTCCATACATCTATTTCACAGGCAAATGTGGCTGAAGCAGTACTTTCTAATTTTGATATTTTGGAAGAATACCCGTTAAAAATGTTGCATGGCATGTTAAAAAAATTCCATTTGGCATGCGTACTATAGAATTGGGGGTTAAGTATTCTTAATTATCTGAATTATTTATCAGCTATTTTCAAATACGAAGAAAGAATGACATCTAATGAAATTTTTGGAAAATATATCGGAAAAGAGTATCAATATTTTCAAAAATTAAGGGACAAGTGTGAGAAAAAAATTTACATTACTGCATCTTCAATCTCTCGTGTTCCAAAAACAGAACAAAGAAAAACCGCTCCACCAGCCATTTTTTCCTTCAAGGTTTCGCTACTTTTGAAGAATGCAATCACATTTTGAAAGATGTTACTCTAAGAAAATTGCTCGAATTTCTTTGTGCGATTCCCTGTAAAGCAAAGCAATTTGATGATAAGATTTGAGCCAAAACTTCTTCTTGACAGTTAGATTGGAATATGTTTTCTCACAAAGAGTGCACGATCATGGACGACCCGAAGAATGAAAAGTTCTCAAAAACTGTAGCACAGGGAAATAAAAATGAAATTCCTTATTTCACAAACTTTTATGAATCCCTAAACAACTTCTACATCGAGAAATCTTGCTCGACACGTTCCTTTATTCTCTAAGGAGCATTAAGGTGAAAATTGATTTTAAAAAGAAATTCGATGCATAAAATCGTGGCACTATTGTTACTGTTTTGTAACATTGCTCCCGTTCTTAAAGTACTAAAATTAGGACATGAATTTATGGATAAAATTTATATTCTGAGTTATTTTTTTCCAAATACAATTCAAATAATAATATACGTAGGTAAATGAGTTTCCTATGACTTGCGAAATTATTTTAAGAAGTAAAACTTCCGAATAATCCACGAGAATTTCTGCTGGGTATGATACTAGGAATCGGGCTCCCGGATAGCCAAGTGGGCAACGCGTTCGACTTCGGCAAGAGCGATTCCGGGTTCGATTCCCGGTGGGAGCCTACGTGCGAAATCTACTCTATCGAGATTGAAGTCACACCGGGTACTCCACAGGGTAGCGTTCTAGGGCCACTTCTTTTCTTAATATACATAAACGATCTTCCTAAAAATATTAAATCTGAAGTTAGGCTTTTTGATGATGATTGTATAGTACATAGGCGTATAAGGGAAAGTCTACACAGAGATATCTTGCATAGCGATCTACAACAGTTGGCCGAGTGGACAAAAATAAATGAAATCACGATAAACGTAAATAAATGTAAACATAACTTTTTCTAGAAAAATGTCACCTGAAGAGAACCATTATACAATAAACGATAAAACCATTCCCACAGTACCAGACTGCAAATATTTAGGTATTAAACTGTCCGAAAATCTCAAATGGGGGAGTCATATTGAAGATATTACCTCGAAGGCGTATAGGAATCTTCACTTCGTAATGAGAAATCTTAGACGGAGTGGGAGGGAAGTCAAGGAAAGGGCGTATAAAACCTTGGTTAGGCCCATAATCGAATATGCGACGAATGTTTGGGATCCGCATGAAACGGGCTTAAGTAAGAGACTCGAAGGTGTTCAAAGGAAGGCGGCTAGGTACGTAGTTGGTAACCATAAGAAGGACGAGAGTGTTAGTAAAATGTTAGATCAGTTGGGATGGGAACCGTTAGAGTCAAGGAGGAGGACTTTCAGTTTGACGGGTATATTTAATGTGCGGAACCGTATAGGTGGTTGGGACGAGCTACACCAGAGGTTTCAAGCTCCAACTTATATCGGACGCGGTGACCACAGTTTAAAAATAAAAGAGCGAGAACAAAAGACTGATTTGGCCAAATTTTCTTTTATAAATAGAGGAATACGGGAATGGAATTCATTACCTGGAGAACTTCTCATTCCAATGCCAGAAAATTCCAAAAAATTTAAATTTAAGATAAAAAGTATGCATAAGTAAAGTATTTGGCTCACTTTTAGTTGTATATATTGGCTTACTTTAGCGGTATTTTATATGCATAAGTTGTGTATATGTATGTTATGTATATGTATATTATGTATATGTTTAAATTATGCTTCTGAATAACTTCATGTATAGTTTTAGTATTTGTTA
Organism: Ladona fulva; assembly: GCA_000376725.2. Taxonomy (NCBI): domain Eukaryota; kingdom Metazoa; phylum Arthropoda; class Insecta; order Odonata; family Libellulidae; genus Ladona; species Ladona fulva. The sequence goes on from KZ308161.1 coordinate 1,466,599, forward strand.
AATTTTTTTTCTGGTAAATGTGCTAGATATGTAAGATATAATACCCCTAAACATGTTTTTGTTTTGATTTGTGCAATCATGACTTCAATGTGCCCATTTATTCTATGTAATTATCTATTGTTTTATTGCAATTCTTGTGTAACATTGAAAAGATCTGTAGTGTCCACTGGAGGTTTTTGGAGGGGTTTTCCTCCGGTCTTTGGGCAAATGCTGGACATATTACAGCAATTTTCTTTTATTCCCCTGACCGTTACCACCTGGTATATACCAAATTGCAACGATAATGTAAACAAATAAATAAAAAGCAAGCATAACAACTGCTCAGTAGCTACCGTGCCTTTTTTCCACTAGAGCTAGAGGAATTTGCAGTCACTTTGTGGAGAATATTTTAATTTAGAGACTCACGACAAGATCTAGGTTAGATTCGGTAGTAATCTTAATTCCTACTATAATTTTAAAAAATCTAAAAGAATCTCTATCCAAAGTTAACGTTGCATGCGACAATGAAGGAGGAGACAAAGTTTTGGATGAGCTAGTGTATATATGTTTTGTAAATCTCGTTTCAAGTTTCTTTTGTAAAAACTTTCTACCTTTTAAGTCTTGCACTATCTGGCTATGCAACCTAAGTAAAGTTATTTATTACAGAACACGATCTGGCGCAAACATTAACTTTAGATCCATTGCTGATTTCTCCTTTCCGGGGAATTTTTGGCTATATTTTACGACCATTTCTCACTTAATTGTGTATGATTCAAGAGGAATACCGCAGTTGTAATTTCGCAGCTTTGTATGCTGAACTAGACACCAGTTAACTCTTCTGTTTGTAGTAGCCCCTGAAGTAATTAAGCAAATCCATGTAAAATTTTCATATTCTAGAATAATATTTACTAAATATTAACTGAAGTATTTCGCATGGATGTATTAGAAAAATTAGGACTACATGAGGAGAGTATCAATTTAATCTTTGAAATGATGAACACTCACCGTATAAGATTATGTAAACCCGGGCCATTATTTATCAGCAGATACAGCTTGAAATAGTAACCCGCATACCCATAAATCATAACTCACGCAGTTGTTCCTCTTTTCAGAGATAAATGTCCTCACGATCGATGACAGCGGTCGAATTATATATTCATCCCCTCCCCTCGCCTCTCGCGAAAATAATATCTTACACCTCAATTCATCAAGCATTTTTTATTCGCAACATTGCCAGCCTTCGGTGCAGCAATTGCTTTGATTGTTGTGTAAAAAGCATTATGTTTGAGCGGAAGCTGTATATCACTGAGAAAACCTTAGTCATGCTAGCTTTGAACGTTTTGAAAGATTAATGCTCGCAAACCTCACTCCTCTTTACCTCGTGATAATGCTACCCTCGCTTGCATTCCGAGAACAGACTTCAGTCGCTTTATCTCCCTTAGCCACATTAACATTTTCCACGCTACCCTCTTACATTATTCTTTTAGTTTTTTGTCATGTCACTTGTACCTAGCAGATTTGCTTCGGCATGCATTATTGCGATTCGAATCCTGCTTCTTTTTATCAAGGACGCAAACGCAACAATGCAAGAACATTTAAAAACAAATTTATCAACGAGCATTCACTGTCAGCAAACGTAATTCTAAAACAACTCTAAAAATTGATTCGAGAACGAATAAGGCAAAGGATACTCCCTTTAACGCAAGGTATCTTCGTGGCATATTTCATATTAAAGTTTAGCTCACTTATAAACCACAATAATAATTTTGTAAAATGAAATCCATGGCGCATCAGCTTACGTGACCTCATTTACGATACTTCCTATGGGTTTTCTGGACCAGTATGGGTCCGCTTCATATTGATTCTCGAAATGTACACATTTTTGGCGATTTTCTACCACGTGGAATACAACCCAGTAGCGCATCCAACCAAGGTGAACGGGCAATACACATGGCTATCCAGGACCCATCAGTAATATTCTTCCCCAAAATTGTACGAAATGAGAAAAACTGAGCAAACGGTGTCCGTAGCTTGTTTTTAATACTTACAATCTTTGGATTTCAGGCGCCATTGCATCAAGTACGAATCTTAAAGACAATGAAGCCCCTCGAAGGATAAATCGAAAAGATGGAGTCTACTGCAACATATTTCAATCCCATTATGAACAGCCACAGGGTGTGTCATGAATGGCAACCCATAAATATTAGGAAATCTAGCAACTATTCCCATATGCATTAAACCCCCTTTCAATTTTCGCCAGTTTAATCTCAAGAAATTTGAATTCCCTAATCAATTTATGGCGATGATATTCTTTACCCAGTGATACAATTGGTTGTATTTGTACATACGTTTACTTTGCAAGGAAAAGCATTTCCTTTTTAAGCCAATTTGACGACCGAAATCATCTCACTAACTTTTATTACCTTAACTAGATTATCCCCTTCCACACACCGCAAGGCGGCTTGCAGGTTATTTATGTAGATTGACAAAGCATTCCCTAAACAGTGTGGAAGAGACGTGGCATGGTAGAGTGGTTAGAATACCTGCCCGGAAAGTGGGAGACATAGGTTCGAGTCCCAGTCATGTCACTATTTTTCACACTTGTTATTCCCGGGTGGTATTTATGTAGATGTAGAAAACACGTCATTGTTATTCACCTCTGTTATTCCCCTCTCATTTTTTAAGTAAACAATATTTATTCGTTTTCAGAAGAGATCTCATGTTTTTCTGCAATCTACGTTTTCAACGAATTCAACTCGATCCTTTCACCTTCGGGTGTATTTACATCCATTTATTTCCAGCCGGTGCTGAGAGACATTTTGCTTCAAGATGTAAGAAAATGTTACGGATACGTCAGTTTTCATTCTAGGAGCGGAGGAAAGGATTCTAGAAAAATATTATGATGAAATCAAATTGACTTAGAAATTATCATCCTCCATTTCCGAGTCTCTATCAAATAACCATTTCGGATTCTATTTGCTTTTTCACTGTAAATATAATCTATTGAGCGGTTATTTATCATTTATCACAGTAAATGTTCGTTTCCTAAAATTTTGTACTGTACATTCTGTATTTATATTTCCTAAAATTCATCAAATAAGTGACCATAAATGGAGGATACCTCCAATGAAGAATGAGTGAATGAATCTTACTAAAATGCAGCTACGTTTATGAAAAGTTAGGAGAGTAAGAAGAATAATATCATTTATTCTTTCAGTAATATACATTTGAAAGAAAATTTGGCAGTTGTAGTTAGATAATTCCGCATTTATTCATTCACTAATACACAGACTAGTAAAGTAGCTTTTCAAGAGAAGGTAGTTGATATTTCCAAATGTTATCGTCTGAGTTTGTGATTAAGCATAAACTAAGATTACTTCTGGGGGACTTTAAAAATTAAAATGATTATAAATTATTATAAAATATATAAAATATCATCTTTCCTCTATGTAATATAATGATAACATCAGATTTTCTCCCGAAGTTTTAAGTCAAAATCTCCAAATGCGACATGATCAAATACACGGCCATTATCTTCTTATTTTATTCTTAGGAAAAACTACGCCTTACACCTAAAATTACGTTTTTTTGACTAAATTAGGAGCTACGTATATTTTCAAGTTGAAACCAGGTTCTCCCGTGGGCTATTTTGCAAATCATTGCTTTATAGAGAATAACTCACTTTTGGGGTCTTAATCAAGACTTCATCTTTTTGCCGCTGAGGTGATTTGGGAATCTAAGATTTTTTTACACTTCTTGCAAAAAAAATCCGGATTCAAATCATTGATTACTCTTCGGAGATGCCTTAAGTAGCTACTCTTTGAGATCTACGTTTCATTGAACACATATATTCACTCAGTTTATCGCAATGTAAAAGTTTTGGATTTTAAAATGTAGACAATTAAGTTTTAAATTATTGTAACCAACTTCAGTAAAAACTGGTGGCTGTGTAACCGGTATCCAGTAGTTGGCTTTCATAGCAGTTGCTGCTTACGGAAAATGTAGAATATAGCAACTACTGCCTCGAAAAAGGAAATGGCTAACTTAAAATAGATGTGTTTTAAAAGGAAAGGGTTTTTTAATTTTATTTTCTTCCATCGGTTCTCGTAAGGTGCCAGATTATAGCTACAAATCGTGTTTCATTCTCAAATGGTTTTCAAGACGTTACAATTGAATATGATTATCAAAAGTCTAAAAATTTTACTAACGATATTATTTAATAAAATTAGAACTGAGATATTTTTCACTCTCATATAATTTTGATCCATTTATCGTTCGACCTTTTACGATTAACACTTTCTGCTTAACCCTTAACATACCAAGTCTAGGTTTGTCTATGTTATTTACCAAGCTGGGGTATTTGGAGGACCCACATGGTTTTTCTTTTATTTCTTAATTGTTTGCAGCTACAGATTACTTAAAATAGGTTTTTTGGGTTTTTGAAAGATATAGATCCAGGCATATTTTGTTCAACAATATTTTGTTTGTTTATTTTAGTTGTAGTAAAAGTAAACCAAATATGACCTATATACTATTACTAAATTCGAAAAAAGTGATGCACTACAAATGTGATGCGAAACATGGCAGCTAGATCTTAATGTAGATTAATGCTCTGTAGTAAATTTCTTCGAAAGGAAACAGTTGCGTCAGAACTGCCCGTACAAAATTAGTGGAACGAATTTAAATGTAGTTGACTCAGTCGACTATCTTGGAATCACCCTTACCAATAATTTAAACTGGAGCACACACATTCGAAAAATATGCGGTAAAGCAACTAAAAAGCTCGGTTTTATAAAGCGTATTGTAGGTAGATGCGATGAAAAAGTTAGAGAACAATGCTATTTCACGTTAGTTAGGCCCCAACTGGAATATTCGGCAAGTATATGGATGAAACGAACTCTCGCGAACTCGAGAAAGTGCAGCGTAAGGCGATACGTCTTGTTAAAAAGTGCTACGATAGAGAAGCAAGTGTAACGCAAATGCTCACAGACGCAGGTTGGGAATCCTTGAAAGAAAGGAGATTAGAAGCTAGGCTGCGATTGTTAGATAAATTCAGAGGAAATACATTTTCGGATGACGTAATTGATATTATGCGACCCCCCTGCTACTTTGCCCGATCCGACAGTGAGCGTAAAATAAGAGAAATAGACGCGAGGACAAGTCGTTTTAGAGACTCTTTTTTTCCGCGAACGATACGCGATAATAAAAAATTAAAGAAGTAATTCCGCCCTTGGTGTTTACACCCCCTGCCACACGCCGGAAGGCGGCTTGCAGGGTACTTATGTAGATGTAGATGAACATTAAAAATCTTGCTGTAGATTTCGTCTATCATAGAAGCTCAATCGTTTTATTAAAAAGCTCGAGCTCGATCAGAGCGCATATTTAAGAAAAGCCGATAACGGGGTAGAGCAAGCAGAACTTCTATATTAACTTAGTACACCAATCGGGGTCCCGCCGGCACCCCAAGGGAATTTTTATTTATTTATGTTTCTATGAAAGAATTTTATAAAACACTAATTATATTTTTTTACCTTAAACTGATGCTGGAAACATATAAAGGCCAAGAAAAAAATAATTGTTACAGTTACAGCGGGATCACTAAAAATGTAATTCTGGGGTCCTCTTAGAACCCCCCTGGTATGCCAAGGGTTAATAGACAAAATAGACCACACAAGATGGAGAAAAAGACATTGTAAAAGCCGAAATCTATCCCCTTTAATGAACCACAGCTAGATCCCCTCATTTTCTCATATTTGTAGTAGAAACTTACGATTCTTAGTGAGAGTGATCACTCCTATTGTTAGCGCCGCTGCATGACGCACAAAAGATGAAAACTCGTCAGGTTCTACAAAAAACAAGCCTATTTTCCTTCATCCGCGTTCAATGTAAATGAAAGAGAACAGTAATGTTGATCATCAATTCTCATCATATCCTCGCCTCCCTTAACAATATCTCGCCTATGGATAAGACTAATTTCCCTTTGTGCTAGTATGGATAGAGAATGGTTCCGGAGAAATAAGAGAAACCACGGGAGGGATGTTCTAGAAGGGCGCCTCGCTTGCTCTCGGATGGGAATCCTTTAGTTAGGAAGCGGAGGTGTGGGAGGAAAGGCGGATGTGGAAGAAAAGAAGAAGAATAATGGGGAAAGAGCGGCACAAATGGAGGGAATTCGGAATTAGGAGGGGTTTTAGGTGTCTCCTTGGTCCCAGACGCGCCTTGGGTGGGCGGTGACCGGTTTCGAGGGACGAAGGGTCAAAACCCACCCATACACAACGCTTCTGCGTAAACATTAGAATCATTATTATGCAGAGCTCCCTCAAAACGGAGGGATTTACAGTACCTAAACATGGATGCGCCGGAACGAAGCTATCTCTTGGAGTTCCTTTCGACTAAACAGATTTTATCCGAGGGTGATTAAATTAACTGATAGCAAGATGAAAGGGAGCTTCTTCCCTCAGAGGAGTGTACGACGAAACGTGACTTTCCTTATTAGATGAACACGTTAGTTTAAACTCGATTACGTGACCGTTCCCTCTACCAATGAATACATTCCTTCCATGTGCGTCGCCTATCTTGATTTGGGTATATAGATTATCCACAGGTGAAAAGAAATTTGTGAAATTCATGCGTTAAAAGAATAACTCGATTCTTTCATGTTTTTAGGTCCGGCTTCAGAGATCTCGTATCTGTTTTCTGCTCAGTTAAACTTCTTCGCTTGCATATATCACATATACATTAGCAAATGAACGTTTGTCCATAAACGTAATTTCACAAATGATGAAGCAACCAAATCTGCTTTCCTCTGAGTAAATAGCTAATTCTTTGTCTCATTAGTAACATTAACCATCTTATATTTTCTCGAAAGTCCAGCAATTCTACATTATTATTTCATTTGTCAATTTCCACGTTTACAATCAACGGAAAGTTCTATGGAAGCCATAACAGATGGCGAAATTCTGAACGAACATTTACATTGTAGGTTTTCTATAGCTTGAGATTACTTGAATAAACATACCGATAATGAAGTGAAATACAAACAGCTTGGAGGTTCATCCGCATAATAACAAAGAGCACCGGTAACGAAATATAATGTAGAGTAATTGGATGACATTTCATATAGGAACATGGAATTTTGCATCATATTTTAGAAAATTAATAGGTAAACGAGAATACTTCCTTAATCATTCATGAAAATTCTAATCTCTCAGAATTCGCAATTAACTCAAAAGTTACGAAAGACGCATCCCATTATGAGGGAGTGATACGACATATGTTGGCTGCATATAATGATTTCCTAAGGCCATTAATGCGATATGATGATAAAGGAAACAAAACGGACGAAAAATTCCAAAACAATCTGAGAATAAATTGGGCATACCCGTTATTTGACCGGTCGTGTGCACCGCAGGCCTCACAAGGAGAAATGAGCACATAATCGTATGATTCTATGCTCTGAGATTCCCCATCGTTCTCACGAGGAACAAGGAGCTCATTCCAGAGATAAATGGATTGAAAGGGAAGTACTCCTTATCGAAACGAGCTGGCATCGAAGGACTTGCAGCCATTAGCATAATTTGTGAGAATTCATTCTAATATAGTGTTGCACAAAAGAGAGCTAAGTTATTTATACAAAGACTTCGCATTAACATAGAGCCACCATCCCTACGTTACAAGAATATAGAAGCATGCAATGGAATTATCTAGGAATTCATTAATGAGTGATGGATTTAAATCATTCAATAGTCTTCCTGAATGGGTCCGCAGTTATTGGTAATGAAAGAACTTTTAGATAGGAATGAGTAAATATTGTATAAGATGAGGAAATAATGGCAGTTTATTTACTAAGGAGTCCGACCTTTTTATTTTATTTTGCATCTTACCTTTTTAATCTTTTTATATATCTGATTTTTAAATCTTTGTTTACAATATCTGTGAACTTGTAATTTTGTTGTTTGAAGTGGATCTTTTGTTATTATATATAGTATTAGAATACTTTCTAAATAAATAAATTACTACTTCTACCTATACCATTGTCTCCTCACTTTGTTACTTTAAATGGAAAACATGCATTCCGTTTCCATTTCTTTTGGAGAAATTTTACATTTATAACTTTTTCTTGTCCTGCCCTCTTCAACACCACACTTATTCTGTGATCAATTCCGAATTCGAAACTCGAAGTTATTAGAAAAAGTTCATTGATATCCAAAAGACCAAAGATTTAGATTATCATCGGAGGGAAGTCGAAATCAACTCTAGTTCTCGTAATGAATGACAAAGCTCTCTCAAACTTCTCAGTGAAATAAGGAGGTCTAAGTGAGAAAAGGGCACATATGTCCGGCGCTCTAAAAACCAACTGCTAGCTCCAGGGCTAAAATCATCATCATCATCATCATTAGTTACACGTCGGACGAAAACATCTTGATTACATGTACTCTATCCGCAATTTTCTTACAGGGGTAATCTTCTTTGATATTACATTCTTTTCTTTTGCTTCGGCAACATATGGAAGAAGCGCATTTCATACCATCAGCGTATATCCCCCGAGGCATTCAATGAATGAAATATTTCACTCGCTTCATTTCAAATGAAGATTGATCCACTTGAAATTACCAATGAGTTCTCTCAGTAGTATACTCGTAAAATTAATAACGAAATCAATTTTGCTCGCCGCTACTTAACTCGTACAAAATTGAATGGAAATAGGTACATTCAAAGTAAATACAAACATAGTTTTGAAGAATCCTTCAATACCTGAGTTTTATTAAACCAGCTAAATTCAAAGAAATCTTCTCAAGTGATACTTGGTGGAACTTCGTTATAGAAACACTTACAAAAACCAAAAAACTTGTACAAATTCCACACAAATTGCAACAGGGTTGACCGGTTTCGGTGTCAAAGCACCATCATCAGAACCATTCTGATGATGGTGCTTTGACACCGAAACCGGTCAACCCTGTTGCAATTTTTGTGGAATTTGTATAAGTTTTTGGTCTTTGTAAGTGTTTTCAGCTAAATTCATTTCATTTACTGACATATTTTACTCAATATTACTAATACCTCATCATTTCCCATCTTACAAGTAAGTGCTTGCCGTTGCTATCTAAAAATATCAAGGTTAATTGTTTACGTGAGAATTAGTTCACATCAGTATATAATATGAACGGCAAAGAATTGACAATCATGGGGCAGAGCGAGCAGTTAATGTATGTACGATACTCCAAATTCTTATGATTCCCTATGACTCTGATAATTAATATTTGATTGAAGCAGAAATCCTTTGCGGTAAAAGTAATGCACCGTTGAGGTTTTGTCAAAAGAACGCCAGTAAAACATAAGTTTTAGGAAATTAGAATTATAAAAATAACTAATAATTTTAATTTTATAAGAATTAGGTATAGCTTAATTCAGTTCGGTGGAATCACTCAATTTACAACCATCCCTTTAACTTTAAATATGACATCTAAACGATAAGCTGGTAGATTTCCACAGCGAAGTAAATTATAAAAAATTAAGAAAACATAATTACAGTAGCATCCTACCCTCCACTTCTATGGGGAGCTTCACAACATTGCCCCTGAAGTTCATCAATTCTCGCAACACTATTATATTATTGACGAAATGGCAAGTATGTGAATGAATGTACAATAAATGAAAATTCCATTTCCAATAAGATCCTTCGGATACATTGTTCCTGAGTGGAGGGAAACATCGGTAGTGCTCCTTCCCCTTCTAAGCCTCTCCCATGAATCTTTGGGTAGAAAGAAAAGGACCTGTCCTCTCCGCCTCATTTTCTCCACAAAGGCGACCCTCGGTCACCGACGTCGATCCCTATTTGCGAATGGTCATAAATCAATTTCGGTCCGTAAACAGAGCCGAAAGAAACGACAGGGAAAGAGGACGGTAGGTCAACAAAGAGATAGGGATTAGGGAACAGAAGGTTAGGACAATGCTTCGAAAAGGAAAGTTGTAAAGCATTAACAAGGAAACGAAAAGGGAGTAAGCATAAATTCGGGCTGAAAGAAGCTGGGTTAAGGGATGAGGAAAATAGGTGGTGGAGATATTAGGTCAATTTACAACGGGGTTAGTAACACTGGAAATGAGTTACGGTAATGTTAGACCTTAGTTTCGAACAAGACCTGGCAAATAGAGAATCATAATTAAGCTTTGGAAGCAGCAGTTAAGAAAAACAGTAAAGTTATTTAGAGCGTTTGTCCATCTTTGTAAGAAAAACAAATTAGAATTGTAATCAAGTTTTTTCTTCCTTTCTAAACTATTTTGAGTAAAGCAAAATCGATGTGTTACGCTAAACGGGAATGATTTAGCTGGATAAGATATGGGAGGAACGAAGGCCAATTAGGTAAGGAAACAAGCACTCACATGAGATATGAGGATACGATACATTTCCTTCCCTGACCCAGATAAAAGATGAAAAACAAATCTTAAAATGAAATGTTTGCGAAAAAAGAAATATTGGTAAGTTTTGCAATATGGAAGCTCAAATATCGTCAGGTTAACCCCTTGGATTTCTTCGTACGTATCGAAAATCAAATAAAAAGTATTTTTTGCGACAGCTCATTCACAGCAGCTTATTTTCTTTGCTCAAGCGTTACTTACTTGCTTAAGACAACGAGAGAGGTGTTTTCAAGAACTCCAATCTTTTTAGAATAAACGCTGAGGATGTATTGAAACGGGGATGGAAAAGGTTCTTTAGAAAGATTGGAACAATTAATAAAGCGCTAGCTGGGAACCTCATTATCGATAGGGCTATGTTAATAAAAGCACTTCTACTTATTACTCAAGGAATAGAATTCAATGATCTCTCGTTGTGGTTGCTATTATATATATATGCAAATTCTTACGGTAAAAAATAAACCCGTCTTTTTAAACTCTGAGGCGTGTAAAAGCGGGAAGTCGCCTATTAGACTTAGTCTATTACTATTATGAGTTAATTTCATATGCAATACAATCATGCAATTCATAGAACATCGTATATAATTTAGGCGATTTAAGTGTTGCAGCGTTTTCCCTTTATGAAAATTTGCGTTTAAATGACTTCCGTCAAATCTTCCTGTGAAATCTTCCTATTTTACATTATTTTCTTTCACTAAGTTTACCGTGAAATTGGGAAAACATGTCCGAGGCTATGCTTTAAAACTGGAATCATTCTGATGAAAACGGGGTATACTAGCTATAACCGAAGCCAGAGGAGAAAACTTAGACTTAATTATTAGTAATTTAAAGTTATTGCAATAGAGAGTGAACGACTATGGGATCGTCATGAAAGGAAAAATAATGAGGCTATATCGAAAAGAAAAGGAGTGGAACTAAGCAGAGAGAGGTGTCATTTACAAGCACATTAAGAGAATGATGATACAACTCATGCGCAATTGAAGATACGATCCCGCGAACTACTTAGAAAACTACTTGAGCAAACGCACTATCTGTAATGCTCCAGTGGGAGAGAGAGAATCCTAGTGGGCAGACGGAGACAGCAAATGGGCCTTGGATAATTTGCGGATGCTCTATATGGCCGTACAATTTACTGAATACGGAAAACAAGGAGCGAAAGCTTTTCTGATGTCACTTAACCCCAGCCGCTTACTAATGAAGACGATTTTAACTTTGGCTGCGTCACCACTTTTCTACTCCATCTCACTTTGATGGATGCGACTGATTTGAAAACAAATTCTTCTAGTCCAATTAAGCCTTTTGAGTGGAAGTTCAATTGCCATACTTCCTTTCTTGACAAGTTGAGGAATCAGTAGGTTCTCGCCCATCTCACATAGATGATAAATCGTAAAAAGGTTTCATTCATAAAACTTCGCTTTTCAAACGTCATGTCGTTACATAATAGCATCTCATCCATAATTCAGGAACGCCTGGAATGAATATTCTACGAGTGTCATCTTCTTCAATCGAAGTGGCGCTCGATTGGGTCCATTCACTCGCCTGCGTTACCTCTCCTCTCGCCGAGGTTGATTAAATAAGAATTTATGCCGTGGGATGATGGGGAAAGAAAAGTGAGTTAGAAATGTGGCGGTTTATTGCCGTAAACGTGTTCCAGTCATCCGAGGAAAATGAACTCTTTTCGAGTGGAACTCGCGACAACAAGTCAGTCAAAGTGAATCGAATCCCTTTCATACTCAAACATAGACAAAAACTTTCCCTCTCTTCCTTAATGGCATACCGTTCCGAGTAGAAACCTTTAGATTCCGGGAACAACTGCGTTGACAAAGGGAAGAAGCGTTAAAAGTGTTCCGGAGATAAATCGACCGTACTATTTTTACTTTGTAGACACTGGTTGAAATGGAATTGAATGGTTGAAATGGAACTGACGGCGTCTGTAGAACACAGAGAGACAGAGTATGAGGTCTTTCAATCACGAAGATCAACGACTTCTGACTAAACCCGCCTTCCACATTTCCCTATCTCTTTTGAAACCGATGAATAGATATAGCAAACTTAATTAGAAAGACCTCGTATAGTAGGGATGGCTTTTGTTGCAAGAGTGCCATAAATGATAAATATGAGGAAATTGCGTGCAAATGTGGTGCCAATTCATACTGTGAGATGCTGATATTATTTATTTTATTATGTCAACGATTTAATTAAGATTTCGTAAGTAACTTGGATAATCACGAATTGTCATTACTAATCATCTTACTTTTGTCTTATCAATTAATGGCGTTTTATAATCTGAATTCACTTTGGGTCTTCATGTTTAGAGTGCCTATACACAAAAAGGACAGTGCCGTCAGAGTTCCCCGTGTCACACGTGCCATAAGTTTGTTACCCATTTCGTATAGTATTTGCTGATTCATGTTACTCTTCTGCTCATCATAGTCAATCCGCGATTTGTATACAACTCATGAACGTCTTAGTAAAGCCTTAATATTGTCAATCCTTATCTTTTTTACTCCAATCAATTCTTTCTCAGTAAGACTCTAATTACTTCTAACAGCAAGAAATTCGCTTTTAAGTTACTTAATAATAACGTAGATTCCATACAATATTGAATGGACCTTACTAGTACATTAACTGAAAATTATTAATGCTGAAATTTTTCATGCACACTGAGCAATCTCAAAACAGTAAATTATAAAATAATTCACCATTTATACTGATAAAATAAACTTCCCTGTTGTGCTAAAGTACTTTATCACCTGGGTGAGGCAACACATCCCTAGATTACTCTCTGGTAGTAAGAGAATTCGTTCAAAAGAGTCGACTGTTCGTGAGGAAAGCCTGTCATTTTCAATGAAGAACATAAGAAATGTTAAATATTTTTCTTCCCTTCCGAAGACGGCAACGTTGCTGCTAGAATACGTATTGAGAACAATACGTGCAAAGCACGACAAACTCCAGCAGGAGATACCTAACCCCCGCTGGTTGGAATTTTCCAACGGTTAATTTGCTAGCGAAAAACAGCTTTATGGAGCTTTTCCCGAACTCTAATAAGAAAAGATGTTCAGAATAAACTAAGACATTAAATTTTAAAACACGGAAAAATATTCCCATTATTTTTAATTCTCACAGATAGTGATGGATAGTAGAGAATAGACAATATTATATTTATTTATTGAAACTGTTAATCAGTAGAATCTGATTTTTGGTGACAAAAATCGGTACCTGAGATTTTAATCATCAACTCCCAAGTCAAAAATGCAGACATTATAACCATTATGATAACACCCAACAGACGCTCTTACGCAAGGCCTTTGAACTTCCTCTTGGTATCTCAATCTCGCCGATGATATCTTTCTCTTTTTCCACGAAATTCCCTTCCGTACCGCCTCCCGCAATCCCACCTGTTTCGACATCCTCGGGTTACTCCGTGCGGCTCTCAATAGGCGACCGTTAGCTTTCGGCTCCCATCCCGTATTGCTCATTCTACGCCCCCACGCTATCTCCCGTGGAGCAGTGACTATGCAAAGCGTGAAAGCCGAGAGGCAAATGATACTCGCGCGGACCACTCGCCTCATCTTCAAATCTTTCTACCCACGCTCCATTATCTCCCCCGATCCCCGCCGAACCTTCCGCATTCGTCTGCAATGTCCCTCTTCTTCTTAGACAGAAATGCCTCCGCTCCCCGGCAGCTAATCCCATTTCGCCTCGTTAAACCCTTTAACCGATCTCCCTTATCTTCCCCATCTCTTTCCTTACCTCCCGCATGAGACCCCTTCATAGATTTTCCCACCTTTTTTCAATCTGCATTTGGGATTCGAACCCTCCTTACCTTTAGTGACAAATGGGGATTTACGGATGGATATCCATGGGGTTATCCGGGATACCCCTCGTGGGATATATCGGATTTCCGCAAAAATGATTCCGTACCCTTATCAACTTAGCAGAAATCCTCTTCCCATAAATTTTGTGGACTTGGGAGGAAGTAATGGCGGAGACCCAGGTCCCATCTATTGCTTTTCTAAATGCCGATACATCCGCGATCCCATTTGCTGTTAACGCCTATAGAGGGAGGAGGGTAACTGCGGGAAAAATCATTTTCCCCTTCATTCTTAATTTTATGGAAGCTGGTTATCTTTGAAGCGATCATCAATGAGTTCCGTCTTACAGCCTCATATTTTCTGGCTAATTTATTATATTAAAATCAGCTTATATATATATCAGCTTATATATCAGCTAATTTATTATATTAAAATCAGCTTGTTATATTAACTATCTTATAAACGATAGTATATAAAGTGAGCATATCAGTTCGTTACTATCTTACAGTATATATGTTTGCAAACTGAGTCATAATGTTGTCACTAGCTTTGGTCTACTTGCAACCTCGTGATATAGTTAAAACATTAATCCCTATTATTAATTCAGAACATTCTATTTCAAATAGTCATCTTAATAAAATCAATTTATTCTGCCTTATTAATTTCTATTAACACAGAATAACGAGAATATCCCGCGCCTTGTATCTTCAGAAGATGAATCAACCAGTGAATTTGCATAATCTATAGACCATCATTATGATATTCATTGGAATAGAGAGACGTATTCTCTGATCATCTCTTAAGTCTATAAATTGGTGCCACAGTTTTAAAACATTAGCGAAGCGATCTGTCTCAGTGCTCAACTATTTCCAATCAACTTCCATCAACATCATTAAAAGAGAACAAGTGAGTAGACGCATGATACTTGTAGATGCATGAAGCAGGACTTCGTATTTTAGGTTCCAAATAGTGAATTGAACGATATCCAGAAGAACTAAAACGAAGTGTCGCAGACTTAGTACGAAAGATCATTTAGAATTTTGAGTGCTATCTAACTTCAACCAACGAAGATGTCAGCATGAAAGTAAACTGCTTTAGTATCCCGAGTCCCTTGTATCCTTCGCATTGCCTTATAAAAATTTTAAAGCAGCGTATATAGGTTTATACTAACAGAGAAATACTGTATTAAGTAAGTACTGTAAGCTTTTTACAAAACTAAAATCTCCTAACAATAGCTCATAAAGGTCATGCATATTTAATAAATAATATAAATAGAATAAATTATTAGAATGAATATAAGTAAACAATAATACAATTCTAGGTATGTTTCCTTCCGTATGCTGTAAAAAGAAAACAACACCAGAGGTAAAATACGAGTAAGGTAATTCACACTTAGATGTGTAGAGATACATGTTTTAATGGTCGACATTCACAGAGAACGATATTTCCATAGGTTGTTCATCTAAAATAGCCAGGTGACCGGTATGAATATCGATCAAATTATAAAGCAGCTCTATTTCTTTCAAAACAATTATTTCACCAACTTCGCTTCGGAGGTTTATAATGGGGAATACTTTAACGGGTCTACGAACATAAAGCTTCCCTACTACTCTTCCGTTCGCTAAGATTAAGTGCTAAGAAAGAGGGAGAGAGGATCTCCACGGGGTGCCATGCTTCCGATTGCGTCTCCTCAAGAGCAAAGATTGGGAATCTTTGCAGGGGAATGTACTCTTCATGGACCGCTGTTCGTCATCAATCACCTATAACAAGTAAGTCTTATCAGGCAAATTATATCGTGGATGAGGAAGTAACTCGAGGAGATAAAAAATATTACCGTTATCCCACATGGTTTCCTCCTTCCCGTCTATAGAAATACTAAACATCATTCTTCTTCTGTTTATTTTTAATTAACCTTCGAGAATCATTGTAATTTTCTCGAAGGGTTTAAGAAAAAAGAAACTTCAGTGAAAACTATCGATGAATATATTTTGAGGTAATTAAACCAAATGACTTCTAACTCATTTCCCTGATGGCGCATGATCACAATATTAAGGCCTTATCTTTGGATTATATCTGAATACATATTAGTTTTAATTTATTTTGCTAAAATGTCTTATTCAGTGGCTATTAATGTATGAAAAGGGCATTTTTCTCACTAAGTTTTGATTACAAACTTGAAAGCGTTGGTAGACTAAAATATTAGATAGAATAAAAAGTGCAGAGTGGACGTTTCAGCAGAAATCTGTCCGAACTTCTGTGAATGTGAAAAGCAAGTGGTCGCACGAACAATACACCTGAGACGAATATTTCCTAAGGCATTAGGCCAATATTGCAATGATTGCAATGCATTACGTTACTATAGGGTTGTTACATACCTTGGCTACTACAAGCCTTGTTTCTGGACATGGTATCCGTCCGATGACATGGCAATCTCAAACTGACGCCCATCAGCGTCCAAGACAGTCTTCGTAGTATGGTTGAGAACTCTAATAGGTCAATAAGATTCTTGTTCCCATTCTAACAGATTTAGAAAACTATTTTCATAATAAGTGCGGTAGAGTATAATTTTAAGCAACTACATTTCTCCGAATAGTTCTACTAGTGAACATGAGTGTTAAAGTGAAAGCCTTGAAGTTTATTATCGGAAAGATAAGGCGATGGACAGTTAAATTCGTTTTTAACAATGATAATTTGATAATCACCAACATCATGTGAGTCAATCTGGAATGTTTTCGTTGTAAGAGAATATTAACAACATCTCTTAATTAAGGATCAAATCGCCTAATTAGCGCCTGCAACAAATTACTATGCAATTCCGCCCTATTACCCTCCCCTAAATAGATGGTAGCGAGATTTATGAGCGAAATCATTTAAAGCTCGAAATCACATTCGTTAGGGATAATTATAGGTTACCTCTTCTGATTTATGTCCCCTATTTCGAATGATCTATCCCGCCCGCTTTCATTTTCTTTCCGATTTGACCTCTCCAGATGTTAAATAAAATTTCAAATGCTTAAATAAATTATCTCCGGATATTCAATAGACGCGTAAAAATTTGATGTAGCATAAGCTTCCAGCAAGGATGTGGGAAAGATGCTTAAAAGCATTAATAAAAATAAGAATAAGAAAATAGAAGGTGCTTGAAAGAAAATAGAAACGATTTCATATGACTGAAGAAAATTTAAAACTTTTCACCTTGCACGGAAAATGGCTTGAATCTCGATCAACCTTATCTGCAAGTACCGAACCAATAATTTTCTTCTTTGAAATGAAGTTCAGCATAACGCACGCATTAATATGAATATCCCCAATACGAGGGATTTTTCCAGGAATTCCGATTTCAGCAATTAAATTTTCCATTTTGCGCCCCAGATAAAAATTCATTCCTGGGCTTTGCCCCCGCCCTTCTTGCCCCGCTCTTAACTGCAGCATCTCAAAGAGACATACTTTTATCCTTTTTCTTGACTCTTATCAAATTGCAAATTTAATTATTTCTTAACCCTCTCCCTCCATTGCATATATCAATCGATATTTTGAGTCCGATGTAAAGGTGTAGGAACACATATATTCTCGCAAAACTGATATTTGGGTAATGGTGGTCACTTCTCGAAATATTCCTCTGTCTGGTTCAATGTTTCCGTCCCATTTTCTCTCGTTTAAAATCCCATCTGCTTAAGCATTCCCCTCTTCAGTGGCCGCCTCTTTAGTATTCACCCCCTTTTGCCGGCATCCCTTAAAACAGTTTCGCCCCAGTCTCCCTCCCATGCGCCCATCTTTCCCATTAACAGCTCCTTTCCTTCGCCTTTCATAAGGGACGTCACTTCCACCTTCAATTCCCTCCCGCCTCTCCCGAAATGCATCACGACACCTTCCTCCAAAAAACCTTTCCAGCACGCACCGTCGATTAACTAAAAAGCGCTACAAACACCCGCCCTTCCCACACACAGGAGAGGTTCCCGACCCCCGCTTCGCCGGTACTGCACTTTGCTTTAAGGGGGAAAGAATTGTTACCGCCGTTACACAACGATTCGATTCGTGCCCGCCTCCGCATGTCGGAACTACGTTCGCTTTCTCTTAAATTTTGAAATCACGAGACAAGTACGTAGGGTCCCTGGATAGTGGTGAAATGAAATCATTCAATAGAAATCTCTTACTTTAAGAAGGTGGCACTAGCACATGTGTACTGGTTTCACACATCAAGCCTATCTGATGTGTATTTATGTAGTATTTTCATACATGTACATATTCATATGATATAGCAAAGGCTACTCTGATTTACTTCAGGATATTCTTAATTAACATATTTTTATAACAGAAGTAATTATGGAATGGCCTCACACGTGGTAAATTAATGCGATACGGCTTATCGGTCGAGGAACTATGCTTAAGAAAGTAAATAAGTACAAGTAATTATAATTAAGCACAAGTAATTAAACCCTAGATCTCTCCACTTGATAAACATATCTCCAGAAGAAACTATTCAACGGTTAGAGTGGAGATTTAATTCGATTAAAAGATGGAGGTAATAATTCTTGTACTAGATATAATTATCCTGATAAATTAAGACTGGCGAATATGAAGATAATAATTCTCGTATAACTATCCTGATAAATCAAGATCATCGATCACAGCTAAGGCATCACCTCTGAATCGAATGATATACCATACATTCTCGAATCTAAGACGCACCTTCTTTGCGCTTTTAAAGCTTCCAAACATCGGGGGCAGCTTAGCTTTGCAATTTAAAATGCATTATCGTAAAGCAGGTATCGCAGAGAAAAGGTACTTATATTATATCGCTCAGCTTTCCGCAATTGTTATTTTCGTATGCACTCATTAACGCTCCCATTGTCATTCATCGGTATGTTGGTATTTTACGATAAGTGAAGAGGACGCAAATGAAAAGCAAACGCATCGTCTTATAATCCAGTTATTATTTACCCCCTTCTTCTTGAATAATTTATTACAGATATTAATAATTTTGATACAAATCTAACAATTCTTAAAATACCTTCATTGTATAAAATGGTATGCGTTGTATATAATGGATGTCTCCATTCAATTTTACCCTCAGCTGGATAAATTCGAAAAACGATCATTACTAACAACAGCCGTAAAATGACAATCGCTATTTCAGGTAAAAATGCAATACTTTCTACGCGATGGGCATTATAGAGATATTTTCAGTAATGACCGCATCCAGCGATGTGGTTTCATTTTATTAAGCTTTGACGTGAAATCATGCGCTAATAGGAGGTTCTTCTGATTCGGTCGAATGAACACGCCCTACCAAATTCACTTTCTACCTTTGTGTTCAGGTCTTATATAGCCATTTCGAAGTAATTTTCTTTCGGTAAAATATATGACATTCTTNTGCCTTTAAAAGGGTATCGCGTCAGAGGGAACCGCGTGTGATGTCGTCCGGGCGAAAATCTCACGGAGAGAGGGCATAACGGATCTCCTGTCCATATGCGACGTAATTACGCGGCGGATGCCTTCCGGAGCGTGAATGCGCACAAGAAAGCCGCTCGGCTGCGGCCCTTTGCCGAAAGTCTGCGAATGAGTCGGCGTTTAAAAAAGAACATGTTTATGCGATGGGAGAACACGTAATGGTTTTCTTATTGAAACTCGCGTCGACACCGCGCGGCGGATTAATTCGGCGAGGAAGATGAATGGGGGTTGAAAAAATTAATCAGATATTAAATATGATGGGATTCGCTTTGGGTGCTGTAAATGGGAGCGCGTAATTACTAAAGATTGACTTAATTAACGCTCCGTGAATCGAAAAGTGGGCGTTTTTCAGTGGAGTGAATGACTTGCGCGAAACCTGGACACTTTGTATGCGTTAATTGATAATATTTTAAAGGTCTAATACTATGACAAAACGTTTATTACTTTCTCTTATTTTCTTTCAAACCAGGAATCCCTCTTGTGCACTCTCCCTCTTTCTCTAGCACTCACAACAACTCCTAAGATCTCTCACTACAGCAGCCACTCCTTGACTTTCACCCTCTCATTGCTTTCCCTTAATTTATGAAACGCTGCCCCTTTCATCAAAGAATATGAGAAGGAAACTACTCTGAGTAGTTCGTGGTTGACTTTCATGATGTGCTAGAATGGGATTTCAGATTGGCATTTCTTGATTTAATAGGCGCACGGCGATGACGTAATAAGGCTCATTAACATCCATTGATAAACCACCTTATGAAAAAATTGTAGCGATGAGAAATTACACAAAGTTTAACCACAAGCACTCGCAGCATTACGCAGATACGTTACTAAAGAGAGGCTGGGAACACAGCCGCCTCAAATGTTCTCGACCCTCCCAGGTACACCTGCCTGTACTATGAACGCACAGGTCTTAAATATTCAATTTGGGAGATCTTTAATTTAGTTATACACTTCTATTGAATTTCCGCCTCCTTTTCCTCCGTCCATCCATCCATCTTCTAATATTTTTAGACAAGTACTTTAGTATCGCCCAAAAGCCAAATTCTCCGAATCCACCTTAATGTTTATTTACCTGGTCACCCCACGGTAAAAGCCTAGCAACGTTGCATGATGTATAAAATATATATTGTAGAAATAGATTTAAATAAAATATAGGAAGAATTACAATTCACTAGTGGAAAAAACGAATTGAAGCGTATTGTTAAAGAGCCTTTTCATATTAAACATATTAAAGTACATTGTACGTTAAATTGCATAAAAGTAAATTATGTTGAGCAAAACTATGAGAATGGTCCCGGTTTCATTAAAATATCTCTCAACATTCAAGTGGCGGAATTACTTCAATGACTGTTACAAATATCCGAAATAAAGATGACCTTTCCATTCAAATGGAAGAATTAAAACACTGCATTCTCTTATTACCCTTTCTTAAATGTAATGGAATGTGAGAATAAGAAAATGTCGGAAAGCCTGGTAGTCTCAAAATTGTTCTTACTAATAATTGGCTCAAATATCAAAATATTCCGAATATTTTACGATGATATCTTAAATAATTCCAAAATGGAATGAAATGAGCTCGCAGATTTTACATCTTGACTTTTTCATTCTTTAATATACATGGCTTCGATACATCCACAACATACTCAGGTAAATTGAAACGATAGCAGTTGCTTACTGATATTGTTTTTCTTTACTTGGTGATGAATTGAATACTACACAAGCATGCTCGTAAATTAATTAAATGTTAAAATGTAAAATTTAAAAGCTGTGAGGGTTTTTAATTTAATGAAAACTTTATGATTACCATTATTGTTACTACTAGTTAAAATAATACCACTACTATTACTATTGTCTGTCTCTACATTCTTCAGCTTGAAGGCTGGTTTGAACCTCATCCCTCCACCGTAAGCAACGAAAAGAGAGACCTTCGGAGAGGGGGCTTAGACGACTAGGAAAAAGGAGGAGTGAGGTAGTTTGCCATTGCTTTCCTCACTGCGACACAATGCTATGAGCTGAATAAGTCCACGTAAATGAAGCACAATGACTGTACGAGTAACAATTTTCGTAGCATTCAAAAAGGAGAGACTTTAATCAATATCATTATTCAGCGTTACTCATATCTCAGTAGCTTTCATATTAACTCAGTCATGAACAAAACTGAGATAAAGGTTAATGAAAGATATTTCTATCCTGTACCAAATGACAAAAGAAAAATGTTCCATTCGTCAGGGCATTGGCACTATCATATTATTAAAGATATTTTCCGCTTTACTCTTAATCATGCATGAATAATTTGTTATTTCAGCTGTAGTAGTCTCCACATTGCTGCTGCTCCCTATTTAATGGATTCCTCCGGGAATGGACGCGAACAACAACGCGACACAGTTGCGTGTCGCCACACGCCGTCAGTGAAACATTCTTTAATTCCCCTCCCTTTTACGTGCCCCCAAAGAGAGATCGCTCGCCTCTTACACGCTCGAGGTTTCCTCCGCCTTCCGGAACACGACATGCAAGAACGGGGACTCTTAATCCCCCCTCCTCACCAAAGGATTATCCCAGAGCCACCCTCCGGCACATTCCCCGCTACTTTAAACGCGCCGAGAGGGCGATTAGGAGTTGAAAGGGAGGGTTCTAAAGCTTCCCACTTTTTTGCGACATTCAAAATAAGGAGCGCGGAGAGTTCAACAACACCCGACGCTTCCTTCGTAATCCACCCGATATTCTTATCTATTCATCGGAGGGAGGTGGCGCGGAATGCAGCCCGCGGAAAAATGGTTCACCCATTACTTTTGTTTAGAGGGCCAACTAACGGGGATCCCCCCGTCCTATCCCAGTGTTGGTCATTAGAGCATATTATCCGTTTCGATGTTGCCTTTAAAAGGGTATCGCGTCAGAGGGAACCGCGTGTGATGTCGTCCGGGCGAAAATCTCACGGAGAGAGGGCATAACGGATCTCCTGTCCATATGCGACGTAATTACGCGGCGGATGCCTTCCGGAGCGTGAATGCGCACAAGAAAGCCGCTCGGCTGCGGCCCTTTGCCGAAAGTCTGCGAATGAGTCGGCGTTTAAAAAAGAACATGTTTATGCGATGGGAGAACACGTAATGGTTTTCTTATTGAAACTCGCGTCGACACCGCGCGGCGGATTAATTCGGCGAGGAAGATGAATGGGGGTTGAAAAAATTAATCAGATATTAAATATGATGGGATTCGCTTTGGGTGCTGTAAATGGGAGCGCGTAATTACTAAAGATTGACTTAATTAACGCTCCGTGAATCGAAAAGTGGGCGTTTTTCAGTGGAGTGAATGACTTTCGCGAAACCTGGACACTTTTTATGCGTTAATTGATAATATTTTAAAGGTCTAATACTATGACAAAACGTTTATTACTTTCTCTTATTTTCTTTCAAACCAGGAATCCCAATAAATTCTATAAAATGCCTTTATAATCAACAAAGAAAATTTGTAATGGAAAATATAATGTTATAAATCTAATCACAAATAAATAATATTTATTTATCTAGTACGTTATAAGTAGGTAAATTAGATATCATCAATATCCAGTAATTAATGATCTTGACCCCAATTAGGAATAGAGAAACAATTCCAAGGATAGCTATTTTTTACATCTGATTACTACTATCTAACATATAATATTACGAATAGGGTTTCCGGGCAGGAAATCCTTTTTGTCAGTTGCGAGAATTTCTTTTAGATTCCCCGTTCCCAATTCCCGAGATAATTTAGCCTAGAAATCGAGAAATAATTCTTTATATAAATTATCTTAAACTACATAATATCCAAAATGGGAAAATAAACGTACTAGGTAATCATTATTCGTCTTTTAGAGAGTATCCCTATTTATTGCTTCCTAAAGTTTAATGGTGTTACAATTAATATATTTCATATATTTAATGACAAAACTCGTACAAATCCTAAAAATTCCCTCTAATTCGTGGATTTGTACGATTTGTAAGTTTTGTCATTAAATGCATTAAAATATATTAATCATGTCCACCAAGTATCGCTGGATACCACTCATTTTTTGTGTTACAATGCACCCAATTGTAGTAGCTCAACCACTACCACTTTTTTCTCATTTAACGATTACTATTTTAGAATTTATTACAAATGATCGTGGAATATAAATTTAAAATATTATTTCGGGAATTCTTGAGAATCCTATTTACCGTTCACGATTTTCGAAAGATTCATAATGTCGGGGATTTGGAAACCCTGCTCATGAATCATGTTCAAAGCGTCTCATGGTATACCAAGTTGAGGAAGTTTCATCTTATAATCTAATTAGACCCAAAGATAAATTTCTTTTTACTGATATATCGTCAAGTAAGATTAATGAGACATCAAAGGCTTTTCAAATGACACCCATATTGCTCTCTGCGTAAATTTTAATTTTGTTTCTTGAACCTTCAGTCACGCGATGAACTAATTTACTCTGTTATTACCTTATCACAATGGGAATTTGATTAAAAACCAAAAGATCTAAATAACCTTTTAAATGTCTCTTTATTTTTTAATGACAATGATTAAAATATAAATATATGTTAGAGATTCTCTTAATCAAATGAGGAGTTTTTGAGGCGAAAATAATTAAAGAAAAATATTTCAATCAATTACTGAAAATCTCCTCCCAAAATGTGTGTGCTTTAGAGGTAAAAAGTCTCTTCCAGTTTTCAGGTTGGGTAGCAGGTGGAAATTTATCGGCCAGAAGTTGGTTTGTGGAAAGGCTGTTGGAAAGTTTGAAAAATTCTCTGTGACAAAGAGTCCCATATTCCACCACGAGCTCCAATAGACATTTTCGGATTAGAAACGTCATCCACAGATATATCTACAGAGAACTAGCTGCGCATGCGTCAAGTAAACGGTAATGCATTTACAAAGGAAAGAGTCGTTCTCTCCGGTGCAATGGCATTACCAGTTATAGCATTAACTCTGCTGAGGAACTACCGAGGTCATCGACAACTCAGAACTTGATAACTAAAAAGACACCGCGCCCCGCAAGTGCACCAAGAGTGCGTGACAGTCAGAATTAGCCGCGATTCCCGTGAGCACATTGCCCTTTGAAATAATCATCCGACTCCCCGATTCCACGAGGAGCTAAATTATGGAATCCATCCTCCTTCAGTTGTGACCAGCATTACCGTTCCAGCACTCTCCACGTTAGATCTCCTTCTTTATCTAGCGGTGTTTTTGAACATTCAAATTCATGCGACTATTTGCCCACTCGCCTTTTGTCGCCAAATTTGACACCTTCGTTGGACACGGAAAGACGCACCACACTGACGTGGAATCTTTATGGTTCCGAAGGCCGATGAGCATTTTAGCGTCCTTTTTCTTGACACCTCATAGATTTCTAAACATTTCCCTCCATTCATAACAAAACATTTTTTTTTATATTTGGAGAATATTTTAGGAACTCGTCCTCACCGCAACCACCGGAAGCAATTATAATTCTAGAATGCAAAAATCTTTGCGATACATTCCTAAAATTTATTTCGTGTATGTACATATATCGCGATAAAGATAGATATTTATGACAATAAAAATTGATTATCTAAAGTTAACTATTACTTTTATCTAACTTTATTCTAATCTTTGTAATACTCAACGAAATAGAAGAAAAATCAATTTAGAAGATTAAAAAAAAATCTAAGACAAGACATCTCGGAATTAATAGCAGAGGCTCCCGGATATCCAAGTTCGCCTTCGACTTCGGTGAAAGCGGTCACGGGTTCGATTCCCGGTGAGGGCCTACGTGCGAAATGGCCTGAGACGTTGAAGCATTTTTAACAATACTACACTATAATTAATAGCAATAAGGAGAAGTATGGTAAAACCATGTGATTTGGCACTATTATGGCATCGATTGAAAGTGAAAAAAGCTAATGTGTACTGGACAAAAGAGGTAAGTAGAAAAATAAAGCGGAACACGGCTTTTAGTGAATTGGAAGCTTCAAAATTTCTATTCAAATCGGTTTCAGGAGTGTTTGAAAGCACTAATAATACGTGGTATGCTAATCTTGTAATCGAATAGCTTAAATATATGAAAAGCAGAATCATGGAAATAATGAAAAATGAAGAATGTTCAGTAAGTATGAAAACGAAAGAAAAACAAAGGAAAAAACTGAGTGAATGAGGTCTAGAAATAAGGAGCATAAAGGTAACGAGAGAAATAATGACAATGCACGGTAAAATGTGTGGATGTTGAGGGAGAAGTGCCCGAAAAAAAGTGTAGACGACTGCATTTAAAAAAAAAGAAGCTGTAAGAACGAAAGGGAACAAAAGGAAAGCTGTTTATTTATATATCCGTGTTAAATGGGCAAAAGGAAACATTTACACCCAATAATAAGAGCGTTAAATTGAGCTTCCGCTGAATATTTACCTAGCTCGAACTTCAATCAGGAAGCGGCAACAATAGTCGCGGCGTAGGCGCAAAAGAGAAATGGGGATTGGAAAGAGCAAAATGTTGGATGAGGGAGGAAGGGATAAGTGGGCGTATAGGATTCCTGTCGGCGTGGGAGAGGAAGAAGAGGAGGCGACTGTGACAAATGGCGAAAAAACTGAACGAGATAAACACAGGGGAGCGATCGATATCGCTACTCCATTAAGATGCTTGAGCACCCAATTTGCATTCAATGGGGGCGGCGAGGCGTCGTGGACGAGGAAAGATTGCCAAAGGCTGGGCGAAAATTAATTTGGAATTAAGTAAGTGCAGCGGGAATCAGAGCAATTAAGGAGCGGAGCGAAAGGGGATTTTCGCTCCAAATGATTTCGATTACGCAATGAAAGCGATATTAAAGGATTACGGGGGAGCACTAATGAAGAAATTCCGAAAAATTAATTGCGGAAGTGAAGAGAATTCACTTCTTCCCAAGGTGCATCCGAGACCACGAGCGGTTTCAAGATACTCGTGTAAATTATGTATGTACATACTGGAGCAGGTACACATACTAATTTGAATCCCTTGTGAGTGTTCCCTTGTCTATGATAAGGTATGGGGTCATGGTCGGAGGTAAGGGCTTAATCTTGCTGTTGATTCAGAGCACCTGTACAAACAGACTGCTCTATCGGGACATTCATCGCAGGACCCAAATTCATGAAGCTCATGTTAGGCTCAGGTGGAATGTACCCTTTAAATAATCAGATTCACATTGAAGCGGAAAAAGAAAAGTGTTCATGGATTGCTAAAACGTGTCCTTCTCGATACCTCTGAGAATAATTAATTCACAGAATGAATATCTTAATAGGACGCCATTTCTCAGGCGCTCCTGTAATCGTATTCATAAGTGGAATTTCCCTCATTTGCTCAAATCAATCTCAATGAATCTGATGATGTTCTCCTCGTTATGTCACAATTTCCTTTCTATCTGAGGAACTTGATCATCCCTTCCTCAATTTTCCACCGAAATAGACTCGGAGACATGTTCCTTCACACGCTTAGAATCTTTCTTATTTTTCCGGTCAAGAATTATTTGTGTCGAGCAGAAACTCACACCCGTGATTAAAACTTTTAACTGATGATTGCCACAGGTTTTAGCGAAATAAGGCAGGTTTTTGCAAATAATATTGAAATTCTACGTGATTTCATTGCTGAAAGATTAGAGAGAACTATAAGAATTTTTAACAAATATTTTACTGTTCTGAGGGAACTCGTGTTCCTCTATTTAAAAATTTTCAGAAGAGACTATTATTGCTTTTACACTCAGATATAAAGCCATTAATATAGAATAACAGTGACAACAGGAATAAATTTTATCTCCTATTTCACAGGAGAAATATCTCTCCGTAAGGTCGAGTTGAAATCAAGTGATGGTAAAGAAACTTCTAAGGGTTGACAATCTGATCAATAACTATCATGACATAAAACTTCTCCAGTAGTTTCATTTGTCTCATCAAACTGATCATAAATACTGGTACTTCTCTACCCACAATAATATGATGATCATTTATTTTTACACGCAAATTACTTTTCTAAAGTACCCCATTTTCAGGTATTCCAATGCTTAAAATTTATTTATGGACAATGTTACCAAAAAGGAAGCTCTTATTTTCAACATAGCTGAAAATGAAACACTATGCACAGTTTCACAGTAATAACTCTAATATTATTTACCTAGTGTTAAGGATATTCAGTTCTATAGATGTTATCATAGCGAAGCTAATCACCATTTAAGTTATTTCTGCGGATTTGTATGAGACATCTTATTTCAAGCTATCGTTACCAACTTCCACGAGGTGAGCCCTTCATATATCGAAAAGAATTGTAAGTTGTTGCTATGATTAACAATACAGCGATATTAGCGATTACTCATTGATTTCTGCACCACGGAGGATGTAACGGAAATAGAGGTCTCTAATCCGCAGGTGGTCCTAGTAATTGATTTTGGCCAGACCAAAGTTTAACTAAATATTTATTTGGCATTTAGTTCACGGTCACTTCTGTAGTTTGACTGTTCGCGTAGAAAGAAACGAATTTGGTTTATAAAGATTCGTCTTAATCACAACCTATAATACTTCTTAGCAAAAATACAGAATAGGAAGTCGTTAATCTCGGAAACTTGGTCTGTCAATTTACTAATGTAGCTCGCTCGCAGTAGGGTTACAGACCACTGTTATATCGGAAGATGGATGAAGACCAATTCCATTCTTTGCACTGTATAGATAGACGTTAATTTCAATGCAGGAAGTTCATGTGGTAATTTTAAAAATGTTGTGGTAAAATCAAACGGGATCAAACTGCCACCGCAGAAAAAGTTCCCCAATGAACAATGAGCTTTCCAATGTGATATTCGGATTGATTTATGCGATAAAAATTAATGATATTAGCGATTGTAACCAGTTAAAAAAATTGCGGAGTTCCGAAGAGAAATATGGTGGGGGAGGGGTAGAAGTGTCATTAAGAGACGTTATCTCCGATGCGGCCTCTCGTCATCCCGTGGCAACCTGTGGTTTGCTGCGCCAACTTGTTCCGCACGTCACGACATTATCCTCAGTAAATCATGCGTTTAGATTCGTAAATACCAGCATCAGTTTTTGGGGGCAATGAAAGATAGCGGGAGGTTTCTTGCAAACCCGATCTAATAAGTGGTTGTTGAAGGACTACCATGTCATTTTTTCTGCATTTGCATGCGGCATTTTATCATGTACTTACCGTGAACGTTTTATCACAGTGGTTATATGACTGCATGATCTTGTCCTTGGATGTAAGAAATCGTGAGTTACTTTACGAATATATGGAAATGACCAGGCCATTGACGTTTCGGAGCAACAAGTGATGGTATATTTCGTCGCTTCAACCGCAGTTTTTTCAATTTTTTTGAAAAGATAGATGAATCTCTACATTGGTAAAACAGTCACGATATATGTAATCTTTAATGATTTGGTAACTTTAAAGCTCCGTAAGTTTTATGTCTTCCGTTACTAGTTCAGAGACGAATCAGCGTGGGATGTACTTGAGTTTTCGTTAAACACAGTTCTCTCTTCGTTGCGTTTGCATTTCATAACCAACTACAACGATTAGATATATAAAATTGACTTCCTTTCCCAAATCAAATGGCTATTGAACTCTTAGTAAAAATAAAATGTATTCGCTGCGCCGAGCATGAATACAACTCTACAATTTGTTTACATGAAAGTAACTCTCAACTAATGCGGACCTACATTTCCACTTGAAATCGATCATTCATCAATCAAAGTGAACAGTCCTCTTATACGATATGGTTCAAAACAGTGGTAATGTAAAAACAGTTCACTCCGAGTTTTACTTATTAATATTCTGTATCATGTACTCTGAAACCAATTTAATAAGGTTAATATTATTTCCTGTTAAAAGTTTACATTTGACTTCATACTAATTAGGGGCTGCAATGATTTCCAATTCATATTAATTTCAATGTATAAATCGACTCTAATTCAAATCATAATTTAATCGAGTAGTACAACGCTTATACATAATAATTCCATGTTAACACTTGTAAGTAATATTAATGAGACAGAACAGATTAATCCGCGATTACATCAGTATTTTGATGAACTAAGATCAGTCAGTTCAACAAAGCACATTCACTTGCTTCAGTGCTAAGGCTACGTACTTCCTTGGAGTGGATTGGAAATCTAATTGAATATCCAAGTACTGCTGGTTTTAAAAAAATCTTTACTTGTTATAAATACAAGAATATTATTCGCTGGTGGTCATGGCGATATCTGAAAATCTCTCGAAGATATTAACCGAAGGTATCAAAGACCATGCGCCGATATCGTGAACCGAAATGGTATCCTCTGCCCTCCTCGAAGCGTGAAGAGGAAAGAGAGAATATGAGAATGAGAGATTCAGCGCAGCTCTCACGCCGTGAAATAACAACAGCAGGGAACAGACACACGTACCCTTTCACCCTTCCACCCTTTGACCCGAGACCCTCCCATCCGTCCATCCATTTGTAGTTTCATCTCTCTTCGCCAACCTCTCTCGCATCCCTCCGGAGCAATTTCGTCTTTCAACCCTTTCGTCTGACTACACAGGGCTCTTCTCCGGCATCGCGGAAAAATGAAGTCATAAATTTAAATTACGCCTGTTGCTTTTTTGCGGAGAATCCTTGGGCCGAGTTATTAACTCGAAAATTGCGGTAGGTGATCATGGAAGAGGTTTCAAAATAGGGTAAGGAAAAAGGCTGTTCATTCAGGCCAATTCTACGCTTAAGGCATTAAAAGTGAACAGAGTAGGTTAATGTCTACACCGATCATCGCATTAAGCTAAAGCGCATTAAGAGCCTAAATATTGGCTTAAATGGTGCATCGCGAAAGTTTTAGAGAAGTATAGAATACTTTACAAATAATAATCAAACGTTGAAAAGATTTTTAAAATCGACGTGGTTTCTTCAGCAAAAAAATGGAATCGTAGAACAGAAATAAAATCTGCATTAAATCATCACTTGAGATATTCATTTATCCCTCATATAAATAGGAAATTGGTTCTTTTCATAATCTTAGTAACCATATGTAGCTTTTTTAGAAAATACGGCCATTCCTGACTCCAATTACACAAATTTAAATTCATTATCACTCGCGTAATCTATATATTTACGTATCACTCGGCTATTCACTTTCAGGGAAAGGAATTTAATTTCCTTGTTATTCACTATTACCTAAAGTTGAACAAATGATAATCGGCCGGCTTATTGCACCACTATCACTATAAGTGATCAGGTTATCGATAAGAAACATGTTTTCGTGATTCCTCCAATCATATTCCGATTTTGTACTCGATTCTGGCTCAAGCCCTTTTAACACAAAATATTACTGTTAAAGAATATTATCATTTTCCAGAGAACTTCTTGTCAATCCAAATCACAAACACTATAATTGACCTCATATGAATGGATAGCAATAATTTTCTTTTATATAAATAATTTCAAGGTTTAAATAGATATGTTAAAGTAATGAACAACGTTCATCAGATATTTTATTATTAATAATTTGAAAAGTGATTTTCCTTTCATACAAACATCATCATCATCATTATTTTCCTTTTAAATGTAGGGATAGCAATGACTCAGCCAAATTATTTAAACTCTAGACCTCCAGTAATAAGAGAGAATTCTGAGATACGAAACAGTGAGTGAAATTGCCGTCGGAGAAACCCTTAGAACTCTTGAAGATTAAATTAGATCATTACGGTCTCCAAATTCCGAAAGGCATAGTTTGTGTAACAACTAACGACATCTCATTTAAGATCAAATTGAGCAAGCTCGTTGATCCCTAGTTGCTTTCCTCTGTTCAAGGATTCCTCCGTATAATTATAGACCAACTGTGTAAATCAGATTACTCAAAGACGAAGATAATGAAGCATGTAATACTCAGGAAACATCTTTGAAGGGAGGCGTGGATTAGAAAAGAAACAAATAGGGTGATATTTGATTGGGTAAAAGACCCAAGGCCATGCATTCAGCCAAAATTATAGTATGGAATATCAAGATTATAGCAAAGTAATCAACGCTGAACTCTGATCCTTAATTAAAATGGGATATGCAAATCAAAATTTAACCTATCAGATTGTAAGAATAATGAGATAATGAGAGAATAGTAATTTGGATAAACTGCCGAATCCCGTTATTTGTGCTAAAGATATCCATTTTAATCTTAAAAATAAACAAAATTTGAGAAGAAGAGTTTAAATTAAAAATTATAGCTAAAGTATTCTGAATATTTTTAGTATAAACACTATGAAATAAAGAGTAAAACCTCTATATATTGATTCAGATAAAACTAGATCCTAAAAAAGATGAAAATTAACTTCCTTTTAGAAACTAGAATTAAAAGGAAGGTCTTCTAGACCAGGTGTGTTCAACCATTGGTGCGCGTGCCGAACGTGGCCTTACGAAGAATTGATTCGGACACGCGAGACAAGTGCTTGATAAATTTATTTTAAAATTTTCAGGAAATTTTATTTTACTTAACCGTAAAAACCTGACATATTTTCCATTCAGCCAGTTTCACACTTTTTACACGATTGATAACAAATTAAATATCAAAATATTAAAAAAATGTTCTCATAAAATTTTGGTTGGCAGGAGGAAAAATTTTGCATCAGTGATTTGGTCGATTATGGTACGCAGTCTAAAGGTCGCCCACCTTTGTACAAGATATTATTACGGATCATACATTTTATCGTCATCTCGATAGTTTTATTATTTTTAGCTCTGTATCGTTGATTAAATTCACGTCTACAAAACACAGTCAGGACTCATATTAAGGAGTTACTAAGAGTACGCCTTCATTATAAAATCATTAATTTCTCATTCAAAATCATTAATTTCTACGGAAAGAGAGGCCAGTTTACCGACCTGTTTTACAGTTAAAAATTAATCTTCACTCGAAGATGCATCAAATAAAATATTTGGTTACAGAGATATTGTGCCAATGCACATCGTTTCACTGTAGCAGATAAGTGCTACAGATAATCATTGTTCATCGTGTATAATTACTGAGATAGTTCCTGCGACTATCTTCTTCTAAAAACTTCCCCTGGGAAAGTTATAATGCTTCGATATTTCGAATATGACAAATGGAAATGGACTACATACAAAAAGACAGACTAAACTGCGACCTTTTCTTCAAAAGTTTTCAGCTAAGTATTTATCTTACGGAAAATAATACTACCCTGAACGCGGAAAGACAGAATTCGTATATCATCAAACCTGCATCAGAATCAATTCAAAACTCTTATTCTATCAACGTAATAAAAGCGTTCCTATCACATCTTAGAGTGATTTTTGTCTTCGCGTAGGTAGTATTACGTTCACTATAAAACGCAGCATTGGGGCGTAATGTAAAAGAACGTTCTCTGGAACATCCATCCATCCTTCTCTAATAGATCAGTGGCCTCGTGTCCCGCTATCAAAGCCTCCCTCTCTACTTCACATCTCGCTTTACGACCACACCTCGTTGATGACCTATCACGCCACTGCTTGCCAAGCCCTCTTCTGTGTCAAAATTAAACCGATATAACGGGCATCGATCGCTATTGAAGCCATCCAGGTCAGGTACGAATTCTCATCTGCCCTAGGCAAATCAGTTAGAGGAAATGTATCCTCGTAATCTGGTTTCGAAGAATGACATACGAATGTTATCCAGCAGTTACTCAATCTGAAGACATCGGAGCTTTAAAATAGAACCGATAATATTTAGCAATAATCAGTTAAGGACTTGGAGATTTACTTATATATTCGAGATTCTCAAAGCATTTCCTTAAGTCATATTTTAAGCCTTCCAAGCTCGTACAAAGTTACCAGATAAATATTTTTTCGACATAAATCCTGTTGTATACCGTCATTATAATTAGTTCAAAGCTTCTTCCTAGAATATTTATGCCTTTATTATTACTTAAATGTAGATTTTCCTATAATTCTTCGATACATTAATCTAAAAGTTTTTTGTTTGTAATTCGCCCCTGATGCTTGTTTTTATGCATACTGCAGTACCAGAATGTTCATTTTGATACGCGTAATTTCATTGGTATAGAACCGTAACTAGACCGATTTATTCTAGAATCTAAATTAGAATACCTATTTGTGTATTAGTGCCTATTTCGAGCCTAAAATTGCCTGTAAGTCGAGAAGCTTTAACTTATCTCACATAAAAAATTTAAAATTTTGGAGGATAAAAAGAAACTTTTTATTCTCTAAATCTTCCATAACTCAAGAGCAGGTACTTCAGAAGGAGAAATGAGAATGTATAAGAAATGCTATCTTAGGTAATTCATCAACTTATGTATTGAAAAATACTTGAATAGTATTTTTGCCTGATATTAGAAATAGAGATTGTAGGTAGGAAAAATGAGGACTATTGAATTAAAAATCGAAATATTATTCTTATATGTATTATATAATACTCTGAACTAACAGGAATTCTGAACTGTTACAAGACTTTAGATACTCTTATAATTGGTGATATAAACATCGATATTACTGAAAAATCTAATACAATTGCTGAAAGANTTATATAATATTAAGAGACATGAAACCGCGGAATAGTAATAGATTAGGGCAAAATTTCGTTCACCCCATTTAAAAACGTCGTCTTCATACTTAAGCAGTCGCTTTGGTCCACTTATTCCCTTCTCTCTGTTCTGATAAGATTACGTGAGTCTGTGGGGGATCAACGGTGATAGATGGTGATTCTCTGTCACTGACTTTAGACTCTGGAGAATTTAACGATTACCGTATCCCAGGACACACAGTGATAACTTCCTGTCTTTGAATAAATCACTATAGATCCTGGGGAATAGGCATGAAAGTTCGAGTTACTCAGATACTCGACAGACATTGTCACTTTCCGACTATTCGAGTTATTTCACTGAAAATCGAGTTGCATATTTTCTAGTCTTCTTCACTGACGAAAATGAACTTCAGCAGCCAAGAACATAAGTATCAATTAGCTGTTTTATTCTTTTCTTTCTCTGAAACCCTTTTTAACTCGTTTTGGCGATTCGTTGACAGTTCTACGATTGGCTAAATTCGATATATTTTACTTGGATCAGAATAAAATTTCCCCTCGTCCTTAGATAATGGTACCTTTTTGAAGAATTTCTTCATACAATTCGCTGGGAAAGAACGAAATCGTGGTATAGTTTTATTTCAATATGAATTAATAAGATAGAGCAAATAGTATTTTGCAAGTAATATCGAGCTAAAAAATTGACAATTATAATTTTATGAGCGTGACAATACTGGTATGATATGATTATCTTAATGTTTAAATCTGAGTGCTACTTTTCCCATAACATTTATTGAAAGAAATAGATTCATCTTGGAATGTTTGAAACTGTTCAAATAATTTATTTCAGCCGTTCGTGGAGTCATTGCATCTTGAGAAAGAGTATTTACAGATTATTTCAACTTAATTAGCAAAGTACACAGAACAGCCTTTTTTCCAAATAATTTTCCATTAATAAAAATAATCAAAAATTAAGATAGTGTTGGAAGTCTATAGATTTTGGGACTCCGGGGGCAGATGAGGCGCTTGATGCCACAATTTCCTCCAATAACTTTGGACATGGACGTTACTGCGTCCTGTCTAATATGTAACATTATATTAAAACGAAATGAAACTATCCTCCTTCGGTTCATCTTGTGGCTAGATTTGTTTCCTCCGTTATCAGATCTTATGGCCAACACGCAACTCAGGTAGAAATTCCAAAAAAAGTTACCAAAGATGAGGGAAATGAAAACCATTGATTAATTACTGAGCAATGTGTGGACCTTCCCATTCTTACTTCCATCTATTCAGATCTTTCCTTTATGTAAATCTCAATATCATTGATCTCTCCTCTTAACATAGAATATAAATTGGTCTTGTGTGCCGCTTTATTTTACTATCATCAACTTCTTTTCTTAGATGCAACGTCGATTTGGGTCAGTCAAAATGCGTAAGACGTGAATAAGAAGTGTTGTTAGTTCCGTCCTAAAATGAATATTTTCAATTGAAAATGCTTATCCGCATAATGTGTAACCCAACAAACTGATTGAACATCAGTTCGTTCCTAGTAGGATGAATTAAAAAAAACTAGTTACGACTGGTATGAGTTACCGTATGAACGTGAGTAAAGATGAGTTATACAAGTAAATCTATACGGGAGTCGTTAAATTACAGCATAATTACTAACATATTGTTTCTTGGCAAGATTCTTATCATGAGCTATTAATGAACGCTAACAATTTACGAAAATATACTTCTACTACATGAAAGATAATCAATATTCCCTTTGAAGAGAATCCTGTCGGGTTGTCAGTCGGTAAATTCTTAGGAAACCGATGTGACGGCTGGAACGTCATGACGTTTCGGCCACCGATTAGGTAGCAATCTTCATGGTTGTGTGGCCCTATACAATAATATGATATTATAGTCTTTGTTATAGAAAAATTATTTAAATTCCGCAAGAGATGTATCTTTCCTTAAATACTCAATGTTCAATCACAGAAGCTGTAACAAGCCCTGAGATGAAATTTGTTTTAAACAAAAACAAACACATTATCAAATGAACCTTGATTTAACGGAAATTGCTGCACTGCATTAAAGCTATCATTGATTTTTTTAACAATCACATAATTATATTTATACATTCAAGCTCTATGGAGTGTCGTCGAAGTGAAAGTATATATTATTTGCATGAAACCATTTCGTTAAAACGGAATATTTTATGAACAGTCATAAAATAATTATTCAATAACAGTCGATACGCTAACTGAAATTATTCATAAATTGAATGAAGTGAATTATAGACTTTGAGCTCTGCCGCATCGCAGAATTTTTTTAGATGGTAATCCTGTACAAGAGAAATCAATTTCGTGATACATAATTTTATTGTATATTAAATAAATTTAAGTGCTACGCTATATTCTTATAATTTTGAAATGATTTTTTACGCTTATTGATACATCCATCAAGGATATCATTTGATATGAATATCGGCACAAAATCTAGTTATCTTTGTCAGAGTGCGCGAATCACCTAGGGAGGGACTGCAATTAACATTTATTTGAATGTTTACGATCGTTTAAAATTTAAATACGTTAGCATCATATTACTTGTTCTGTCATTTAAAAGTTTGATTTAATTTCTTTTGCGTTTTAAAGGTACCAAGTAAAATTTATCAAATTTAAGAAAGATACTGAATTTCTCCTGATTAAATCAATTTTGAAAATGTACAGGGGAAATTATCCTGCGACTGCATGCCAAATGGAAAGGTCATGGATCATCGATCTTGCTGCACTCCAGAGAGAATATGCCTTGCGGATAATAGAGTCAAGCGACTTCAATTCTAGTATTGATTTTAAGGAAAGGCAATGACAATAAGAGCAAAGGATCTTGATTATCATATCTTAACTCAACAGAGATTATCTCTTTTGGAAGCGACGAAGCGTTTTTTTTTCCTAGATGCACGCTGATACATTCCACGAAGTCACACTTGAGTATATCAATTTTACCATATCTTAAATTGCATTTTTCTCTTCTCTTATATAACTATAGCCTGCTTCGGTTGTCTACTCTGTCGAGATCTCCATTTGTATATTCTCGGTCAAAATTAAAGTATTAAATTGACTATCCCTCTACGTTCGTTCGTGACGTGGTTCTTTCATACATTTCCTTATATTCCCTCATTTTAGACGGGATATTTTAGGGAATTCCTGTTATCTGTGTGATTTACCTAAAGAATACAAAAATGTACTAGGAATTTCTCCGGTTAGTAATATTTTTATACCTTATAAAATAAATTCTATCATGGAAGGCCGTACTTCGTGGAAGGACATTCTAAAGATTATGAAAAATAAAAACTTCGTATTTTTTTTAGTAAAATTTCGATTTTCTTACTCATATCTTTTCCTTTGCCAATAAAATCATGTGAATTTCCATTTATAGTACATATATAATTGGTGTCTCATATCATGAATTTAATAATAGGTTAGATAAAATACCTACAATGATTACTCGCCTTTATCGATTGTCATGAAATATGCCTCCTGCCACACGCCGAAAGGCGGCTTGCAGGGTATTTATGTAGATGAAATATAATGAAGGAAAAAATTAACTTCCGTTTTCATTACAGAAAGAGGACTACAACAACGAGCCACTAAGGTTCGAATTTGTATTTTTACCGAGTTCAATCAGGAAATTAAAATCTTTAGTCCTTAATATACGATAAATAAAGAGTTAATAAGTAATCGTTCGCATATGAACTCGTGAAATCGCTAAAAAGCTCAGTATTTCTCAGATATAGATCTTTCGAAAAAACTTCATGAAATTTTCGTATGCTTACAAGTGAGTATGAGAAACACAAACACCCCATATATCATGAAACGGGAAATTCTAAAAAAACCTAATTGCATTCCGTAACGTGAAACAGTTTCCGAAACCTAACCTTCGGGCTAAGATAGCCCTTACTTTAAGGCGAGTTTTCAAGAAATAATAGCGTTATTCCACGCATCATTAAACAATACACTCAATCGTTTCGTCGCCAAAATCACTGCTTATTCACCATTAACAACGGTGGCTACTGCGATGACTATCAATCCCATAATAAAAGTTGCAATCATGTCCCTCTAAGAGATGTTTTAGATCAGCGAAAATTACAGCGTACCGATGAAAAACGCTCGAGATTCTTCGTGGGACGCAACCTGATCCCAGCTTATAAATTTATAACGGAAAATCCCCACTTACTTTCCGCTTCCGGACGCAAATTTGTAGCGATCGAAAAACAGGAGGGAAGGCTATGACAAATGAAGGGTGATAGGCTATGGCAAATTAAGCGCCAACTGTAGACCAACTAAAATTAGAGAAAGAAAACCCATCCGCTTGCTGTAATCTAGCAATTCACAGGCGCTTTTGATTGGGCTATGAAAGCTAAAGGCATATTTTTAAGATAGTCTTAAATCCTTAATATTAATCGAGTAAAGTACATACTTTTAAAGAAAATAGTATTTATCATCATACTGTAGTAATATATCATTCTTATTTTTTTATCAGCATGTTATGTTCATTTTACGATGTACAATTAGATTATAACAGCGAGATGTATACAGAAATGGGAAGGGTAGACTCAAAGTTAAAAAGTTGAAACATTTTTAACGATGGAGAGGGTTCACACAGTGGGATGCGATGCCGTATAGAAAGATTTTCGGAGTGCCAATAATAAAAGCTTACCAGTCCCGAAAACCCAAATACGGCGGCGTGGGAATCAATACGCTGACCACGTGTTACCTTCTGTAAATGCCGCCTGGCAAGGTGGTATCCTTCAAATGGATACTTCCCTAGGCTTATACTTCACCAATAAAAACTTATACCAATTTATTTATTACACCGCAGAGGACTACAGAACTAGAAAAATCTTCTCTTTTTGTGACTGCCTCAGTACGCTTTTTTCCATTACAGCAACGTAAATATAAATGCACGGGAATGATTTGAGTCCTCAGAAGCAGGAGCTGGACTTATTTGATCTCCGGATGGTGGGCTAGGAACTGTTGCCACAGAAAATTACGCTACGGCTGAATATTGCATGTAACTGCTCTGTTATTTGCCTTTAGTCCAAGGTACCCAAAATTAATACAGCAGGGTTGAAATTGCAAGTCAAGATGCAGCTTACGATAGGGATTCACTCACTCAGCAAAGACCCTTGGGTTATAAACAACAAGAAAGAGATTTTCAATAACGCACACCTGAACGAATCTGATATTTTACGGCCCTGACCCCTAACACGATGAGTTTCCCAACAAACTCTCCCCGGCCTCCAGAGGTTCAATTGCATCTGGCCGTGAAAGTGGCCGGGTCAAGGCATGGAGCCAAAGGTGGCCAGAAATGTTTGGAGAGTAAACTCTTACCAATACCTTCCTATATACCTAAAGGCTTTCGCCTTGACCTCACAAAGTTAAGCTGCGGGTATAAGGAATTTTTCGACAAAACAAAGAACATAAGTGCATAAATTTAATTAAATAGTCAAATGCAATTAAATAAAAATTTACCGTTGCCACCGGGTCCCAACCGTTGCCACTGAGTCCCAACCGTTGTCACCGGGTCCCAACCGTTGCCACCGGGTCCCACGACCTAATCGCGACGGGAAATTCTTAAATAAATAAATAAACAAGNTTGCCAAACCTCTCTCTTCCTCGATCCATTCACCTCCCTGAAAGAAACTGCGATTGTCTTAGTTTTTCCCCTTTGTTTAGTCAGTTGCTCCGAAAAGGCCGCTGCCTGTGTTCCAACTTCTCTTTCCCTCCTTCGCACACCTCTCTCACAGTCTCTCCTCGTCTTCTCTTTACAACATCCAGGACTTCCTCAAGGATCAAACAAAAGAAGTACGTAATGGCTTTTCTTCGTATTCTCCGCAGTACCGTTCTCCGTCCTTCGCGAGATTCGTGGAAAGCAATGTGGGATGCGACTGTAGCAGAAGAAAGGTGGAAGAGAAAGGAGCGAGTGGGAAGTTGCTTTAAGAGAATATGTGAGGGGAGATGAAGAGAGAGAATTTGCTCTCCTTTCGAATTGTCGCCGTCGCCTTAGTTTTTCGTAGTTTTTCCCGTGGGACAAAAGAGGCGCAAGTTTGGAAGGGTGAAAGGAGAGAGAGATGACGGAAGAGGGACATTCCGCAGTGGCGAAAGGAATCGACGAGCGGAAAAGGGGAAAGGATGAGGTTAAACGAGTGGGAACGGAGAGAAAATAAATGGGGAGTTACCACGGGACGTATTAATTCATTGTTTTGTAATGAGAATAAAGTAATGACCTTGTGGAGAGAGAGTTAAAAAAGTAAAAAAGCAACGGGTAACGGGTATCATCAATTTATAATTAATCACATCATCCAAACTAAAGCCCAATCATACGAAACCTTGATTTATATATTGCTTAACTTTCTGTGCCGCCACGTTTCATCAACATCGCCAGAAAAAGTAAACAGTCACCCCTTGTGAGGTGAAAACTAAATTCTTTCTAAAAATCTGGAGTATTTCAAGGCAAATGAAGGTGCTCCTTTAAGATAATCATCTCAATGGGAGGCGTGGTGAAAGGCATTTAGAAGGTAGTATTTGTAGAAAGGGCAGTTTTGTAGGAGAAAACAAACGGCTGGCCCGATAATTGAATTTGTTCAGAACACAGCCATAGGCATTGTGAATTCCCTCTTCAAGAAGAAATGGATTTATAATCGCTATGATGGGATCAAAAGAAAATAGCATCAACCGATAAAAATTTGAGTATAAAGGCCCTTATAGTAGTACAGCATAAAGGAACTAATTATATCAGAACTGAGAATCTTTCGTAAGATTGGTAAACCAGTAGACATTGTAGAAATTAGTAATAAACTTAAAATAAAAATCCATGAACAGTCATAAATTTTTATTTGTATAATAATTTATTTACTTTTTATTTTATATTATTTTTATATATAGTTACAGTTGTGTTTGGAGTTGTATATTTATTTGAGCTGTGAGTTGTTTTTTTGTATTTATGAAATTTATATTAAAAATTCAGAGGTTAGGTGTAAGAGAGAGCTAACCTCGGCCGAACCTCGCCAAAGGGCTACATAAATAATTAAAACTCACAGCTTAGCCTGAGAGGATGAGTTAATTTCAGCTGAAACTGCACGAGTTTAGTAAATTGGA
The DNA here is from genome assembly GCA_000376725.2 of Ladona fulva. Lineage (NCBI taxonomy): Eukaryota > Metazoa > Arthropoda > Insecta > Odonata > Libellulidae > Ladona > Ladona fulva. The sequence continues at coordinate 1,507,910 of KZ308161.1, forward strand.
TGTGTTGGTAAAAGAGAAAATTCTTGGCATATAAAAAAGGTAAACAAAAGCTCAAGGTAAAGTAAGAAAGAAATATATAGAGGTGAAACGAAATGAAAAAAAATATTTTAAACACATAATGGTCAAGTCTAAAAATCAAATCTAAAAATGGTGAATGGAGGTTTTTTAACTAAGGTTCAGTATAGAATTCTCCGTTTTAAAGAATCGTTTTAAAAACTCGTAATTTTAAATGTCGAAAGTGAACGACAACTTACAGTTGCGAAAACAATCCATGAAACGGCGTTATCCGAGGCTGAAAATAGTTCAAATTATCATTCAAAATTACTTTTGAGAAATTCACCAAAATTTTTCACTTATAACATCGTGATACTATTTTTTTTAATTTGAAGATTTACAATCCATCTATCTTTCTTTTGTTAAAAGATCAAGCAGGCGCTGTCAAGGATCAGTCGTATTTAAACTAGGTGAAACGTGGTCACCGCACCAACATCCAAGAAGCCCTATTGGCCTATTCGAAGAGTTCCCTAACAGTTTACCAATTCTGGGTTAACGCCACAGCTCCTGCTGAGAATCCAATACGGAAAGCTTTCACTAGAAGCGAATGAATGAGTGATTTCCAAGCGAGGTCTGAATAGCATCACAATGCCTTTTCCTACGTAATATTATTACTTTGACGATTATAAATTAGGTCACGAGTGGAGCAGTTATATATTGCCTTCCTTGATCTGAAATGAATTATATCCCAGTATTACTCATTAAAATCCCTCCATTGTATTTGCCCAAAGTCGGGTATAAATTCTATTAAGAACCTTCCTCAAGCTGGTTCTCAAAAAATTAATGCATTGAAAAATTAGATAGCCGTAATACTTTATAATCTACTACAACAATCCCCGACGTGTATATAATTAACTGTCAGATGTCAGAAACTTCAAAAGAAATACACGTACAGCCGATTTATCATTTCGATGGTAGATTCTTTTACTTTTGCAAAAATTACGCTAATTAGAAATAATATCCAAATAAGATCGAAACTGGAACCGTAAGAAGTAAGTAAAAATCAAAAAAAAGTTTACGATTTTGATACATGATTCCTATAATGAAAAATGCTGATTGTTGAAACCAAGATTCCTTACATGTCTATCTACTGTACGAGTCTCTGTACTAAATAGAATCAGGTATTAAGATCGACCTATTGTAAAAGGTTAAAAATAAACAAAAACGTAGTAAATAATTAGGCAAAGATAGTTATTTCAGAAATTTGATTTAACTTCCGCATACTTTATTGCATCATTATTTTATCATACTGTGTAAAATAACAATTCATATTGATATATTCAAGGTTTTGATTAATAATAATTATAACGTCTTTATTGAAGAGCGAGATTGAGATTTCCTTATTACTTCTTAATTTAACCCTTGGTAATTGAATATTTAAAAGAGAAAGAGCTCTTGGGAGAAAAAAAAAGAAAATTAAATAAAAGAAGTGAACTATTATGTTGGTTAAAAATCCTAAGTCTGAACATGGAGGGGAAAAATTTTTTTTAATAAAACCCGACAGTAAAACGCTCACAAAAAGGGGGTCGTGAAAAACCTGCGAAAACCTACCGACAGTAGCAACTAAAATTTAATAAGAAGACGGGAAAATAAGAAAAGCCTGAAAACAACAAGCCTGAAAAAAATATTGAATGCACATTCATATAGCAAGTGCAGAAACAGAAAATAAGATATGTTGAGTTTACATAAATTAAAAACTGAGAAATATTGCAATATTAACAAAGATAAAGAATTGATGAGAGCAGGGTTAATGCAAATAACAATTTGCTATTTGCCATTGTCGTCAGTTTTGACGATGAATGGAATAACAGAAGTAAATGCATTACCTACGTGCGTGATTTTTTCGTTTTTTTCCATGCCTTGTTGAAAAGGTAGAGAGTCCTCAGGAAATGCAACACCATCCCAATATATTATGCTAATCCGAAAACCTTTTTTACCATCCGATATAAAATTTCCTTTAGGAACATTAATGGCGAATTCAAAGCCTTCGTTAGGATAATGAACCAAAAATAACGAGATATCAATCGTTCTCTTTTTTACATTCAGCCGCTTCAATTCACTCCCCACCAAATTGGACTATTAAACAAAAATCCGCGCTGCCATCCCCGAACAACAGCCGGTTAATGAATTCGTCCCTTTTCCAATCAACTCGCAATGATTTTGTCCTCCTCAAATACGATTTCGCCAGGGGGAAAGAAATCATTCTTACAATCGGCCCCCATTCATGACAATAATAATCGAGCAACAACGTCGCCAGAAATAATGGATCCCGAACATAACTACCCTCAAGCATTTCTCTCCCTGATTATTGCCAAACCTCTCTCTTCCTCGATCCATTCACCTCCCTGAAAGAAACTGCGATTGTCTTAGTTTTTCCCCTTTGTTTAGTCAGTTGCTCCGAAAAGGCCGCTGCCTGTGTTCCAACTTCTCTTTCCCTCCTTCGCACACCTCTCTCACAGTCTCTCCTCGTCTTCTCTTTACAACATCCAGGACTTCCTCAAGGATCAAACAAAAGAAGTACGTAATGGCTTTTCTTCGTATTCTCCGCAGTACCGTTCTCCGTCCTTCGCGAGATTCGTGGAAAGCAATGTGGGATGCGACTGTAGCAGAAGAAAGGTGGAAGAGAAAGGAGCGAGTGGGAAGTTGCTTTAAGAGAATATGTGAGGGGAGATGAAGAGAGAGAATTTGCTCTCCTTTCGAATTGTCGCCGTCGCCTTAGTTTTTCGTAGTTTTTCCCGTGGGACAAAAGAGGCGCAAGTTTGGAAGGGTGAAAGGAGAGAGAGATGACGGAAGAGGGACATTCCGCAGTGGCGAAAGGAATCGACGAGCGGAAAAGGGGAAAGGATGAGGTTAAACGAGTGGGAACGGAGAGAAAATAAATGGGGAGTTACCACGGGACGTATTAAAAGACTCGAGAGTTCTAGCCAAAGAGGGATAAAAGATTTAACGATAAGGGCATTCCTGGTAGGAGTAGATGCGACAATGTAAAAGAACCTCAACGAAATCTTTCCGAGAAAACGGTGTGTCTATTTAGAATCCTCTTTGTCTATTAGCTTTGGAAACTTGCTAAATTTCGAAATGTATAGGAAAAACAACGCCGAGTTTCCTGTCCGAAAACAAAAATAACTTTTGTGGGCATACGCTACTGTGAGTTAATTCGCAGAAAAATTCGCAAAAAACGGATGTCTGTAAATACTCTTTTCTAAATAGGGGAATAGTAGAATGGAACAATTTACCTGGGGAAGTGTTCGAACCTTTTCCTCAGACTGGGAATGTATTTGTAAATAGAATTAAAAGAGTTGTGTGATGTTAAATAAATTTTATCAATAATCATTTAGTTATGTAAGTTACTTTATCCTAACAGTGTAGCATTTGTATTTTAAACTGTAATAGTGGAATTTGATGTTTAATTTTAATTGCTTTATAATAGTGTGGGTAATTTTGTATTGTTATTATTATTATTATTTCTTTTTTTTTCTTTTTTGTTTTATAAGTTTTTATTATATTGTATTAATTGTAGGTATCCTTTACTTGTATTTTCTTTTATATTTATGACGTACTGCCTTCGGGAGGTTTTGGGGGGTTTCCCTCCCGACTTGGGTGAATACCAGGCAGGGTATTGTATTTCCTTCTCCCCCTGAAAAGATGACTACCACCTGGCCTGGAGCCTATTTGTAGTCCTATGGTGCAAATAAATAAATAAAGGACGGTTAACATTAGCTACGTAGCAATGATGATTTATTAAAGATGTGATAGGGATCTGAATAAATGTTCTGGTGTCATAAGGGAATTACATCATGGAAAACCATTGTGATGATATGATGTAGCATGACTAACAGAAAGTATCGAGCCCATTTTCATAGGAATTAGGAATAATTTGTAGAATGATAAGCTATATAATCGTAGGAAGGAAAAATTTTCCTTCCTACGATTCTAATCCTACTCCATTGCATTCGTGCGAATATCAAAGTATTAATAGTCGATTACTCCTATTCTCTAGCTGGATTTTGGCGGGCAACCTCCAATACTTAAATCCACAACCTAACCACAGCAATACTGAGAAAATCAAATAACTATTTCTATGGCGTTTGAACAGAACAAATTTAAAGATTTTAATTAATTCAAGGTAAAAAATTAGGTATATGGGGACTTCATTAGGATATTTTAATTCGGTGAATACGTTCTTTTCTTTTGAGTGAAATTGGAATTCTGTTCCCTAACCTTATTATTAACATAGCCTTTAACTACCACTCCTACCCCAAGTAGTCTGAAGTTCTCCACGAGTTTTTAATGGACGTGTCTTTGTAGTTAAATGAAGTAATTGAATCTCGGAAATCGCCAGAATGTTTCGCTGACAAGAATTTCCAGCATGCTCCTCCTTTGCGCACCATACTTAACTTTCAGACGCCACTATGTCGGCGGAAAGTGAAAACCATTCTCCGGAAGAGTATGTCATGTGCGGGTTATTGCCTTCAATAAACAGAGTAGCCGAACTTTCAGGCTGGTTATGAACCTCCAGATTTTTACCCGGAGAGGTTCTAAAGATTCCAAATTCCGCAGAATCATTGTACTCAATAGTTCTCTTAATTACAAAAGTTACTTATATTTATGCTACTTATTACTACAGATTCCCAAAGTTTGAAATTAATGTTTTCTTCGTAGTAACTATCGTAATTATATATTAGACCAGACAGGTTATAAGTTCGTATCAGTTACAAGTAGTACTTGACTAACTCGTAACTGACAACCACTCGCATGCATTAAAATCTCCATATAATCACTGCAAATGGGAAGCACTATCTGAATTTTACCAGCAAATATCTGCGTTGACATCCAAAAATATCTACCCTTACATATACGTATATGCCCAATGAGCCCCCTTTCGGAAAATGACAGGGATATCCTTTCCGACTCAAAACATTACATGTAGCAGTCAATAACAATTACATTATCTTCAGCTATAACTATGACATACAATAACATAACGTAAAACTATCTCTTTTTATTGCCTCGCTTTTCCTGCCATAATTATATTTATCAATCACAGCGTTGAAAACCAAAGTCGAAATGTATAGGAAAAACAACGCCGAGTTTCCTGTCCGAAAACAAAAATAACTTTTGTGGGCATACGCTACTGTGAGTTAATTCGCAGAAAAGCGAATAACTTTATAGTTGGTACAGTCACCTTCGTTAGCCCTTCAATATCCAAATTTTACTCACGCGCTTTGAAGAATTTGTAGCATGAAATATCCAGGTATTTAAGCAAATTACAAAGAAATAGATGGTACGCCACCAAGGTTCAATCATCTGAAGTTCATCGTATGAATCGATGAGTCAACCATATTTTTGTTCGTAAACAGGCTACAAAATACTCATTTTTTTCAAAAATGTGCTTAAAAATTGCATTTACTCCACATAAGTGCATGCACATATTCTATATTTTAAATCAAAGAAAAAATATGATTCTTCGGATAGTTTTTTTGGACTAATTATAAGCAAGCTACTTAAAAATTACACTATTTTTTGCTGCTCGTGCAAACAGAAGGACATAAAAGTTAATAGTTAGGATGTATGAAAGGCACGACCAACCATAACGGTAACATTTGCTAAGTTTCATTGAATAATATTTTAATTTAAAAGTATACATGGATGTTGGATGGAAAAGTATACGTGGTTTTCAGTATTTTTGAAGGTAGAATTTTTTAATTAGTGCGCCTATACTAAATTTTTAATAATTGACAATTCATAATTGTCAGAATCAGTCATTAAAATAAGGACAAGGTATCTATTACGGAATTTTATGACTAGATCTTCCGATGATAGGTAATAACAATGAAAAAACTTAAATATCAGTTCTTAAATACGACGATTCAGCATTATCATTGTAATAACTAAATACCAGATAGGTTTTTATTTGTTTCATAAAAAAAGACTGTTGAAATATAATATTAAAATTCGACGGCACCAGAAAGAAAAGAATGACAGACGTCTAAATATCTGCTTTAAATATTTCGTAGCCGCTTGAAATTTGAGGAAAAATGTACCAATAAGAAGTAATGCTAAGGTTTTAATTGAACGAAATTGTTAATACTGAGGTATCGAAAGCAGTACCTCAATATGTAAGTATGTACTGAGGTTCGTTTCTTTAAATTCATGGTCAACCGGAAGCTATCTGACCCTCAATACCCCCCTGTTTTGCTTTCCAGAGAGATGAATATTGACTCTCCCTTGCCGAAAAGAAGAAAGACATCCTCTCTTTTTTGAACGGAATTCAATAATCAATCGGTTCGTCAGGTGAGGGGTAGAAAGTTTGGATATACGGCCTTTGAGACGGTATTTCCTCGCTTTTAGGGAGCAATTTATGAGAAGAATAAAAAGCGGGAGAAGAACACGCAGATATTCAACTCCATGGAATATATAATCGACTCTCTCCATTCGGCACGTGTATGCGAACTTGGAATCCAAGCACGCATGCCCTTCACTCGTGTCATAACGGATCGTACTTTATTGCTAATGAGAAAATTCTAAAAATGTCGGCATTAGATGTTTTAGGCGCCAGGTATGCAGGGTAAAATCTCGGAGTCAAATGTTGATACCTTTCTTATTTAATATGAGATAAAGGACGGTTAACATTAGCTACGTAGCAATGATGATTTATTAAAGATGTGATAGGGATCTGAATAAATGTTCTGGTGTCATAAGGGAATTACATCATGGAAAACCATTGTGATGATATGATGTAGCATGACTAACAGAAAGTATCGAGCCCATTTTCATAGGAATTAGGAATAATTTGTAGAATGATAAGCTATATAATCGTAGGAAGGAAAAATTTTCCTTCCTACGATTCTAATCCTACTCCATTGCATTCGTGCGAATATCAAAGTATTAATAGTCGATTACTCCTATTCTCTAGCTGGATTTTGGCGGGCAACCTCCAATACTTAAATCCACAACCTAACCACAGCAATACTGAGAAAATCAAATAACTATTTCTATGGCGTTTGAACAGAACAAATTTAAAGATTTTAATTAATTCGAGGTAAAAAATGAGGTATATGGGGACCTCATTAGGATATTTTAATTCGGTGAATACGTTCTTTTCTTTTGAGTGAAATTGGAATTCTGCTCCCTAACCTTATTGTTAACATAGCCTTTAACTACCACTCCTACCCCAAGTAGTCTGAAGTTCTCCACGAGTTTTTAATGGACGTGTCTTTGTAGTTAAATGAAGTAATAGAATCTCGGAAATCGCCAGAATGTTTCGCTGACAAGAATTTCCAGCATGCTCCTCCTTTGCGCACCATACTTAACTTTCAGACGCCACTATGTCGGCGGAAAGCGAAAACCATTCTCCGGAAGAGTATGTCATGTGCGGGTTATTGCCTTCAATAAACAGAGTAGCTGAACTTTCAGGCTGGTTATGAACCTCCAGATTTTTACCCGGAGAGGTTCTAAAGATTCCAAATTCCGCAGAATCATTGTACTCAATAGTTCTCTTAATTACAAAAGTTACTTATATTTATGCTACTTATTACTACAGATTCCCAAAGTTTGAAATTAATGTTTTCTTCGTAGTAACTATCGTAATTATATATTAGACCAGACAGGTTATAAGTTCGTATCAGTTACAAGTAGTACTTGACTAACTCGTAACTGACAACCACTCGCATGCATTAAAATCTCCATATAATCACTGCAAATGGGAAGCACTATCTGAATTTTACCAGCAAATATCTGCGTTGACATCCAAAAATATCTACCCTTACATATACGTATATGCCCAATGAGCCCCCTTTCGGAAAATGACAGGGATATCCTTTCCGACTCAAAACATTACATGTAGCAGTCAATAACAATTACATTATCTTCAGCTATAACTATGACATACAATAACATAACGTAAAACTATCTCTTTTTATTGCCTCGCTTTTCCTGCCATAATTATATTTATCAATCACAGCGTTGAAAACCAAAGAAAACTTGAAATATGTCCACATGAAAGAGCTACGTAAAAGAAGAGATCTTATTTTAAATTAATGAACTATTTTTCATAAGGATTAAAATTGCTTGTTGCTGGGTAGTCCTAACAAAACTTAAAAGACGCAATAAAATTTATGAGAAGAAATTTTTCGACGTAGTTATTCCTAAAGGTTAACAGAAAATTTTCCGACAATCGGGTAATAATAGTAAAAGATAAACTCGATATCAACTAAACGATACAGAATCTAGACCCCAAATATGTAAAGTTTAGGCAGACAATGAATACCTTAAAAATTGAAAACACGGTGATCCTCTGTTTGCTTGCAAGAATTAAACTCGATAAGATTGAATGCAAAGACAATAACTAAAAATTATTTGGTATTATGTGGAAATCAAAGAAAAAAAGGCGCGATAGGGTTTCCGAATAGCCAAATGAGCAGCGGGTTCCTCTTTAGCGAAGATGGTCCCCAATTCGATTCCAAGACACGTAAAGAACTGGCCCAGCTCAGTGGAGTGAGTAGCAGATCCCTGGTTGGTAGGAGGTACACCTAATTAGCGTTAGGAAGACACTCGTAGCCCCGAGAGAGTGGTAAAAAAAATGGAGATGGGGGCCTTTTGAGGGATAATTCTCGCTATGCGTAATGCTTTTTCCATTTCAGGAAGCGCTGCCTCCCCTATTTTCTGACTTAGACTAGGCCAATCTGCGTCGTAGGCTACTGAGCGAATGCCTTCTCCCCTTTGATAACTTTGTAATACGAGTGAATAGTCTAGGACGAGAAGAAAAGTTCAAATAAATATCTAAATATGAATTTTATTATGGTACTACACATCTGTTGCATTTATCACGACAGAAATACATTTAAAAGTTAATCAGGGATGATTTATTAAGAAATATTCTCAAGTCGCTTCCTGGCAAGTTTCTAGAATCACCCCTGAATCTGCTCCGTTTATAATTTGCTTCTTTAACGGAAAACAGAAATCGCTAAAATAAAAAATAGGAATATTCCTCCTTTTGATTTTGCACATCCCCATTCTATTCGCACTTAAGATGTTATTTCACAGATGTTGTTTGATAGAAATATAACCGTTCCCACTAGACAAGTTTCAAGATTTGCCTCTGCCTCTAATCAAATCATCGTTGCACCCACGATCTTGGGACACCCTTGTCTTACCATTGGTGCATAAAGAGATAAATGATGTAAGGGGTAATTGTGTAATTTAATTGAGTGCCTGAATATCTAGTTCTGCTCCTAGTGAAGACCTATGATACTAATCATCAGAGTTTTTGAAGAAAAGATCAAAGAAGAAGATGACCATACCTTGAAAGAAAACTTCCAAGCACATCCATCTTCAGAGATCTTGATTCCTGCATTGCCATTCACACACACTCAAAACTTGACACTGAAACACGCATAGTATCACTGCTTTTGTGTCTTTCAGACTTGCCTTATTATGCCTCTTTACTGTTACCACGAGAGAAGCAAAAAGTGAAGCACAGGGGTGTCCTTGACCTGCCGTGACCGACCTTCGAAGAAAATCCTCCACCAACATTGCAATCTTTGTGAGAAGACCTTCCATGCCGAGGAGTCCAACACAGGAACTGCGAGCAAAAATTTAAAAAGGAATACGTGAATATAATCATACCATGTTAGATTTCGACATACGCAATAAAAACCAGAGGATTTATCGAAAATAAAAGAGAAGCACTGTAGAGAAATGTGTAGGCATAAAGAATTTGCGCGCATTCACACGTGGTAATAGCATTCAACGATAAGTCACTAAAGCTCAATATGTGGAAAGTACTTATAATGTATTAGTAAAATTAGATTTTCTATATATAGTTAACATTACTGTTTTTTGTATATGTGTGATTTTAAACGATATTCCATGTACACTAAGGCAGGTTTACACAGTTGTTATCTAACACGCAAAAAATACAAGATTACTGAACTGAGATTATACAAAAGAGCGGGAGAAGAACGGAAGTACACAGAAATAGATAAGCCAAATTATTTCTCTTCCCTGCTTATTTTAGCCGAGCTAAAATCAAATATAAATTTGAGTGAATCAAAAACCATAACCGAAGCTTCCATTAGCATGACTCACTTTGATGAACCTGGTTGAAGTTATCTATGATATTCAAATATAGGAATTACTCCTCATACTAACACTTTGTTGACAACACATACTAACACGCAGGTTGGGAATCCTTGAGAGAAAGGAGATTAGAAGCTAGGCTGCGATTGTTAGATAAATTCAGAGGAAATACATTTTCGGATGACGTAATTGGTATTATGCGACCCCCCTGCTACTTTGACCGATCCGATAGTGAGCGTAAAATAAGAGAAATAGACGCGAGGACAAGTCGTTTTAGGGACTCCTTTTTTCCGCGAACGATACGCGATAATAATAAATTAAGGAGGTAATTCTACTCTTGGTGTTTACACCCCCTGCCACACGCCGGAAGGCGGCTTGCAGGGTACTTATGTAGATGTAGATGCAGATGTTTGTTCAATTTATACTGGTAATAATATCGATTTTATACCGTTTCAATTCCATATCAAATATAGACATGGACGTATATCCATTTTAACAAAAACGCAAATACAAAAAATAATGTGGTTTAAATTCATCATGAATGAATGACTTAGAGGAAGGCTCAACTTGAGGAAAACTTACTCAATTGTAAAAGAAGAATCTCACTTGACAAATCCCACATTAATGTAGAAATTAATTCTGCGAAACCGGTTTCGCTTCATTGTGATCTTTTAAGTAAATGTCAGAATTCCCTGTTTTGTCTCCGCGAGTTATATATTTCAGCAGCGGTGTAAGCGGTAAGTAAAAAACATAGTTTTTGTTGAATATATTTTTCACTTCCGCTTAAATAGAAAATACTGAGCCCCTGAATGGTGAAATGCTTCCATATTAGGGTTCCATAACAAACACTCCCTCACCCACGGAATTAGGAAGGGGCTCGAAGTGAGCGAAAAACTCCCGAAAGAATAATTCGGGAAAGGCCCTGTACTTCCCAGCATAATATCTTCCATGGCATACTCGTTTGGCATGAGTAGACTCGAGCTTTGCGGTGCACTAAACCTCTCATTTATTACAGTCAGTCCGATTTTAAATTGAAAAAGAGGGAAGGATAAAGTCAAAAATAAAATTTGTTAAATCTTCCATTATGAAATCTTATAAAACAAAAGAACCTCTGGGATAATAAAGAGAATGTATGAATGAAAAACTAAAAAGTATATTACCCTCGGAGATTACGTGGGCCATCAAGAGCTCTCCCGCGGCATAGCAATGTATTGTGGAACATCTGTGGCCTTTATAACCTTTACATACTGGAAATATTTAAGCGAGACCATAATCCGTAAAAAACGTTATTTTTGCCCGAGTGAAAACCGGGACCAAACTTAAAAAATAAGAACCGTTGAACCCGAACCGAAATCAAAAATCTTATCTAATCCTTTCCGATTTTTGGTCCCCAATGATGGACATTTAACTTAAGTTTAATTAGAAGAAGGTCTAGAAAACATACGGAACTTCGACTTTCAAATAATTATTGCTAAGTTTAACTCCCAAATTCAGGGTAATGTAGTCTGTATGAAAAACACTAGAAATAATTAAACAAATTTTCGGAGAGATATAATATTAAAATTGTCGGAAATAAAAAAAAACGTTCGAACCGTTTCGACGGAGGATGAAGCAAAATCGAAAATTAACCGATATTTTGTTTTTTCGCTATACTGGAGCGAAAACCGGAATGAAATATAATAAATAAATAATAAATAAAAACGTCTTTATTGGGCGAAATTGGGACTAAAGAGTCCCATCTTCCATTTAACCCTTGCCATAAAGTAAGAGAAAAGGAACAAAAGAACAGAAAAGAAGGAAAGAAAGGTTGCTTTTGTGGAGGAGTAAAAAACTGTGATATTTTATGCACAGAAACAGTATCTCCACAGCAGGAAAACACCCACGAAGAGAAGGGAGATGTGAAAAACCTGCGGAATATATAGGAAAGAGTGATAAAGAATAGATTGCATCATAAGTGGTAGAAATTGAATAGAAGATTTTAAAGTTTGTAATACATAGCAGAAACATCATTGTCAATAAAAGGTAACATAACAGGTAATATATACAAATTAATTCACTATACGGAATATCAGAAATTGATCCTTGTCATATATATGGATACATATATATGTATGTAAAACATATCAGTAATCATATTCATAATCATATCATATAAGTTATACGGTTGGATGTCCAGTTCCCAAGTCGGCTTTTGTGTTCAGTCACTGTAAACAACCCTTCCGCAGTAGCTGAGCTAACTGGTTATTTATTTCCTATGATACCTGCCGAATAACTATAATTAAAAATTGCGTAAATTCTTAAACATTACATAAAAATCAAGGCAAAAATTATCTTAGTGGAATACATTCTCGATGTTCGTATTGCTCGTCTATTCGTCGCTCGAGATCCCTCACATACGTAATAGCTTAATGCTTAGGAACATTCCTGTTAAAATGCCGCACTGTAATCAACACAGAATCAATAACCCTAAGGCACGCTGACGCAATGATTGAAGGCGCTTAAGACTTGTCAAGAGAGTATCGCAGGAAATATATCGCAGGCAAATACGTATCCACACACCATATCTTTCGAAAAGGCGCATGAGAGAATGTATCCTCGGCTTCATTTCCTATCAAGCGTGAGGGGAATTCATAAGATGACCCCGAAATTCGCGGGTTCATCCCTTACAAGCTCTCACATCCATCCCCTTATCCTCACAAACAGACTCAAAGGGGGCCTTGATCCACACCTCTCCTTTTCCTTTCGCGCCCAAAATGAAATCGAGAAAATGTCTAAAGAAAACGCAATCCACAGAAGACCCATGTTCAAAAATACACTCCTACACTCAAGGAAATCTGGCGGTGAATGAAGCTTGGAGGGCGCGATATTTATGGTGGCAGATGAATAAAAAAAACACGACGAGATTGCTCAAAGTTAAGGCCGACGTGTGCTCCCTGCTATGAAAAACAGGGAAAAGGTGGACGGATCGATAGAGCGTGGATGAGAGAATGAAGCGAAGAACTCGAGGGTAGATTTGGAGGTGCCTGTCTTTCTTTAAATATTCGCCAGGGAGATGAGAGAGAAAAATTAAGAGATATTGGGAGGAAGAGAGAAAAATGTGCGTAAGGAAAGAATCTCATTTCCCATGGATAGCGTTAGCGATGTCGAGGGAGAGGACGGAATGAAATTGAAGAACATCGCTAGTGATTCCCTCTGCCTTCCAGACCTGGACTGAGAAGGGTTTTAAAACGTTCGTTAAGAAACTCAATATGCGAAGGCGTTACCTCGTGGAATGCCATAATAATCGAAATAATACTTCTCGTACACTTCCACAGCAGATTAAATTTGGCGACATGTTTCGCTAGCAAGATGGCAGCTCCAGGCAAGGATAATTTTCTAACTCATGAATATATTCAAGTAAAATGGGGTTACGAAGGAATAAAAAGTCAGAAAAAGGCACCGGGAAGGTGTATGCTCCTCTAGGAATAGCGCTTTAAACTATGATAACATTCGAAATACTAAATTCATGAGTTCTTGCAGCTTTTACTCCAGCAGTATTCTTGCAATGATGAAACTGCATTTGGATAAAAACTTTCAAATATCAATGGGAGGAAAAAACGACTGCTGCAATACATCGTATGTAATGAATGATATCACAATTTTATTTTCAAAGTATATTTAGTACCTGAAGTGATCTGGTTATTGAATCTTTTCTTCGAAAGATTTAGTTGTAGTTAAATCTGCATGTTACATTTGTCCTGAGGACAAAGAAAAAATCTTCTATAGACTCACGAAACCGGCAATGCAAGCATGAAATAGCAATGGAGATATGAATGGTATGATAAATCCTTAGCAAATTGATATCAGATGCATGAGGCTAACTTTCCCGTGTCCAATCTTTCTGCATCTATAAATCATCGAGGAAAATTTTTAATTGCAAACTGCGAGATCAACCAATTATAAAACCAAAATCAAGTAGGATGCATAAGTTTTCTTATGCTTTATTTCTTTAAACTACTAAAGACTATTAATATAGTATCTAAAAAAGATTTTCCAAAGTATCTTTATTTCTCACACGTTGCACATTTGAAGAAGCTATTACAGATCATTGAAATCTTATAATCGTATGTAGTTATATAGTTTATGGCGCAGAGAGTTTCAATACTTCATACTGTAACACCTTAATCCGAAAATCAACGAAAATCAATTGATTTACTTCCCCAAGTGACCTGATTTAGTTTCCTTCGGCAGTGCAATTAACATACATTTCAATGTCTTCCCCGTTCCTCAATGACCCTAGCAATTCCAGAGACATAATCTCCGTCGTTTTCGAATATCATTTTGAAATTTAATTCGTTCCTCCCCACATTGATGCCGCATACACCATCTCCGAAGAGAGGTGCAGAAAATTTTACCTTATTTTAAATGTGACAATTTATAGAATTGATTTACATTGCAATTACAGTTCGATCAGAGCAAACCGACCAGGAGGGAGAGGGTCTCCAAGAGATGATTTTCAATGAACAGCCCAATCAAGAACTGTTTTAATTATTTGAAATCACGAGACGCAGGAAAGATAATTAGATGGAATATACGATTACGAAACAAACGAAAGCCGACTCTAGGATTCGCGGGGCCTGCACAAGAGGGTTTCGCGAGGCACCACTTAAATCAAATTTCTCATTTGATTGCAACTTTTCAAGTATATATTATCTTTCTAAAACGCAGGGAAATATATTTAAATCTAAATATTACGATTTAGATCGATTTATATAATAATAATTACAAAGTTGCATTTTAAAGTTTTATTTTTCAGCTTTGATAATGACACGAAAATACATAAATGATTCGTATTTATCAATGTTATCAACTTTCTTAAGCTTAACACGTACACCCCTAACATATTCCCCATACTTTACATATTCCCCATACTTTACACCCTTTGAACTTTGAGACAATCCTCCCAATCATCAATCGTTACTCTACGATATTTCTAGGTAGATTAATTCGAGCGAAATTTCCCCTGGAGATTCTCAAAGGCTCCAACAACCAATTGCGCGGGGCACCCACATCGACTGCCCTCCCTTCTATATACATACATAGTTAATATATGGCCCTGGCTATATACATACATAGTTAATTTTATAATAATTATTCAGCTATACATACTATTTTTTGTTAGATAAATCTCCTGAATAGCATGACGCTGAAAAGGCAAATCAGCTAAGAAAGAAATTAGTGAGAAAACGATTTCATACGTCATTCCTACCCGAATTCGTTAGACATGAGAAATAGCATGTTCACTGCTTAATTCAATACGCACAGGAAAACGCACACAGGAAACGCACAGGAGATTCAGAGGCAGAAAGGCGCACGTAAGTTAAATTAATACTAATACATAATGTCATGCTGCAATTTTAACATTAATTGGTACTCATTCGTCCCCCCACCTCTCCCCTAAGATATTCCACAGTCATTATGAGAAAAAACAAATATTTAGTCAAAATACATCGAAAATCTATTCCCTTCAGAAGAAAAAAATCAAAAATTACTGTTAAGGAAATTATTTCCAAAAGAGGCCTTAAAGAAAAAAATTTAAATCCTTCATCTTGGGTAAAATATTAACACCATTTGGCAGAAAAGGGTATATATATATTATAAATTCTTACGACTCCTGTTGATTAGTTTAATAAATTGTAGCAAAGCAAAAGAAGAGAAAAAATCTCATACCAAAACAATTAGCTGGTTATTTGTTCAGAAATAGCATCGACTCAAGTATAAACGCTAGTCAAAACAGCTTTAGTTCCAAATATATTGGAAAATTCGAAAGGTAACTAAATCCATAATTTTTAAACGACTATAAAACGAGCTTCCCAATTACAATATATCATAATGTAACAAAATAATTTAAAAGCTCATACTCCAAAAGCTTTAAAACAAATATTTAAGTATTCTCCTTCTCACTAGTCCCCCATGTTAGTGACCAAGATACCTATTAATAAATCTAGCCATCACCCAGATAAAAAAAACTAATGACAGGGTGTACGATTCATCATAAAATTTACTCAGAAACTGAAGTTGAACATTGATCTGAAGCAGTATGAAATTAAAAACCTAAACATAGTACTAATTTTTGTTGACGTCACTCACCCATAGCAACCAAAGCAATACCACCGCCATGACAACCATCACTGCTGAAAAAAGACAGATGAAAACCACGCTTATCGATATGCGATCCTGTGATAATAACATATTTTCGTGGATAATGACACTCATTGTCGGGTTCTTTATGATTATAATAGACCCTTCTCGTCGAAAGGTTGATTTCGAAAGATATCTGAGGTAAGGAAGAAAATTTTCTAATTTAATCACGAGTGACTACCACTGAATGCATGCAGAACTAACTAATTCCTTTTTATCTATTAGAGATAGTATACAATACTTCCTATCTGTTCTCGGAAATAATTATTTATCAAAATCGACTTTCATATGAGCCTTAAATTCCTTGAAATTTACTCATTTATTTCGTTCCATACCCAGACACCAACTCCTCAACCCAAGTGAGATGGATGACCCCGACTTCCCCTTGTATATTTTCAGAAGAACCAGAAGCGGGAAAGTGTACGGTATATACGATGTAAGTAGGCTAACTTTCCTATTTTACCTGATACTTATTCCTCCATGTACCCATAGCGTTCCTTGAAAAGGATAAATTCTGTCACAAATGTTCAAAATCATCGTAAACGATATCCATGGAGTCTAAGACTTAGAACTGCAATATCCTATACTGATTTTTACAGTAATACATCTCCGATTAATAAAATAGACCATTTGTCCTGCATTTAGCGGAAATTAACCATTATTTTCTATTTCACAGGCCCCCAGATTCATAAAAATAGACAAAGAATTGCAGTGGCTGTTGAGTAACCAAAATGAATGGTTCGGTGAGTAGTACAATAATTGCTACCTTTCGAGATACCTAATAGTATTTAAATTTCGATTCGCCGTTTCTGATGTCGTTACCTCAATTTCAGGTCCTGATGTCGGAAGAGAAACTATCCTGCACTTAAAAGAATTTAAATATCTAGATTTTGTTTATTTAAGAAGATTACCGATTAAAATTTTTCGTCGCGCTTAATATTTCTCTCGACGTCTTCGTAACGCTATTTCTATGTTCGAAGTGAATAATGTTCGCTTTACTTCTCCAAATCTAGTCTAGTTTCAAATTGATATTATCTGCCTTATTTTTTCATTTCTTAAATTTACTCTTTGGGTTTTCTAATTCCTACAATTAATTGTAAACTGTACGAATTTTATTTCGATTTAGTGAACTAAATTCCTGAATATATTTTATTTCTAAATTTTGTTTCAGTCCTCATTAAAAATGTGTTGTGGTAATTTTTCTTATTTTCTTAAGTTATTGATCTCTTGCTTGAATTCCTTTACTTATGTAACTTTTGCGGAATTCTGTCCGGAGATGATGCTTCAAACATTTCAATTTATATGTGATAATCGATGACTATACAAACATTTTAGGGGTTAAGTTTTAGAAATTTGGAAGAACTCAAAACTTGATATAAAAGGAAGAAAGTTTAGGATAATTTTGCACGTAAAGGCGTACACGTACTACAAAGCTCCCAGAATGGCACGTTATCTCAACTTACCAGATATTCCGTTCCCGTACCAGAGTCCCCTTTCCCGTCAGACATTTTTCATGTCTGTTTCTCCTTGGGATTGATATTCTAATTACAATGGAAAAATATCGAGCTTCATTGAAACGGTTTGACAACATTGGTCGGGTTTTCCACGGAATAACTTTGCATTCCATAAACATAATTAAAAGAGAAAGAGGACATATGAAAGTAATAATTATTAGATCAATAATTGATCATAACTTAGAAATTAAAATGATCGTTTAAATATTCTTAGAAGAAATCTACAAAGGTAGCGGACAAAACATTCAGCTAACCAATAGCCCAAATCCAAAAGAATGCTATGAACGGCCTCTGAAGTTAATCAAACCAACCATTGCTATTCAAAATTTCTCCGTCTTATTCAACTGATTCTACCATTCCAGATGCTTTTTGTGATTCTAGTGAAAATAAAAGACAATGTAGAGTTTACCTTGGTAGCCCTCTGATTAATTAATTCCATGGATTACATACAGATTATTAACCAAGGAGCTGCGAAGTGAATTGAAGTTTACAGCCTGACGTCAGCGTTACTTCTAATGTTTTACAGAGAAAATTTCAACAAATTAATGGTGAAAATTACGAGTAAAATAGTTGTTATTATTACTTACATCAGCCCAAATCCTTCTCTGCCCGACCTTCTCTGTAGAGATTATTTTCCTTTATATGCATATTCTATGGAATTAGCTCATAATAGAAAATATGAGGGATAAAAAGTCGCTTTCCGAGTTCACAACTTCACGCAAAGCAATCAATAGCTTATATATCCTTCCATCAAAACGAAAACCAGGGCAATTCTATTTCCAAAAGACCTGAACGATGACTCGATGCAGAAAAAATCTACCTACAAGCTCGTAAACAACAAACCGGTCACAAAAAAGTTATAATAAAGATACCTCGCGAAAGATAAACGACCCAACAAGCACACCTTACTTCCAACGGACGCTCAATGAATACAATTTATTTTCTTCGACTGCAGTACCGTTTCCGGATCCTGAAATTTGGAAATAAAAGTAACTATAGAATTAGCCGCCGCGCGGATCGTATAGGGAAAAACGGCGCAAGGAAATAATGGAGGCTAAATGAAAACTCTGCAGTGCCCAACAGATTAGTTTTTTCCACATCGGCATTAATTTCTATCGCTGCCTGCGGCTCTGGCTTTACACGAGTAATAAATCTGCGACCCACTTAGGACTCCGGCGGCCCAATCTCCTGAATGCGGCGCTATGTGAAAGAAGGCGTGCAAAAGTCCCCGTTAACGATTACGTTTTACGGAAGATATAAAAATATCTGATTCTTCGGCCTGATAAAAGGCGGCTTCGCACAAAAGGATTCGGGAATATCTTTATTAATTGGACTCTGAATTATTCATTTGAGACGCGATAAATATCGCGCAGCTACCGAAAGAAATTTGGCCTACTGGAACACCTAAGCTATAAGTCTTCATGATCGACTATTATATGTTCTATTTGGATTTGACTAATCTACCTAACGAATCTCAGGTGAACACTGAGATAGGCTATCCGTAGGAGAAGAAAAAACATTCAATAAAATTTAAAAAAGACATATTTGCTTAGCGTTCAAAGACTTCTGACTTGCAACTTAAAATTAATGAATCATTCAACTTAAAGAGCTTAATAAAGAATGAATAGAAAACGTTGAATTTGAAAAAAATTAATCGATTGGATTTAGTGAAGGAAACCTTCGTATGGTTTTATGTAAGGAGATATAAGGGGGAAAAGATTAAATTTTCATGTACGGTCACTTGCAAAAGTGATCCGTGGGCAAGTCCTGTAGCCGCTATAGCGGTCAAACAGTGCACTTAAAATTTCTGTTTGTACGACGTGATTTTAAGGTAAGAAGGATATCAATGGTGGAGGTATATGTTTTGGAACTTAAGGCGATTGAGGGGAAAGAATGAATTGCAGTGGAATTTAAGGAAACCGGATTCGAACAAAAACCAAATCATACCCATTTGGAAAGGACTCCTAAATTTGTTGCAAAAAAACTCATTTTCCTTTACCGAGCTTATAATACAACAGGTTACGTTCCAACTTTGATGCTTGGAGGTATACCATTCATCTCTTGTAATTTTCCAAGGAAGCACTTTTTAGTACTCGCTAGTATATCTCCGCCACTGTTTTCCTTCTTGCGTTCAAATCACGTAGAACCAACGGAAGTTTTAAGGTCACTGTTTGACCGCTACAGCTGTGACAGAACGTCCCCACAGACTTTTGCAAATGACTGTACATACAACATACAATACAATACAATGTATGTACATACATTGAACTCATCATTAGAATAATAGAATTTTACAAAAAGAATTGGCCAAGGCAGTTTTCAATCCGAATAACTTCATTTTTATTTATTTCATAAATTATGGTACGAAATTTACGCATGAAATTATATTTCAACTTAATCAATCATAGAAAGAAAAAGAGGAACACGCATTTTCTCCTCTAAAAACTTTAGCTTGATTCGCTCAAAGCATGATATCTATATTTCTTGGCTTCCATTTTTACTTTATCCTAGAATGAGAAAAAATGTTCCCTCGAATTCGTTTTCAACCAACTATTATTCAAATATATTATTTACGGATACAAGTCGTTTTCCTTACCATAAGTATTCTTCCTTAGTGATATACGAAAGAATTTTCCTCGTGAGATGGGAAGGCAGAAATTTTTATCCAGCAAATCTAAACTGAGTTAGCAAAGAAAGAATCTCACGACGCGTGCTGGCAAACTTTTATTTTTAATTTACAGACAGGCAAATATGTTAACCGGGTTTTGGATCAGCATGTTTACATCTATTGGAGGGTAAATAAAAATTACAAAAACATTTACTTTATCAGTTACTCTGCGTTTGAATTCGAATTCAAAGAATCTGATTTTATTACATTACCTAGTAGTTTGACGCAGTTTAATCACTGTTATTTAAATTTTGTATCTTCATTTATGTATACATTGGTAGTTGATTATTATTCTCCTATTACACCAATGAGTCATATTTCCGAAATTCCCTTTCACTTCGGAGACAATCATAAGTATTGAATATCCGACAAACTTTCCCAACCTGCCCAGAAAACCGAAGTTCCATTATGCTAAAACACATGAGCTAAGGTTAAATTACTTCCATGAGAAATCTTCTCAGTCGATATTCCCAAGAAATCCATTCGACTCCTAAGAAATTAGTTCCGTATTAGAATTGAGATGGGAGAGTGAAAACAGAAGACCTTCCTTCTATAGCTCTCCTGAACTCTGAACCTACCGCAGAACGTCAGTCTTACTTCGCGATTCACCTCACCGTAAACATCAGTAACACAAGAGCAGCTACTTTGAGCCGTCAAACCTCCATCGAGAACAGCTGTGAACGGAGATAACTCCTGAGGTCATCTCATCGTACATCCAATCTATGATCTTCCCACACTTTCCCTCGCGACCCGTTACGTTTTATTATGCTGTTCATATTCCATCCTTCTATCAATGGCTTAAACAGCAATCTTCATTCTATCCAGCTGCTTCTCAGTAGCTTTACCTGGAGAGGGAGAAAGCTCGCGAGGATTTCGCTACCTTAAGGGAAGCTTTTGCGAAAGCTTTCCAGTTTAAGATGAAGGACTGCATGCCTCCAGTTTGTTTCGCCCAAACGATCGCAAACACGAGGTGAAAATAGGGAAAATTCAAATGCAACTGCGACCTTTTCGATGGTGAAATAAGAACAGATATTTTAAAAGTAAAATCGCAAGAGAGTCGGCTAGAACCGAAAGCAGATGGCAAACGATAGACGTTACGCTGAAATATGGATGTAAATTCCATTCTGCATGCATAGGGATAGCAGACGTCCTTTATTTCCTTATCCTCTTTTAAGAACACTCGGGAACGCTGACAACGGATTTTGATCCCAGTTTGAAACTCCCCGGACAATGGAAAACACTGGCCAAGATTTTTCTTGTAAGCAGTAATCCAGTTAAACGTGAAAATAGTCCAAATTTAATAATGTCATCACCACCTAGAAGTGAATAATTACGTCTACGTACCACCTACCTACCAATTATGTAAAAGTAATAATATTTCTCTAAACTAAATTTTACCGTATAACGTAAACGTATTTTAGTAGTTTTAAATGTAAAATGTCATAGTGTTGCATAGTAAACGTTAAAATGTTTCAAGTCACGAAATATGACGTCTTAAATTAAGAAATGTACATTTCTTACAATTGAGCCTCTATTATTACCGCTATTAAATATTTTTTGACAGTAATCAAGTGCGTTCAAGGATTTTATTATCAAATACATACTACACTTCTCAATCACGAACGTCTTACAAACTAGCGATTTCCTTGGTTTTCTCAACTCCGGATCCGAAATTTCCTCTATCCAATCCGATTGGGTAGGGTTGGTTTGATTTGGATAAACCTAAGCAAGCAAGCAAAACAACACGAGATGTAATAAAAGAAGAAAAAGTTACCCATCCTCTTACAACAACGTCTGTTGGCCGAATCCCTTTCAGATATCGTTTCAAAACTCGCAAACACTACATAGATTTTTGCCGAGAATTTTAGAGATAATTAAGGCAGCGAGGCACTGTTTACAATTTCACGCAATAATCGTTTTTTTCGCCATGTTGATTTTTCGAGAATTTTTAAATAACTTTGAGGCTCTTAATAAACAAAGATCCCTTAAAGTATTCGATACAAAAATAAATCAAACCGAGAGAAAAGGATGGGATCGGTAAACACTTCAAGCGAAATGTTATAAAAAACCGCTCAGATGAAGAGGACACGCATCATATTTATGGAACGAGTTTGCTGAGATCTCATTTCGCCAAATGTGATCGAATGTCTGAAGAATAAATGTGATGAGTGTATGCGATTCAAAAATATCATAGTAGATTTTGATAGGAAATAATAAGGAAAATTTCGAAACTTTGCAACCGAAAATAAATTTTAAATTTATAAATATTGTAGCAAAATATGCGTACGGAATAGTTGATGGAAATATATATGTGCATATACGTATATGTTTGTAGTACGTACGTAAATATATTTAATGGAAAATGTATCCTTCATGAAAAATTCGGAAAAACATGGAAAGCGGTCAGCGAATGTAATGGATTATATATGAAATTTGAGAGTGGAATATGCGTATCGTACATTATTCCAATTCCTCCATTAATCAGTAGCTTTCTGGCATTCATTTCTGTGCAGTGAGTATGATACTCTTGTAATATCCGCAAAAACTTCCGTGAGTTCCGAACAAAGATTTTCCAGTTTGGCTGATTAGTACCCTTAGTAGTTCTAGGAAATGAAACACAATGAGACTTTATTACAAAAAAATGGTTAACCAACAAAACACATAAATAGTGAGATAAGAATGTCGGTGTTTTAAAAATCAAAGGCTTCATGAAACAAAAATGAACAGGTGCTAGCCACAAACTCAGGAATCTAAACTGAGCTTTTTCAAATATGTCTTTTTGAAAAATAATGAATGACGGTAACAAAGAAAAATGCGAGGTAGAGTGCGGAAACGGTCACGAAAAAAATATCTGAATTAGGAGTTCCATTAAAACTAGATTCATAAGCTAGTCACAGCACTAGGATTCACCTGTCCCTTTAATCTCGCAAAGGAGAGTAAATGCACAGAAAAATTTGCCATAGAGGACGATCCAATTGCATCATATCCTTTCCTAAAAGGAAGGACTGAGCCTTGTTAGGCATGGAAGAATGTAAGACAAACAGCTGTATTAGAGCGGAGGATTCAGCAGAGTACTAAATGATAGAGCAACCAGGGCTGGACGCATCTAAAGAGAGAATGGGGGGATTTGATGAAAAGAGAAGGGGAATTGAAAAAGCATTCATTACGCATAAGGCATTAGGATATTAGGGACATGTTTTACTTAAATGCATTTCGCTTTTGACTTCGTCTCCACTGAATAGTATAATGCTCTTCAATTGACATAATCAAGAAAGGTAGTAGTAGTATTGTTAAAAGTGCTTCGACAGCATTGGTCATTTCGCACTTGGGCTCCCACCGGGAATCGGAACCCGGGACCACCTTTATCGAAGTCGAACGCGTTGCCCACTTGGCTATCCGGGAGCCTTCAAGAAAAAGACTAGAAAAAGTGCGCCTAAGTAGTACAAATTCTTCTTCGTTGACGCAATGCCTTGTTACGCCTTTTAAAGAGGTGAAAACTTCTTCGTAGCACTCCTCTTCGTTCCTCCGTGGCATGATGGTGATATTACATGGTACCATAGTTATTTACCTATCGCTATTTGCACGATATTAATTCAATTATTTCTTCAAAATATACTACCTTGTTACTACTCTAGATTATCGCATTAAGGTTTATTTTGACTAAATAGACGAATGTCTGAAAGAGTTCATAACATGAAATTTAATGATGAAAAAACATGCCATTTGTCAAAAATGTGGGAAAAAATATTTCCCTACGTGGAAAATTCTGCGATCCATATGACAACGCACGCGTACGGCGTGGTTACCAAACTCAAATTTTCAAATGCAAATTTTGCATACACGAGCGGACAAGTCTGTTATTTTAGAGCAAGGAATGCCCTGACAGTCTCGGGTGAATCTGTGACACACAAAGATGGTGTGTTCCCTCTAAGTATAAATTACTGTTTCATATGTCTTCTTTTCGATGATCCACAAAAATTATAAGGGGGCATAGTGGCAATCGAAGGAAATGACTAAAAAATGAGAAATTTTACGTTAAATACTTCAGTAATTAATCAAATTTTAAGCTTCTGAAGGTAGTCAATTCACATACCTTGTTGTTAAGAACTTGCTTATTTATTTTAACATTTTAATCGGTAAAGATATGCAAAAATTTGCTTTGAGAGTTTCAGTAGTGATTGAATGAGCATGACATGAAAATATGTCATTTTAAAGGAAATAAATCGTCGAGTAGGCATTTCAATGCTTCACAATTTGCAGAGGATAGCATGAGGATTAAAGATGTAGGTGCTGTGAAATCACGGCCCGGGCAATTTACGTTGTAGCTCCTTGTCGAAAGCGCTACGTTTGATTCAGCCAAATTATTAGTTACCTCAGACTGTCACTCATTGTGCTTGAATTTGACCTTTTCCAACTTATTTCCTCCGAATGAAATAAGTATTTTAGGTTCTCCTTTTTCCTCTTCCCTTTGTCTGATTTTATTCACCAGAATTCTCTCCATTTCCGGGTTATCATTTTCCTTAGGAAACTGTTTTCATATCGTTTGGTGCCAAAAAATGTTGAATTAAAGAGAAGGCTCCTGAACATCCGAAACGAATTCAAGTGGGAATCAAACAGTGCGAAATTACCTCAGCTGTCAATGTATGTAACACTTAAATACGGCTCT
Source organism: Ladona fulva (assembly GCA_000376725.2). Classification (NCBI taxonomy): domain Eukaryota; kingdom Metazoa; phylum Arthropoda; class Insecta; order Odonata; family Libellulidae; genus Ladona; species Ladona fulva. The sequence continues at coordinate 1,533,072 of KZ308161.1, forward strand.
TGCTGTAGAATACCTCAACGCTAAAAATTTCTTTACCAAAATTTATAAAAACCTGTATTCTTCATAATTAAGTGTTTAAAACAGTTTTCTCTGACCTCTATAATTAAATATTTTATGAGTCAAATAAGTCAGTAAGGATCAATTAAATGAAATAACTCTTATATCGTATTAGTTGATTCGTAACCATTTTTACACACGTTTTAGTCGGTCAAGAATATACTAATTGTTGAATATGAAAATATAGAGCTAAAACTATGAATTAAAATATACTCAGTACAAATGTAAGCTAATGATGGAAGAATAATGTTACATGGGTGCAGATGAAAAGTGTTTCATTAGTCACAAGTGTTAATTAAAGATTTGCATTATTTATATAATTAAGTAATTACTCCAAACATATTTAAAGCTCACTTTTTTGGGTAATTATGGAAAAGTTACTCAAAATTATGGTTACTGCAAGGGAGTTAAAAGGTTTCCATCCATAGATAAGATCAAATTTTTTTTAACTTGAGGAAAATTGATTCGCCAGGTTAAAACATTCTTCTGGTTCTCGGACATAACGTTGAGTAATCCTGTAATGTGACTTTATTTCCAATATTTTATATGGTCCACCAATTACAACGTGAAGAATGAGGAAGCTAAGACGAGGAAATCTGGCACCAAAAACTTGAATAAATAATGAAATTACGCATGTGTAATTGAAATTATTTAAGTAACAGATAATAATTTAACTTTTTGGTCTAGACTAATAGGTGTTTTTCCAATGAAAATTATTTGTCATAAAGATAAAATGTATTTCTTTTTTCTTACATTTCCAACATTTTTGTACGTTTCCTCTGGGTGACAGCTGAAAACAACTATTCTCAAAACAAGGATGGGAAATATTTGATTATAGAAACACACTGGAGGATACAATCGAGAAAATGCACTCTGATACATAGACATACTTACTTAACGAAGGGAGTGTTTTACTTTCGGATCACTCTTCAGTCAAGCACATTTTAACGATCAATGAATTCTAAAATATTTCCCTCTTTGTGGATAATTTGTAAAAACGTCGGATTGGCACAAGTGGGCAAGCTACTTTATCGCTCAAGCTGGTTCTTCTGAAAGCAGGAATGCAAAGGAAAAAAGAGGTGATGTTTATGCAAGATGTTTGAAGGACAATGCTCTTTGAGAATGACGAAGAGGGAGGAGAAAGAGCAAAATCCCGCAACCATGACGTTGGGGTCGTGCACTTTATAAAGGTCACGATCGCAGATACGAATAATCAAGAACGGCATTTGTCTCTCTATTCTCAGCGGTAAGGAACGATCCGCAAGCCCCTTTTTTATTTCCTCTCATGCCAAGTTCCTTATTACCGCCATTGGATTACCGCGCTCTTGGAGCCCCCATTTCGCGATGCCTTTAACGAGTCTTCCATTCGTCTGCCTTAACGAAATCTTCGTGTTGTGAAAACCTTCGGTCGTGCACATCACCCTTGTGAAATACTTTCCGGGAGGCGTACACCGACTATAAATCACGGTCGTGTAAACATTCATGAAAACAAAATGGTTGCTAACATCCTGGGAACATCCTTAAAGACCACAGGAACATACCCATCTACGAATTCCGTGATTTACCTTAATGTTCTCGAAAGTACAGCGTGGAACATTGGGTTACGGCCGTCAAAATATTCAGCAAGAAGGCCGATTTGAACCTAAACCACCCACCATTAAATATGTAAAGTTCTGAAGAGGAAATGAGGCTTACTAGTGAGGAGTGAGGTAGTTTCTCCTTGCTTTCCTCACAGAGCAAAAATGCAATGAGATAAAAGATCCATACTACACCATGACCCTACGAGGATGAATGACCCTATGACCGTTTTCGTAGCATTCAATAAAGAGGAAGTTAAACGAATTCCATTATTCAGCATCATTCATGCTCCAGTAGCTTTCACGTTACTTAAACCATGACAAGGCTGAGAAATAAGTTAATACTAGTTGATAATTTAATGAAGTTTTCTCTGTGCCGTACTAAAGGCAAATGAAAAATATTTCAATCATCAAGGTTTGGTCCTTTGAACCCGCAAGGATACTCTTGGAGAATAGAATGACATTCGTAAATTAGAACATGATTTCACTCAAGATAAAAAATAAGTAAGATATGTTGTTATTATACTTGTTTGATAAGTTATAATATTATCCTATGAGAGTTCACAGTGACATAATTGAAACTGTTCGCCATTCAATTTGCGTTTCTCTTCGTAGTCGAGAATTCAATCTGATGCGCCGTATAATTTTAAGCAAAATATTTCAGGGAAACTTAATTTAACCGTGAATTTTCACACATGATTTTCTCCACTTGCCCCAAAATATCCGTTCTCATTTATGAAATAAATTAATACCGGAAATGAGTTCTTTTGTGCCTCCAAAAATTAACATGTCTCATCACTGGCAGCGCATTAAAGGGAAAATTTCCGATTTGATGAAATGAACGAGCTTCCGTATTTTTAGATTGTACGATCGAAGAATGTGATCTGTATGATGCTTTCAAACACATTTGCATTGCGATTCAAAGGGCACTGGAATTAATCAACTTTGAATAAAAAGGATGCTTTGAATTCGGATGGATGCTTTCCTATAATTTCCCACTCCATCATTTTAAAGTAATGCTTTACATACTTATATAATACTTGATGTGAGTGTAATCACTATCAAATTTGAATCACATTTTATAATATTACTGCTAATAAAGATAATTACGCAAACCTGTATTTATTAAAACTACCCATCTCACATCAACTAGAATTTTAGTTCTAAAGGAGGATAAGTAGATGGCACAGAGAGCTGCCGAGGGAAAATACGCTTCATTCATTGCTGCTGCGTTCGCATTTCGACGGTGAATACATACTGAACGTTCCTCACGCTTTACATGAAGGTATTGAATGTTAATGGTAACACATCATTCACATCGCACGAGGAGTTTATATGGAAAGAAGGGAAAAGGAATGAAGAAATAAAAATATACAAAGGAAGTCAATAAGACTGTTGAGCATAGCTTTAAGAGTTAGTTCCCAAATTCAACCCTGCTCAAATCCGCTGCATCAATATCTTATCAAATCATCTTTTTTCTCTATTGAACCTGCTTCTTAGGACTTTATAGAACTCTAGAACTAGGACTGCAAGAGTTCTACGTAAAAGCTACTTTTCTTCGAAATGGCCATTTCAAGCGTTAATATTTTTCCTAGTCCGCAACGGAATCACCAATTACTAATATTTTTTGTAGATAATTCGTTACACTTTCAAAAATCTTTATGGCAGTTAACACTGCTTAATAATAGTTACATATGCGGGGGAGCTAAGCATAGGCAAGTATTGTAATACTCAACAAAGTCAATTGCTTTTCTCTTCTAATTATGTACTATGGTCATTATATTATATTGAGAAGTTTCGCTTAGCTTCAAGAAGCTATTTACCTACAACCATGTGGACAGTTAGAAGCCACTGTTCCTGCATATCCGGCATCACAGTCACTAAAGCTTTTGCTAGAGTTCCTTCAGAGTATTCCCTAATAAAATTCAGATTTTAATGTCCTCGCTTATCAAAAATTTGTTTATTTATTATTTATTTGTAATTGCGTTGCGATTAGGCACTCTAGCCAGGTAGCAACGGTATAGCTTTTCTTTCAAATTTAACCAGAACTGTTGTACATACGTGAAGGTTTTAATAGCGAGCAAGTTTAGCAAGCGAAAGGTTTTAATGCGTTTCTATGTTCCATGAAGCCGGTAACTGAAAACTTGATTAGGGATAAACGAATGTCTTTTGTTTTGCTTACGCAAAAGCTGGAATGACAAAGTTTCAAACAGTATTAGTTTATAGTGAATATTCGCGCAAGTGTATGACATCTCTTATTAGATTCCCTACAATATAACTGTCAGGTTCGAGGAATACATTCGTTACAAGTGAGGAAATGTGCAAACGTGATTAAATGAAACGAGTTAATTATCGAACAAGGAAAACCACAAGTTTTATTGCAAAGTTATCAAAGTTCTTAATAATTAGTCGGTATGCACTATCTGAATTATGGGAGTCTGATTTATGCTATTTAAAAAAAATGGTGAGGAATATTTCTCTATATCTGCTCGAATTCATTCGTATTTCAAAGACGACCTTCACAATAGGTCGATAATTACGAATTCACACCTACGGAATCAAGTAAATTAGCGATATACAACGATACCATCTTCATATCCTCCATAAGAGGATTTACACGAAACCATTGACCATAGAACATATATTTATACAGGCTCTGAATACTGCTTCAACTTAATTTCATTTAATAGCCCAGATTTTAACCAGCGCAATTCTAAGCTTTTTGAAGTATCGTATGCTAGATAAATTACACGATTCACAATCCCATGTATTATGTGGCGAGTTTGGCTAACAGAAAAAGATATGTTTCAACTTATTCTTTTTCATTCAATACTTATATTTTGTTATATAATATACTTTTAATATGTAGAATATTGTATATACTTCATAAACCAGATAAACTATAATATTTTCTGATTTGCTTTTTCCAATTCTTTAAATGTTTGTTTTTTTATATTAAGACGATAACAATAATTTTAACTCTGCATAATGTAACATTTGAAATGTGCAGATTTAATTTTTGTAATAAGGTGACTGCAATTCTATGTTAATAACATCTCTTCAGTTGCGTAAGTAAATTCAACGAACCGGAAATACATATTCATCTCTTCCAAGGAATCTCCGCCTAAACTACTTTCTCTAAGGCTAGACTAAAGTCAAGTGCTTCAAAGAAAATGCCAAGCGAGATACGTTCACTTTTTCAAGGCTTGTACACGAATAGATTTATTACTCCAATAAAAGAGAGAGCTAAAGCAGGTGGCCTCTACTTCCTCGAGCAGAGTAAATGTTTCAAACGCTTTGCGACTTTCCAGTCAAACGTCACTCAGCGGCCACAGGACTCAATTTTTCTGGGAACTAAGTAATAAATACAAAAGGGAAAGGAGTGGTTTCAATGAGTATTTTGAGGAAACACCTTTTTTTAATCGAAATAAGTTTACTTGTGTTTGCAAAATGTTTAGAAATGATGTTGCGATTAAAAGGGAAATGACGGTGAGCGAAAGATAATCCTAAAATTTCCTGAGGAAATAACTCTGGAAACTTATGGTAAACTATAAAGTATGAGGAAAATCTAAAGTAATTAGTAATTAAAACGTATTAAAATTTTGTTTGTATTAAGAAATATTTAGAGAAGGGAGAAGATTTTTACAGCTCCAAAAGCGTCCAGAAAAATACGTATTCATACTATAAATATTAACTTGCTTCGTAGAAAAAACTTAAGAGTAATATTTCATCTTAGATATAAAGCTGTTTATTACGCTGTCCCGTTTCAGTAATTTTTCCCATTGGATGTTGATTAACTCTCATGTTCAACTTGTACACCCTAAATTAGAGGTTCATACCTTTCCAAATTCTTTGCCTATCGATGGAAGGCTACAATGACTTCTAAATATTTAAACATAATTCAAAAAGAAAGGAAAAATATCGAATGAAAGCGATCGTAAAGGAAACTTTTATACATTGTTAACAAACGTTCATCATTCTTGAAATATAGGCTCCCTAAATCAGAGTAAACCAGAGTAAATCGGTATTGCAATATGTGACGTATTCAATACAGGAAAGGTTTGAAGATCGATTCCAGGTCATGGATTTGATAAAATCATTCTGTGCAATCCTATAGACTTTATCGGCTCCCGGTTAAAATCTCAAGCTCAGAGGAAGCGTTTACTAATACTTCATACATTACAGAGGTAATGCTTCCCTCCAGCGCTAACTCTACGCCATAGGAAATCTCATGAGTAATAATGGTGTCCACTGGACTCCAGTGGAAGTGGGAAGAGTGGCAACGAAAGTGTTCGTGCTGCCATTCGATTGAGGGATAGAATCTTAATTCTAACGAAGAGTTCTGGGAATATATCTGTAAGGATTCAAGGAAGTACTGCAGAGCTGGTTCACTCGAGCGTTCACTGCAAACCGCAGGGCGAATTGAAACAGAGGTTGAGTTCCATAAGGGAAAGAGGAAGAAGGAGACGCCTCGAAAAAATTGTATCCTAGGTAATCCCAGTGTCTCTGAGAAGGTATTAATACAAAGGTAATAAATATCACAGGCTAAAGCAACCAAATATATATAGGAAAACTGACCAAAGAAAACGATTGATAGGGTGAAATAGTCACACACTCGATTACAGTCGAATTACAAGTTGCCTGATTTTTATATTGCTTCGTAAATATTTCATTTAAGAGGAAAACCATAGAAAAGACGGATAGAACCTTTTGTTAAGTTCAAAGGCCTGCTAAAATCGTACTTCAAACATGCACAGGATGAGTTACGTTTTATTTATTATACTGTATATTATTATAATATATTAATTACATTATATGGTTTTAATATAATTAATACAATTATTTTAATGAATTATATTATAATATTTTTATAATTATTAATTTATACATTCCGTGAAAAGATATGTCATATATATCTTTATGCTGACAATTGAATTATTGCTATGACATTATACGTACTTAATGTGTCTTTTTCCTTTTGAGGCTAATAAAGCAGAGAAATTAGCAGGTTAACCGACCTGGGAAGTGGAAGTCCTTTACGTATGGCTTTACGTCAACCAAGGGAAGAAATATCAGCCACCTGTGGGTTTTTCTCTCGTTGCCTATGAATATTATTTTTTAAATGGGAGAGCTACACTCTCTAATTTAAAACATCTTCCTCTAACGTCATCTTTAAGCAACCGAGCAGACATTCGATATGCTAGTATATCTAGGACCAGGAGCTTTACCATTCTTAATTAGTCTTATAAGTTGATAAATTTCGTCTTCTCTCAGGGTGATTTTCAAAATCGCCCCGGGCCTAAGAATCACCGATAGAAAAACTGTCGGACAGTGAAAAAAAGACATTTAAGATGTCTTCTTTTCGTTAGAAACGTTTATTATATCAAAACTCATTCCCGAAAGAGGAAATAAGTGAAGGAGAAGGGGAACATATGAGCGAATTTAGTTCCTGACCCCCTCTCAGTAAGCGCTGCCTTCACAATTGTCTGAGACAGACTAGTCCCACCTGCGTTGTAGGCTATTGAGTGACGGTAAAATTCACACGATTCATGTATACTGCCCTTTTCTTTGAAACAAGCCGCCTGTGTTTTACTTTGGACCTGTCATACATACGAGGTAAAAGCTTTGGGTCCTTCTCCACATATTCACAAATATATTTCCTTTTAACTATCTGAGCCCTTAACGTATGGCTTGTTTTATTTTAGAAATTTCTCTTATGTATTCGTTGATTACTTATTCTGCGCTCACATTGTTTGGAAATTTCGCAGCTGCCTTTTATTCAAACGCCTTTGTCTCCTTCTGAGCTTTCCTTTTCCCTTAAATTTTATTTTCATTACTTTATTTCGAATATACTGAAGGAGCGCATTCATTTGTAGTTTTCGGTGTTTAAATTAATCAGGTTTGTTTCACGCATCAGCAGTTCAACCATGTGCTTATTTCTTATCAGCTATTAACAAGTGTATTCTAATCCTTCAAGTTAGCTCCTAAGAAAAGATTTACCATGCACTTCGGATTTCTTTACATTAACAAGTCCATGTCAAAATTTTAAATGATGGATTTATGGTTGTATATCTATTAAAATACCCTACAAGATCGATTAAAAATGAACTTCATGCTCCCGATGTATTTGTAAAATGGTACATTCTTGAGAAAACTTAACTGCTGTAGAAAATCCACCCTCCGCTTATCCTGACTTTATTTATGACAGACCACGAATGCTTTCGGAATAACATCTTTATCGACAATAGCAAATAAATACAATTTGTTAGCAAACTCTGGCGCTTATAAATACGTCTGAATCGTGGGAAATAATTCATTGATAATATATAGGAAACAATTTATGGAACTGACTACAGAAATCCTATAATAAATGTGGAAGAGAACAGGAAAGACTCTTGAAACATAACTGCAAGAATTTGGATGTATGACTGTGTAATAATAATTGGGAAATTGAGAAATCAGCGAAAGGTCGTATCAGCAAGTTATTGGCAACAAATATTTTTTTACACTACGCTTGGTTTCTCTTCAGCAAGTTGTTTTTTTGGCTCTCCAAAATATTTTTTTATTTATTATACATTTCATTCATTCGGATTACACACTAATATACTTCTCTAGACGTTTCCCTTGTAGTTGGTCCGTGGTTTTTCCGGGTTTTATATATTTTTTACACATTCACAACGGTGTTTACGTTTTACAAATGTTAAACTTGGATAGTTTTCACCACTTTGGTCTTTTTACTCTTTGAGGCGTCATTTTAAGACAGTTTTCCTGCCAAATTGACTCGAATAGGTTTTCTGTTAAATATTTTCAATTCTTCGTGATTCTTTATTCTTTCCAATTCTTTGGAAGTGATTCAACCTCCATTTCTCAGTGTAATGGGGGAAAAAATTTTTTGCCAATAAATTGCGAACACGGCTTATACTCAATTACTCTTTGAGCATGTTACCACATATGGAAAGAGAGCACGAGGTGTGAAGTAATAGCTTCTTCTCAGGAATAGTGCCTGCGTTAACGAATTGAGTTATTTAAAATGGTAGTTTTATATGGTACGATTCTCACTTTGTCATCGGAGCGTGCAGGGAAGTTGAGGCGAATGAATGGGGACAGAGTGGCCTCAAAGGAATAGTGAGACGAGGAGGAGGTCTCAAAGAAGGAAAGGAGAAGAAAGGTCTTCCTTTCGTCCGTGGCCATCCTTTCTAGCGAAGGAAATTCGGAGCTTTTTTACGCCCATTCCTAACACCGATCACGTGTGCAACCACGAAAGGGTGAAGGGAAAAAAAGAGCGAAATGATAGACTCCAGGGGGGGCTTTCTTTTCGAGAAAATGTGGAAAAAAATCGGGAAACAATGAAAGACCGGGCTGGGGCGCGTCGCGGGTGGTAGTCCCTGGTGGGTTCCAAAAGAGTTGAAACTCTTCAATTGATCCAGGGAAACCGTAAAGAAGAGCAAAAACTAATCGTATGAATCGAATGAGCGGACATAGCGTAAACTTCCTAATTCTTAAGGGAGATTTGCCATGTGCTTTCTCCAAAATGTCATTCAGTGTGACAGATTGACAATCTCATTCGCAATCATTTAACTCTGCCATTCGCAAAGACGCTAAGTACGCATCACCTAAGAGTAAATGAATATCAAATTTTTACTTAGAGATGTATTGAATGAATGAATATTTATGGATTCCTTAGCCGTAATATTTTCAGCGGAGTATTAGGTGGAGACGGTTAGATGTGACGGAAAGAATGCGAACGTTCAAATGGAATGATTGGAAAGAAATATAAAAGGACTGATAGGACATTGCCGGATCCATGGAGGCGGTCATTCCCTCCTCATCTTCAAGACTTTGTAGTCCTAGAAATTTCCTTAGGATTTGACGAGGAACTTGAATTTAAATCAGATTGTGGAGTTCTCCAATATCACTATACATCTATTACGTTTATGACGACAGAAAGGCTTTTAAAAATTAATTAGAGATGAGTTCATAAGGAAATTGTCCAAAATTTCCCTCCTAAACGAATATAGCCCCAGCCCTGGTAGATTTCTAGATCTACCCCTGTGATAGGACGAAACAAGTTAAAGAAGATATGAAGTGTGAAACAGGGAACCATTCGGAATAATAACTAATCTGAAATATGTATAAACTTGGGATTTCAATTAATTTTGAATATTTTATTGCCTTGAATAGTAAAATCTAAAACACGTGCATCACATATATGTAATCCAAATGCATTGCATATCTACATATGCATCTCTTATGTACATACATTATCTAATTCTCTCTTATGTGCATAGTGACATAGATCTTGCAAAGTGTCTCCGTCAACCATTTAAGCATCCAATATTTACTTCACGTTAAAAACGACAGTAGAGGAGAATGACTAGGTAGCGAAAATTAGGATATTTTTCTAAATGTTAACAATTCTGGGCCAGTAATCGATTCAAACGATTCAAAAGATATAAAATTACGACAAAATTATCTTCGGATACTAAGGTTTCTGCAAATTAAGTAAACGCTTATAGAGACCATTATAAGGGTATTTTAGGCATGACATTCTTCGCTTGGTGACAAAGTATGCTGTACTATTAGGAATACGCAAAGGATTACAGAAGTACTTAGTCTATAACATTTTCTGAGTAAAATATACAAGATTGAAACAGTTACAGAAATGTATCAATGCAATAAATAAATTAGGGTTATCAGTTGAAAAATATATTGAACATCCTTGTATAAGGATTAAAGGAAAGGAAGGTATCTTATTAAACCTACGAAAATCCCAAAGGAATAACAAGTGTGAAAAATAGCGACACGACTGGGACTCGAACCCAGGTCTCCCACTTTCCGGGCAGGTATTCTAACCACTGAACTACCGTGCCGCGTCTCTCCCCATAACAGTGTGTGATAGACGCGGCACGGTAGTTCAGTGTTTAGAATACCTGCCCGGAAAGTGAGAGACCTGGGTTCGAGTCCCAGTCGTGTCGCTATTTTTCACACTTTTTATTCCTTTGGGATCCTTGTATACGTTTTGCGTATTTTATTTTTCTAGGCTACTCTTGTCTGAAAATCGCGAAAATTTAAATCTTCAACATTTTGAAAGGTTTAGGGCTCTCATAAATTTGAGATAATGCACAGACTATTCATAACCTATTTATCAAGATTATTTGGCTGATAAATTAATTGATAAGGTACACACATAATGTTGGAAAATTAATAACGATACAATAATATTATTAGTTTTAGAATGGTAACATCTGAAATACTTTGCGATTCATTCTATACTCTACGGTAAAAATGAGTTACATCCACTAAAAAATCCAATAAAACATATTATTGAGAGATATACGATGTGCTTAGGTTATACAAATGATACTTCCAAATCCACAGAACGAAAAATTGTCACTCTTCTTCATAGAGTTTTTATTTGCAAATAATCCTATTCGTACAAATATACCCCAAATTTCTACCAAAGTAACCTTATAATTGATACGTTGATTTTATTTTTCACATGAGATATATATTTCTATTCTGGTGTACGAATAAAAAGGAGGCGCCCTGTTTCCAAAACTCTCAGTCTTTGTGGTCATCCTTGTTAATGTACAGAAATTTAACATAAAATTTAGTAATATATTTTTAATTAATTTATCATATTGGAAGATATTATTTATAAATTAAATTCATTCAATGACAAAATTGATAAATTGACGTAATTAAAATTTGAACCGAACTAAAAAATAAATAAAATCAACCTATAAAAATTCCCCTATGACCCTTTGGGAAGGAATGTCTCATTGTAAAAACAAACGATACCCTTGATGTGATTAAAAAGAAAAAGGGGATGTTTACCTTACAACAGAAGAATGCTGCGTTAACATAAGTTTGTTTTCGTTTCTAGACTGAGTTGTTCACATAATTTTCACTTCAATTCCGAACCCATTTCGATAGCTTTGCAAAGATTGAAAACGAAAAGTTCCATAGTTTGATAACAAACATTCCTTTGTTTAGAATCTACTGTGATAAGCTATAAAATGTGGATTTTTTGCACATTCCGAGATTGTAAGAGGGTACTTTACAGTTGGGAGTCCTCAAGGAATGAACCACATGTAGGTCTGTATAACAGAATTCTTACGGATCTCTTCTTCCCACTAAAATATCAGTAGTAGTTTCATATATTTCATTGGATACGTTACAATATATCCTGTCCCTTTTCGTACGTGATTGTAATGCCTGGATTCTATTGTCCATATTAATAATTTCCTAATTCTCTGTTTAAAAGTAACGTGGGCAGATCTCATAGGCGACCCGAAATTGCACTGTTTTGGTTACCTTTAATATCTGTTTCCTTTTTAATCGTTTGATGAAGATGATACGACTTCAGAATACGCAGCAAAATGTTTTGAGAATTCAAGAAAAAGAATATGACCGAATCGTAGGTGGAAAAGCCCATTCTCCCTCCCAACTTCTTAACCTCCCAATAAAATTTCACAGTGTGGAAGCGCCTTTGAGAAGTCAGGCCCACGATCGGGGGAAGCCTTTTATTTTCAGTCGATGACTTTGACCTATTCCTTAAATAAGAAAAGAAGCTCAAGTCTCGATATGACCAGAATGTATAAATAAAATGGAAATGGCAATGGAATACTAAGATAGAAGAGGAAGTGATTGATGAACGATTCCTTTATCGGTGACGCAACCGTGCGTTTTAACCACAGAAATAAAAGGGTTTAGTTGATTTTTTTTCTCTCGAGAGCCTTTTTATTAGGAAAAACGATAAAAGACAGTCTTTTTCATTACGATTGCTGAAATTGAGAATAACTTACCAGTTTGTAGTCCTCCATGAGTATTCATTTCGTGCTATTCTCCCATTATATAGACATGATATAATACAAGTATAACTGGTATATCGCAACTTAACTGGTATAATATAATTGTAATTTTGCACAGTGTTCAGTCTCAAGGATAGGTTGAGCCTAACACCCTCCACCACAAACTTTTATGTCTTGCTTTGGAGAAGGAATGACGCTTATAAGGCAAGGTGATGAGTGCGGTACTTTACCCTTGATTTCCTCCCTGAGGCAGGTCTGTGAGCCGAAAGGTCCAGATAATTACAATAATTATGATGGAGATGCAATACAGAGTGATAAAAATGAACGCTTTTAATCATTATCCGTACCTCAGTAGCTCTCAAGTAATCATAGCCATGTCCAAGATTGATTGTGAGACATAAATAAATGTGAAATACATTTTCTTCCATCCTGTACCAAAGGATAAATGAAAAATGTTTTACTAATTAACATGTGGTAGCAGGAAAATATAACCACCCTCGATGTAAATAAACACAACACTGACTGTTCCTCTAATGAGTAATTCGATGCAAATTTACCATGAACCATTTAAGTCGTGAGATGGGTACGACATACGGATATAGGCCGTAGAAATGATGAAACATAGAGAAAAAAAGAGGCGGGGAAGAGGACATAAAAAGGAGAGGGAAATTTTTCAGGAGGATACAAGAGAACGACGGGTGGATTTCCGAGAAAGTGTGAAAACCCATGAAAAAAATGCATTATCCCTTTGGGCCGTGTTTTCCCCACGTCACACAGCATGCCTCGGAAATGCGAATAAAAGGTGCGCACGACTAGTAAAAAATTCAGTTCACAGTAAAGGAAAGGGTCCCAATCGAAATGCCGTGTCCACTTCCTTAAAGCGATTCGGAAATGTACTTTTGAATTCTATTTCGACCACACTTCTTGCTATGGGAAGATTGGAATATTTCTCAGCAGTCAAAACTAGATGGAAACCCTGTAAACCTACCCTCGAATGCAGCGGCAAATTGCTTTTTTTTATTATTACATTAATTACATCTTGGTAGTACATAAACAACAGTGGGAAGTCTGAATTCATTTCGTCTATATCATTTATATTTCGTCCACGAAATCAATTTTAGGGCTCCCGGATAGTCAAGTGGGCAACGCGTTCGACTTCGGTGAAAACGGTCCCGGGTTCGACTCCCGGTTGGGGTCTACGTGCGAAATGACCTACGTTTATGCAAAATTTGCAGCTGAAAATCGATGGTAGGCAACCACGCGACACAAGTGCATTGCCATAGATATAGCGAAATTTTCCATCTAGAAAAATGTTTATCCCGTTTTTTTTCACAAACAATATAATTTTTCTGCTATTTAATTTCATCTTCTTACCTATAATACCCTTATTACCGTATATTGTATGTGCTACTACACGTAGGTTATGGAGTCTCAGCCTTAACTACAAGTGTCTTTGACTTGGCCCTTTTATGTGGTATCAGTACCAACGGGAAACCCTGAAGAAAAGTGAGACATCGATCATAGCTGTCATATCTTCGATCCCAGAAGGTCCAAAAACTCAATTTCTTCCGTAAAGTATGCTTTGTGCGGATTATAGAGAATTTATTTGATATAAATATTATAATTGATAATCGAGATATTGTCATTAGACATGTTTTCGTAACGCAAACGGCAAATATTTATTCAATATGGTCTTGGGTTCGTTTCCAGACTAATATTAAAATCTCCTGTAAGAATTCACTGCTTATAAATTTTAACACTGCTACTTGAAACCCTCCCTTTTAATTTTCTATTTTTTCTTTCTTCATTTTTTAAGGCTTTTATGTATCATGAAGTTTCTAGTAGATAAATAGCCCGTTTTATTGCGATATTTTCAGTACAGTTTGTTGTTCAGTACATTGTATAAAAATGTTCTTCCTTTATACTTATGGCGTTGTGCATACGTGGTTTTTCCCGTTTTTTCTTTCGGCGGGCGAGAGGGAAACTCCAAAGACTGCCTTAACCGAGGGAAATTTTATTGCACTAAGCCTCTTTACATCTCTGATAACTATAAACCCGGTCATTTCAGATCCCTAGTAGATATTGAGGCGAATAGCAATTTTAGTTTTCAAATAGTTTGAAAGAGAGCATCGGGAAGAGAAAGAAAGAGTAGTTTTTCTTTAACACTGAAGTTTGTCTTCTCCGTTAGTTGACAGTTTTCACCGGACTATTCTTAGCAGGGAAAGTAAGTATACTTAATCCACTTCATGTTAGGCGAATAGAAAAATATTAATTTTTCTTTATATAAAACATTTTACTGATACATTCACCAATTATTTATAGAGTCGATGGATTATGGAACAAGAAATTCCATCTACCAGCTTGGCGTCGACGGATGATCTGGAATCGGGCAACAAATTGAAGCAGGAATTCGCCAACGCATTCCATTTTTGTGCAAAATTACTTCGAAATGACAATTACCTACATTGCTGGAAAAGTAACTTTTCCAATTTTTTACCGTTCTAAATTGATTGGTAAGGAAATGTATGAGAGATTTTTAGAAATGTATTTGGAGATGTCCTTCATTGATGGCGATATACTGATGGAAGAGAATAACTGTGACATTACGGAGAATTTCAACGATCCTTCTAATGTACTCGTAGCCAAGGAAGTGGTCGAAGGTCGAATCAGTCCCGTTGAATCTTCCAGTTCTTCCGAGTATTCGATATCGTAAAGAATTTAAATTTAACGCTTCACAATCTTGGGCCGATAGAACACAAAAGAACGCATAGTATAAAACAGCTATGATCGATGTCTCACTTTTCTTCAGGGTTTCCCGTTGGTACTGATACCACATAAAAGGGCCAAGTCAAAGACACTTGTAGTTAAGGTTGATACGCCATAACCTATGTGTAGTAGTACAATATATACTGGAGTACCTACCTAACGGATATTTTAATAAATGTTGACGAGAAAGGTAAAGGAGTCTGGGAGGTAAGGAGATGAAATTAAATAGCAGAAAAATTATATTGCTTGTGAAAAAAACGGGATAAACATTTTTCTAGATAGAAAATTTCGCTATGTCTATGGCAATGCACGTGTGTCGCGTGGTTGCCTACCTTCGATTTTCAGTTGCAAATTTTGCATAAACAAAGGCGCATTAAGTTGAACACGTGTCTGTTATTTTTGTGCAAGGAACGTATCGTGAAATTTTCGTGTAAATCCGCGTTACACAAACCTGACGTGTTCCTTGTGAGATAAAATATTAGTTTAGCTACAGAAAGTACGGATTCATAAATTAGCCGACTTACTTTATTATTAATTTATTCTGACATACGTTTCCTAGCCTACTTAATTTTGTAATTCATGGTAAATTTAAGCAGATCGTGTTGCTCCATTTACTGCTAGAAAATGCGTCGCCACAAGAAATTCGCGGCGTGAATATGTAAAAATTATAATTCCATTTAAACTCGTTATTACCTCGCCGTCCTCTCAAGGATAAGATTACAGGGTATCGGAAAGAAAAAAAAGCATCTTACATTATTTTTAAAGGAGATTTATGCAACTTTCAATTTAAGAACTAAAATACAGTTTGCATTAATATTCACTGATTAAAAATAAAACAAAAATTGATTTATCTCTTACTTATCACATTTCCATCTCGTTTTTTCTATTCAAAGAAACGCAATGCAGAACTTAACGAATTATTTGTTCATTTGACCATTTTCACAGGATATTTTTCTTATGAAATTCCAAATTCACGAAAGAAATGTTACGGTTAAACTTATGTAAAACGATTCAACAGGACAGAGACTTTGGGGAATTCATGCAATAGACATGCAAGTATGAATTTACTTCACTCCTTTCTCCTCTTGGTCATATCACACTATTCGCTTTGAGGGTAAGAAAGTTATTTTCCACGTTTATTCAAACTCTTCAGCATTTTTCTCTTTCTTGGCATGCATTTTTTTCTTCATTCATATTCATAAGGTTTCTGCTACCACAGCTTGAATGTTTTTTTTTCATTAGTCTTCTGGGACAAGATAAAACATGAATCTTTTAGTTACATTTATTTCAGTCTCATTCATGGCTGCGATAATATGAAATTTATTCAGATAAGAGTGGTACTGAATAACGGAAGTCACTTCTCATTGAATGCGATGAAAAGCGTCACCCATGGTGGTTATCGCACTATGCTATTTTTTTCTCACACGGTATCCGCTCAGTGAGGAAAGCCAGAAAAAATAGCTCAATATCGTACATCCATACATATTGCCATATATTGCGAGGGGATCATATGGAGAAGTTAAAGCTGAGAAAACAAAGGACAGATTTGGCTAAGTACTCATTCATATATAGAGGGATTAATGAGTGGAACAGTTTGCCTGAAGAAGTCTTTATACCCTTACCTAAGAACAAAAGGAGTTTAGAAAAAGATGTAAGTTTTATTGAGATATAGAAATGTAAATTGTGTAAATATGTTATTTATATTTAGATTCAATGTAATGTAAAGGGTGTAACATGTATTAGAGATGATCTATTGTGTATTGTATACATTAAAATAGTGTATGTTATTTGATTAAGCTGCCACCAAATTTCCTCCATGAGGCTTTCCGCGGCCAAATTTTGTAAATAGATAAATATTCCACTTTATTCTTGATACTAGATATATCTCTTTGCTTCATCTCCATTCATAAATTATTTTTAACTCACAACTGCAACAGCATTGCGACATCTATTCAGAATCACAATAATCAAAATATTTAATTTACTAGTTTCCTATGAAATGAATGAGTTTTGAAATATTTATTATCCATTTTGAAACTGATATCGCGTTCCATAAAAAGGATATTAAGAATCAACTGGTATAAAGTTATATACATTCCAATTACTCATAAAATGAAGTTATATACACTCAATCATTAATACGCTCAAATAGTCCGATTCCTTTACTTTCATACTGCGTATGCGGTACACCCACATTTCTTCTATGCAAATAAGTTTCTTAAAGAAGACGAGGATACACATATTAATCAACGTTGTGATAGTTGGCGATGAGTGAGGAAATAATTGAAATTTCGAGATATTCAGCTAAACGGTTAATTGATGTTTGTGCATTTTTAATGCAAGTTCCACGCTGAAAGCGAAAGAAATTCAACTACTTGGTATGAATCATAACGCTCACAACTGTGATATCATATTTTTTTCCATTCACTCGAAAAAGCATAGAACCTTCATAGTTATAACAGAATCGATCTTTGATTTTACAGTTAATAAGTAGAGGAACTGACTCCAAAAATCATCAAAAGTGTTCTTGGAGCCCCTGATGATGCCTTCTTGGAAGGCGAATGTGAATAGAGAGAATACCATTTTTCTTATTTATCATCGCTGGCCGGACTTCATGGAAAGACCTAATGAACCAAAAGATAAAATACTATGTAATTTCCTCATAAGATTTCCAAATAATTTCTTTTACAAAGCGTTTTTCTCTTAGTTGATACACATTTTGGTGGTTTTCGGAATGTTTCCCTTTACTTACAAATCAAGTTGATTAGTTACAAATGATTGAGATCATTAACATATGAAAATGAAATATATGTTGGGCTAGGAAAAAAATTGAATAAGAGATCTGAAAAAATGTACCTTTCAGAGAGACCTACACGTATTTCGACGACGGCATGTCTCCATTCTCTAATAAACAAATTTGATGATACGTTATCTTCAATGAAAACTCTATCTCTCCTCTCGCAAAATGGTTTAAATAGAACGAGCGCCTTCCTCATCGGATGCAGTTAAACAAATATTTATGTAATATAGGTTTTAACAGCTGATGTCCAGGAATTGCGATGTAAATAGTTTCGATAAAAGTATTCTGTAACATTTTATATCTCGTTTAAAGATAAAAATAACAGTTAATGCTCACGATTTCAACGTCCTTCCTTCAGCTTAAAGCTCTTTCTTCACAAGGAGAGACTTATGATTTTTATCTCTTCGACAAAAGAATTGACTTTGTTCGCCGGATGGGCGTATAAAAGATTCCCGATCCATTGATTGTCAGATAGTTTCACCTTTCGACTTCAACTCAATCACCAGTTTATCTCGGCGGCACATGAAAGTTTGCGCTCCGGCAGGAAGACACTTCTTTTCGCAATTTTTATGATAAATCAGCGATATTGATTTAATCTGGAAGCAAAATCTGAGAATACGATTGGAAATGTAAGTGAATGGATTTACTGAGAGGATTACAGTTTAGATAAGATGAGACCATGTTTTACACCGCATTCCTTCTTATCATTTTCCCGATCTTTAAAGTACCGAGATAGAAATAAGAGAATTAAATTTTCGAAAAAAAGCTTATATTTACGAGTACATATTGCACCGTGAATACAGTCTCCTCTACAGCAGTTGAAATGTTCCACAATACTATACATTACATATATAAATGCACAGTCGTTGCATAAAAAGTGCAAAGATTGCCGTTTTATCTGTTTTATGCAGTATTTTCTTATTCAAAGAGACAACAGGAAAACTGAAAACGTGGATTGAATATAACATCACAATATGATAAATAAATACATGCATCACTTTCGCATGAACAATATCAAGATAAATAAGAGAAGTAAGAGCGTGGAAAAATATTCACCGAATCACAGCCTTAGGCTAAGGTAATTTGTGCTACAATTTGTTATATTTTATAAATGCAAAATATTTTGATAAAGAAGAGATATTTTTTAAATGGAGAGAGAGGATAAATATCTGAAGGGATATTCCGTTGACAATTGAATCCTCAAATTTATTTTCACGATTTTATGGTCTCGTATACAAACGTGCGCTCCATAATAAAGGATGCATCGACGTTATTACCCGACCGATTACTATGTATCTAATGTACTCAATCATCTTATATGTTCACATTTGTTTTAAAAGAAAAAGTAAATTTAAAAGATTATATCAGTCACTAGATACCGACATCAAATCCACTTTCTAACCATGTATACTTGAACTATTTGCTTATACACGTCATTAACATTCATAAATACTTACTTCTTAATCTACCTTTACACCCCACGGATTCTCATTCTTAAGAGAAATCCTGCAGTTACTAAAAATTATTATTAGTTAAAAGTCGATCTGAGAAACGGAGAACCGGTCGTCTGAAAACTGAGAGGTCATGAATTATATCCTCAAATTTTACGACTTTTAAGTAATAGTTGGCTTTATTAGCCACAAGAGAAGGAATTGGTGCTTAACAGTCATAAAGGAAACGGGAGATAGCTGTATAAATTGAAAATATTTCTAGAGATGATATTAATGCTTACAGACCGAGACAGTTTTTAACATAAAGTGTTTTCTGGAAAACCGTGCGGGCCATTCGGGTTCAGTTTCAAAGCTGTAGGTGATCCATTGGTCATACTGAGCAGCAAGGAGTCTCATTTGCCACATGCAAAATTCTAATATTTAGTAATAATTAGTAATTTCTCATTTAAAACGTTCTAAAATTTGATTTTACGATCAAATCGATAATTGTATTACTATCACTTTTTCAACCAATCGTAGAAGACTTATAACCTATAAAACGAACTTTCTTCCGACATTTATGTTAATGGTTTTTGAGAAAAACAGTTTCGCGCTTGAATAGGCGAAGAACATGTTTTGAAATTATACCATTCAAGGGCGAGGCAAATACTTTTTCGGACCTCGAGTTTATTCATTAGTCTACATAGTTTGTTATTCTTTTTATATTCCTCCGTAATATAATTGTTATTCATTATTCCTGTTAGCAGGTTTCATTGAGTGTTTTTTTACCTGAGTAACGAGATCAAGAACTTCTCTTCCAGTACAAATCAAACTGACGAAAACAGAATGCCAATTGCGTCGTAATAGCATGTATAAATTATATACAGAAAAGTGATGAAAGAATGGTCATTACTTTAGCAAATCTGGAAAGCAACAGAGAAAATATGTTTGGTCTCCACTTCTAATTCTGACGTGTTGTGTTTGATTTCTGTCCATGGATAGTTGTAACAAGTAGGCTTATACATCACGTAGTATACTTAATCTACGGCGGAGATACTACCGGGTGAGAGATTTTTCAAACAGATAAACAACCGTCTAAGAAAAAGAAAATTGAGGTTTCTGATGAAACTAGTGGTAAATATTTTGATACTTAAAGTCGGAGATGAAATATTCTCAAAACGTAGGTATAATTTACGCTTCATCGATTCAAATTATTATATGGAATGAGATAAGGATAACATTGCAGGCTAAGGTGTGCGCCTAGGGTAGATACGACTTGGAGTCCCTGTCCTGACAGACTTTTTTCATATCAGCTTTTCCTTAGGAAAATAGTCTGATTGAAAAATTTAAGAAGCCATGAATTTGGTCTACGTCTTCCCATAGGGGGTAGTACAATTCTCCTGCAGTTGCAGGCATTTATGATATATAGGAAGGCAAGGTTGAAAGAATACCGACACTATTTTCTATAGCGACAGGTTCATCAAAGAGTTCATATCTTCAGGCCTACTAAACAGGTTGCAGTAAAAAGTAATCACTCTGAAAAATACTAAACAAGTATTCATCTAGTGATGTGTACTGCATTCCGTCAAGCATCACGGCTTTATGGCAGACATTAAGAAACGAATGAAGTTTGCTGGGAGTGAAGATAGATTAATTTTGAAACATGCTTTCCCAAATTAAATTAAATGATTTTCACCATCGAAGGTGTATAACAACTTAACAGATTTGATAAAAGAGAACAATTATGCGGAGGAGATTTGAAAAATACCTCATCTTTGAAAATAATCCTCTGATTTGAATTTAAAATCATTATTCAATGACGTGAACAAAAAGGGTTAGAAAACCAAGAAATCTAGCTACGAAATTATTTCCTTTAAAGGAGTATTAGAGACTGCAATTTGGATTCTGATGAGCTACTCTCATTCGCCATCGTATCCATTGATATCTACCATAATACTGCAATATTTTACCAAATTTGGTGAACACGGAAACCCAGTTATTTCATTCAGAGTATGTATTTAAGATTGCTAACTAATACTATTTCAAAGAAAAGGATGAATAATATGGAAAGCGGGGCTCCCAGATAGCCAAGTGGGCAACGCATTCGGCTTTGGTGAAAACGGTCCCGGGTTCGATTCCCGGTGAGGGCTCGCGTGCGAAAGGACCTTAGCTGTCGAAGCACTTTTAACAATACTGCTACTACTAATATGGAAAGCATGTAGGATGTCACTTAGTAAACAATCAAATGTACGCACCATGTCACTCACTAATCAACACTAATCAAGCAAAGATATTTACCCACGCTCTACTCTTTCTTTTTGTTTTCAATTAATATTTGTATAACGACAAAGGGTTAGGCGGAAGAGAGGCCCACATGAACCCGACCTCGCTAATAAAAGGACAGCCTATTTATCTGTCTAACCTGATTCCAATAAACTAATTCTAAATATAATTTTCAAAAGGTTAATGTGGTCACGCTAATCTGAGCGCGTTTCGAAAATGAATCGCTCTTAATAGGTTTGAGTAGCAGTTCTATCATTTTAAAATAACTATAGAGTCTATATATTCCATAGAGCAAGGTAAATTGGCCACAATCAAGCGAAGATTTCCTAAGTATTTAAATTATTAAGCCATTGGACATTTAAAAATTTTAACAAAACTTCAATTTCTAAGAAAAATACATTTTCAAACATTATAGCAATCAAGGATGCTAATATTTTTGTCGCCATTACTTCAAATCTTTCCAAAAAATCAAACAAAATTATATTAGCTGCAGAACTTACCTCCGTCAAGATTTTCGGAAGGAAGAGATGTAAAAGCTAGAGCTCTTCGGATAATCGAAGACCTTACAACAGAATTACATCATCTATGTAACGAAGGAGAACAGTAATTTGGACTGGGCTCTTCTATTATACGCCCGCACGCTAGATGAGTCAAGACCCGCGAACTCTTCACTCGCATATTACGCTTCGTTCGAAGGAATCCGAATGTATCTACAGATCAATAAACAGCCCCACGTAGATTTCCTCCATTCCCCTTGAGAGAGGAAAGCTGGAGTCAAAATTCAATCCTCATGAGAAGCAGCCCTTGACGTCATGGCAAATCAAATGAAATTAGCAGGTTAAGATTTTCAACGACTTCTCCTCTTTTATAAGGTATATCCTGAATGGTTTTCTTTTTCCAATATAATTTATTACCATACAATACCGCCATTATTTCTCTTTGTGTCATTAACTTCTTATTTCATATATAAAAGTGGCTTTAACCTGCGCTATGAAACGGTGGCTCTACCGATAACTATAAATAACGCTATTATATTTCAAAGACAAAAATAATGAGATATTGATTTTAAGCGACTGGTTATACGATTCAAAATTCAAAATATCCTAACCAAACACAACGAGGATTGCGTAACGCAGTTAGTCCTTGATATAAATTATAAGGGAATTAACTTTCAGAATTGCAATGAGTACCAAGAAAATCTTAATTTCCAAAAGGTGTACTGCTATAAATAAATTCTAAAATATAATTTGTTTCGTCTCCTCTAAAAAAAACTACCAAACGCAAATCAAAGAATTAGGAATTAATGAACTCAAGAGAAGTTGATCAATAACGGCCGCCACTGATGAATGAAGTTTTCAATGCTAGAAAGGATACCATCCAAGTCTTAAATTAGGCGTATAGCGTATTTCAAGGCTACCTGAACATGTTTACCTAATATCTGATTCTTTTGACATTACATGAACGTTACTAACGTATCTACATATCATTCTTAATTATTTGTGTTTATCCCGTAGACACTTTATAAAAAGTTTATAATTCACATAATTCCAAACGAATCTCGGGAACAGCTTCTTAAATTTCAAAATCTTCAAAAATAATTTTTTTTAAGAGTTACGCGACATGAACTGCGTAAGAGCAGCTGTTGAGATTAATTGATAAGAAAAAAGATTTGACTTGGCGAGAAAAATAGGAAATAAATGGGAGATTCGGAATACCAAGTTATTCGAAAAGAAGTGTCAATTGATTTCAAAGACACAATTCCCTTAGAAACTGCACGAAGGTGAGAATTTTCAATGACTCACCTGTTTTTTTTTTCAAATTGACATCACCGTAAATTTACCGCAAGGTTCGTGATGGATTTTCCAGCTCTTGTAGCCACTTCCGTTTCCCGAATTTCGTCTCACCTCACGAGGACCGCCAGGAGCGCAAATCGCTTATTGGAGATTGAAAGGTTTCGTGACGAAACGTGCTTCAACTTGACACCATTCACACACCTGGAAAAAGTCAAGCATACATCTTTTTAGGCCAATGACAGAAAAAAAAGACACTGTAGATTACTCAAGTTTTTTTAGATTCTTTGGGTAGGATGATTACAGTTCAACCAGGTCGTAAAAATGTTCCCACGACTGAGAATAAGAGCGAGGTCACCGAAGTATGTTCATCTCTCAATATTTCAAAAGTTTATAAACATTAAGTCCTCTTCTCTTACTTTCTTTGCGCCACCTTTTAAAGTATTAGCGGGCATAAATTTAAGCAAAAAATAAATAATTTCTTGTACTATAA
>KZ308161.1:1557139-1649155 GCA_000376725.2 Ladona fulva
TATATATATAATAAGTTATAAATTTATTTTCTTTAAATATACTTGCAGAATTCAAGGCTCCTGTTTTTTGTTAAAATCCATAACCAGAGATGGATTTTTACCCTCCGAGGCCTAGACTCAAGGACCATTTTACACCCACACAAGAGGTTATTCACCGTAAAAAACAACGAAACGACTCTTTTGGGCCCCCGCAACGGCGATGCTCTCAGTTAGCTCCTAGTGCGATTTAAGGTGAATCCGTCCCAGTCTACAACCGCCAAATGAAGAAACTTGCATTCCTCGGAAAGCGTCCTTGGAAAAGTGATCGGCTATGTATTGAACGAGCAGGAAACCGCGGATCTAGTGCAACTAATGGCACCAAAATGCGAGCCGCAGGTTTCGAGTTGCCCAGCCATTTCTCCCAAGGTGAATTTGGGATTTAATGCTGGATCTATAAAATTTAATCACCAGATAAAACAGGTGTAACTTCTCGCACTATTCATTCCTGTTCCGACTCAAACTTCGTTTTTTTCGCAAAATTTGATAAATTGTGAATCTATTTAAGTGGAACTATCACGATGATTTTCTATATTTGTTTATTAGTAGGCCTAGTCTTGAAGGCATAAAGTCTCCAGAATGCGAAAAACTTATTGGAAGGATGGTATGCTTTACGAGGTTTTTTTTGGCCAGCGTGGTCGATAAAATTTACAGTTCAACAATTAGGTTAAGCCGCCATTTTATCAGTTAGATCTTGATAGTTTACTTAGTTCAAAATTATTGTCCTAAAATAAGCAAGCGTGTGAATGAATCCTATTAACGTGAACATTTCCACAAAAATGATCTCTTTCCTCCTTACCAGGAATGAGGTGTTCTCCAGAGCTCATAAAAACAAATCAGGAACGTATTTACATACATTTTCCATAAAAAATACGAAGTACCTTTTGTTTTAGATGGCGTTCCGCAATGTTAGGTCAGATCACCTGGAGCTTATCATAGCTCATCTAAATCTACAGTGATACCCTATAAGCTGCTTATTAGCATGTGACAGGAAGACATCAAATACAGCCTTGTATATCACTTCGTATCAGTCTACCTTTAAAAATTAACCAACATTAATTCATATAATATCCTTTGGCATAATTTCGATATAGGGTCAATAAAATATATTCAGTAAGTACGCAAGAAGCAATTACAATCAAATATCATAGCAATTTATCGCCCTGCATTGCTGTTGTGTCTTTAGATTGACAAGTATCGCGAAAACATTAAGAGAAATTATTAACACTAATACAACATGAAGAAATTCAGAAATCTAAGATAATTGTTGCTAATATGAACAAACCAATAATATTAATAACAATAAAAATCTTTACTTGGACGAGTTTGAGACTAAAAGTCTCCTCCCACCCAAATATATCCTCTTAAAATCAGCTAACCTAAGAACGTATCATATTAACGGTCAAGTTATTCGCTTTCAGTTTATGTTTCATGCGGTAATGTCGCAGCAGAACTAAAACATGCTACTGTCTTTTTAAGAAGCCTGGGTTTTCTGTTCGTGATGATATAATACAGTGGTCGTCGTCTCCTTCAAATTTGCATTAATATAACGTTATAAAAATGAGATTCAAGCGTGACTCACAGCTGAAGACAAAGGGCAATGAAAATGTGTGCGAGAATTAAGATGCGTTTTCAATTCATCCTCTTTAAGAGAGATTGTGATTTAAAATTCCCTTCCTTTGTTTACGGCTGACTTCAGCTTTGACGCACACCTTACGTACCACCTCCCATGGTGCCGAAGAGCTCAGATTGATGGTGAAATCCATCATTGAATGTAAATTATTTCAGCTATATATAATCATCAAAAAAAGGAAGTAAAACACCCGATAACAAGCTAGACAAGAGATCAGAACAGAATTTACATGTCGAGGAAATGATTGATTAATGACAAAGCAAACAGTCTTTCAACCATGTTCATCTAACGTTTTTATCACAAGTATAAGCGTTAAATTAATCTCCAAAAAGAAAGCAACCAAACTAATATGCCCTCTGTCTTGATACGAGTCAGCAGACGCCTAAGTTTTGTGGAATATGACTGGAAAATGGGTAGAGTAGGTACGTAGGTATAGAGTTGCTATATGAAAAAATCCTGCGGTACTGCTGCCGTTTTCAGTGAGAACATTTAAGATTCTCCATACTTTCTGAAAAGTGATTCTTTATTAAGTTCTTTGCATACTTTTCAAGTTTTACCGACTATACTTTCTATCATTACCTTTTCAAACTTCTCTTTGAAAGTGATTTTAAGATACATTAAATGGCCAAACGCTTGCCAATAATAAATTATTATTCTCTTAATTATTAGTTATTCTCATGATAAAGGCTCAGACGTAGCTTTGCACGCCAAGTAATACACTTAGAAAAATTTTCAATCAGAAACGAATTTTCCAGCTCTTGTAGCCACTTCCGTTTCCCGAATTTCGTCTCACCTCACGAGGACCGCCAGGAGCGCAAATCGCTTATTGGAGATTGAAAGGTTTCGTGACGAAACGTGCTTCAACTTGACACCATTCACACACCTGGAAAAAGTCAAGCATACATCTTTTTAGGCCAATGACAGAAAAAAAAGACACTGTAGATTACTCAAGTTTTTTTAGATTCTTTGGGTAGGATGATTACAGTTCAACCAGGTCGTAAAAATGTTCCCACGACTGAGAATAAGAGCGAGGTCACCGAAGTATGTTCATCTCTCAATATTTCAAAAGTTTATAAACATTAAGTCCTCTTCTCTTACTTTCTTTGCGCCACCTTTTAAAGTATTAGCGGGCATAAATTTAAGCAAAAAATAAATAATTTCTTGTACTATAANATATCGCGAACTGAAAATAATTTGTCATTCAAATAACTCTCACATTCTCATTTGGTATTCTAATGCTGACAGGCGTGAAAAACGTAGAAAACATCCATAATTTTCAAAATTTCTTTCCAATTTACGACTTAAATATTCTTAGAAAATTAACTTTAGGAAGAAATTAAAGTTTGGTGAGGTTCCGAGCTGGAAAAAGTCTACTTTCTACAGAAAATCCGAGGTAAACAGTTTCTTAAAAAAGAAAATTTATTTATATCATTTAAAAATTCAATTGTAACTTCGAATCTCATCATATCGTGGGATATTTTCGAAGCTAAAGAGTGAAATCTTCGCAATATAATCTCAAAGGATAGTTGAGCCTTCAGAATCTTTATATTCAAAAGGATATAAAATGCAAAAGATGTTCGGTTTCCCTATTCAAATCCAACAGAATTTAAATTTGTTCAAATAACCAGAAAAGGTATTTCACGGTTAGCCGGAAAATGAATTTACTAACATACTTTGCAAAAATGTAATGCTTTCTTGCATTTAATAGAAGATAAGAAGCAGATATTTTTAGTAATGCATGCTGAGATTATCAATTATGCGTTGACTGAGTAACGATGAATGGAATATGGTATTCATTTTAAAATTAAGGATTCTCCTTAATTTCTAAGGAATGAAATGGAATTCTTCTCGAGTAAGCAATAATACCCTTGTAGATTTTTTACCTTATTTCTACCTCCTTTCTAATTTCCTGAGACATAAATCCTTAATCCATAAATAAGTCATATTTCACTTCGATCTTCTTTTTATTTCGACATAGGTTACGTCTAACGACATCCTTTGCCTTCAAATCGGAAAACGTTTTGGTTTGCGTACATTCATAATAAACAAATTATTTATGAGGATATCTAAAGTGCGGTTTAATTAAATCATTATTCACATCTAACACAACATCACCAAAATCTTCCAAAATGAAATATCCCAGTAATATTGGTTTCTTTCCCTACCTTAACCTGTTCTTCCTGTAACTCTTTTTTTTATTTTCACACACTTCACAAATTTCAAACCCATTTAACAGCTACATTATACAACAGTTATATCTCTACATATTTTTTACTACTCTGTCTTTTTAAACGAAATACAAATAAATTCCTAAAATCACATAAACTGTGAAATTTGATAGGAATGACGATAAAAGAAGACCTTATTTTAAAATACGCAAAATTTGGAGGATAATTCTAGTCAGGAAATAAATATCCTTTGACTCGAAAATTAAATTTATTGATCTAAGAGATTCCCCTAAAACATTGCCATTCGAATACTCAAAAGTGAAAATCTTGCAATAAACAATTGAAAGTCTTCATTACGGAATATATTTGAAGCTTTAGACCGTCTCGGATTAATTGATTAATCTCGACCAGCGTAATCAAAATCAAGGGAATCAGGGGCATATATCACGGGGTCAGGAATTTCGGATGGAAACGTCTAGCACGTTGTAAGGGTCAGGAATGCTATGGGGACAAAGTGAGCTCAAAGAGGCAGACGGAGCTAGGAAGATAATGAAGGAACCGGAAGAAGCGTGTGGAGAGGAGAGAATAATAAAGGTAGGCGGTGGAATTTAGTAAGATTGCGAAAGAAAGGATGAGAAGTGCGGAGAATGTGGGTTAGTTGGGAATGTGGGCTGAAGGGAAGGGAATGACGAGCTCGATAGGAAAGGAAGTAAGCAGGACTTGCGCGAGGAAATATGCGACGGCTAATGGCCTCAGAAATAGACGGCGGAAAGATACTCTGACAGTTGGAAGGTTGAGTTTACGTGCAAAAGAGCAAGTGCCTGAGGGCGGTGGTTTGGGAGATGCTGAGGGTGTGAGGCATCTGCAGAGGAGAGGGAAGCTGAAAAAGAGCAAATTCAGATTTGAATATACAGTTTGGAGGAGTGGATATTTCATCTCGCGTGCAATATACAAAGCCGAAATTACGGCACGTTACTCCTCTTCTCTTACGATTCGATTGAGAGGAGGAATTTGGTTGGTTTTAATTTAGCTTCGCCATATACTCGAGTCTTTATGTAGATGCAGACATTCGTTACTGGTAAATGACGGGAATTGAAGGTAATGTTTCTTATTTTTGTAAATAAATGTTATCGTTTAGATTGGAAAACTGTAGAACATACTGCGATAGAGTTTTGTGAACTTCCTTATGCATTTTATGTGATGTGAGCTTAATCTTTCCCAATATCGCGGAATACTGAAGTACATAATTTGATTTCTACATAATTAGTTGAAGAATTAAGAAAGGTGAGTGAGTACAAATCCACGTATAATGGAAGACATACATCACACACTGCATTGTAGAAGATTCATAGAAGATCTATAATAAAGGACTACATAAATACAATATTGAGCATACTTGTACCACTATGTGATAAGATTGATTTAACATCTAAAGTTATGGATGTGGCTAAAATAAAACTTTCCATCTTTCACTCAATTATTGATACCAGGGTTAATAAAATAATTGGTCAGATTCGTTAAATGATACTAATAATTTTTAATGAGTTGCCAAAGAAACTACGCTTCTTTGAAGATCTTTCGACTATTACAGGAGAACTTAAGAACTGATGTTGAACTACAATGTTAAATTACTTTTCCTGGTAAATATAGAATATATATAATTCTCAAACAAGGAGAGCCTCTCTTTTTTGCACTTTTGACTTCCAAACGCGTTTTTCAAAAGTTTTAATTTTTATTTTATGACATTTTTCTCCCCTTCGAGGGTCCCGTTCCGCCAATTTAAATTAAAATGCTAGTTAGCAATAATTTCAAACTCTTGAAATCTGAAAATTACAATACAAGCAAGAAAATGTACCGAGGGCAATCATAAGCTCTTCCTAGATCCAACTGCACATTCAAACTAATATATTGCACGGGAAAATTTCAGTGATAATAATTATTATAATTTTACCTCTCGTTTGCTCATACTCAGAAATATGGAATGGTAAAGTGATGGCAATTGCTTATTTCAGCAATAAGGACATAAGCAGTAATTATTACAATACATTGATACTATGGCAATAAACAAATATTTCCCACTATAGTTGTCATTCACATTTAAAATGATAAGAGCTGAGAATCTAATATTTCCTCTATATTGCTAAAGTCATAACAAATGATCTACTACGAGCGTAACATAATACCTGATGCGTTAAGAAATATCAACAAAAAGAATTTTAAAATATTTTGTAGTCCACAAAGACAACAGCTCATGTTTTGTTGGTAAATAATTTAGCTACTTAACAAAACATAGGGATCTATCAGTAGTAAATTATTTTGGATACGATTCTGAAAAATAAAAAGATATTAAAACATTAATAAACGAAGGAATGAATTATTTACTAAAAATTTAAATGGGTTACCACCATACATCGCTTGAAAAGCTTCATTTCATTCAAATATTAATAACTGTGAACTAATTGGATGAAACCCTAACAATTTTAATAACTTCCATCCCATCAAACCTTCTCCCTTTGGTCGGAATGGCAAACTCTGAGGGTTGAATCTCAAGAGGGGAGCATTTTCCATTTCTTCCTTCCAGCGCTCCGCCCTAAAAGCTTGAATAAGAAGGTCGAAATAAAGGTTTGGACGAGGTTTAACGATAAAAGTTATCCTCCGGCTACTCTGGGATACTCCAGATTAAAAAAAGATGGGAAGGTGAAAAAGAAAACTACAAACTGCTTTTTGATACTGAATATGAATGGAATGAGAAAATTTCTTACGGAAAGTATCGTACAATATTTTCATACTTTCGTACTTATCCCAGTAAAAACTTATGGAGAAGCCAGCAATGCTGCTTAAGGGAAGCCGGACAGGGAAGTCACTATAGTTATAAGAGGCAATGAGAATATGAGCAGAGGAAAAAGGCGGACGTTTCATGGTATAGAAGGAAGAAAATAAAATGGCGACAATTGTATCGTTTAGGAACGTACCGAAGCAGCGAACTTCCCTCAGGAAAGTTCATACCATGAGGACTAATGCTGGAAGACATGGCGATGGAATGGCTACAGGCATATAAGATTTAAGAATTTAACTAACATGGAAATTATTATTGTTGAGGTGTTTCATGCTAGAGTCAAACGTGAATGGGCAGGGAAAATTTGTTACGCAAATCTTTTGACCAAATCATTCATCTTTCAAAACAATCAGTCGGAATAATAAGTCAGATTCGCTCCTGAAGCGAGTGTGTTTTACATTTACATTTGAAAGGATGAAGTTTTAACAGAAATAGATGTCACAAACATTCTCTACGTCAAACTGACTTAACCCGAATCGAACGGGTATTCGAACTTTTTGACCTTCTGGTCCCTTGAAATCCCCTTCCCCAAATGTCGAGCCAGAGTAATATATAAATATTTTCAGTTTATATGAATTATTTTACTTCAACATGGTACGCAGAAAAAACAGGAATTCCCAAACTTTGCCAAAAACTTGACGTTGACAGATCAAGCGCGTTATTGGAGTGGGAAAACTGTATCTCCGTCGTTATTAAAATATTTCAACCTCAAATGGCGTTCTCAAGTTGGGAACCGAGGTTCAATAAAAGTTCAGATAACAGAGTCTGCATAATATGAACATGACAATACAACATATAACAAAAATACGAAAACATAATTTTAAGCTTAAAAATTTGGATAGATTGAAACGGTATATAAACAAAACACAACAACGCATGAATTTTTCTCTCCTAGCATACTATTAAGGATACGCATACCTGAGATACGTTCTTCTTGATTTTTTTACAGAACCAGTAATTAACATTGATATATTTACTGTAACAATTCTACCTTATCTCAGTTTTGGATTCACACATTCACATCATTTTGCATTGAATAAGTATATATATATGGAGCATAGCCAGAATTTCCTTAAGGGGAGGATATATATGTATTTGCATGCTAATGGATCTGGAGTGGTGATGTCGCTAGCTGGCTTTGATCGACGCGCAACTTCTCATTAATAACAATGATAATTCCCTTTTTCGAGAAAAGTTGCTGCGATGGTATCATCTATTGGTTTATTTGGACAATTAGTACATCGGGCGAGCGGAAAATTTTCTTTCATAATATGGCTTATGCGAACATTCAAACATTCTTGTTTGACATTAGAGTTTTGAGAAACTACAAAAAGCAAACCAATCAATAACGGTTTGCAAGATTATTATTCGCAACCACGGAGAACCCTAAGCTCAGCCTAGCGGTTGGTTTGCTGGCAAACTACGGAATATTTTCAAAATTCTAATGTTTTAACACAGCCGTGTCCCTTTTCCTTATAGATAACCTTGTTTGACGTCATTCGTATTAAGTTTAGAAAAAGCACCAGAACAGAATATGCAATGAAACGCAATCCATATCAAGGATTTTAGTCCATTTGCTTTATAACAATGGACATATTAACCATTAGCTTTTCAGGAGGGATACGCAGCACTCTTCAGCAGACAAATGCTCTTAAAAAGGACCTGAAGATCCAGGAACATAGGACTGAAGAGTCCTTATGGAATGCGCCAAGAGTCCCCGTCGTTTAATCTACGATATAAAATAAAGTAAGGAAGAGGGAATCCTCCCTTGAAATCCTTTACGCTGCGTACGAGCGGTTGAAAAATAAAGATCAAGCCTCTCAAAATCATAAATGAGGACGGGTCCTGTGTCCAGGAAGTTGTTTGTTCTCCGCTATCCTCTACCGTTCGTGGCCATTCCTCATTCTTGTCCTACTTGTTCGAGTAACTCGGTATTCTGGCAAAAACAAACCAACTTTTATATTATGTGATGCGAAAAAAAGATTGGGAAAATACATTTTCTCCCAAATGTAGGACAGTAACTGGTCGTAAGCATAAACGTATAATTTATCATTTTTGATAAACGAAGGTGGGGAGAAAAAGGAAAATAGAATCAGAAATATTATTAGAGTAAGAGTAATAAAATAACAGTATGAGTAATTTAACGCAAAAATGAATCTCGCAGGAGTAAAGATGTAAAAGATGGTTCTTGACAGATGTTTTTTGGAGAAGATTTCTAAGGAACTTAGAGGAATTGGGTTCCTGCTACTTTATGGTTGGAATATTTACTTAAATTTACCATTTGGTACTGGATTGTGAATATTTTATTATCTTTTACTTTCGTATCAGTTTAATCACGGCTGTGAGTGATAGTATGAGAGCTAACGAGGCATGAATGATGATTAATGGCATTCATTTTTATCACTCCATATTGAATGCCATGAAAAATGTTATTTATAGAGCTATTACGTTCCACTTACGAGGACGTTTTCCATCTACAGCTTTCTAACTCAACGCGGAAAGAAAGGGCTCAACATACCTCTCCCACATCACTCCTCATCTTGCCTAGTCGCCCCATTCCATCTCCAGGGCTTTGTGTAGATAATGCTAGAAAGGTTGAGGTTCCAACCAGCCTTCGGGTTGCATCACAGACACACAGGAGTCGCTAAAGCTCCTTCGGAAATATTCATCTTCCAATAACCGAAATAACATTAGGATAAAGAGCAGAAATAAAGCTGGAAAGTTCAATTAAATATGGGATGGTTCTATTGATGAAGCAAGTGATGCAATCAAGCACAAAACGGTAGAGAGAAGAGACAAATTAGGAAAACCTTATGTAAAAATGTATGCAAGAGTCAATCCCTTAGGATTTGGAAGGCAAGTCTTTGGTGTGGGCTGCATAAGAAGAGATAAAAGGGAATGGCGGAAGAATGGAATGGAATCCTGAGAAATTCCTACTTCTTCGTACTCAATCCCTTCTGTTTGGGTTATTATGCTCTCCAATGAAGTTTCCTATGCATAACCAGTTATTCTTCTTCGTACAGCGTGTACATGGTGCTATTCCCTTTAAGAGCCAATTAATTTTACATTTCAGAGTCGGGAAAAGAGTGAATTAAGTTCCCTTTCATTTACCAATTGGGTATGGAATGAGTCTTCTGAATTGTTGATATATCTTTCTCTCATCTCGTTCAGACAATCTTTTGTTATCATGAGAAAGGTTTTTTCTCCGATTTATACAGATTTCATCCATCGTACGGATCATTTCCAGATATGAGGTTACTTGCGTCAGTTATGTAAAAAGAAATTAAATTTGCGAGTCAATTTGAAAGATTACAGAAAAGGAATACCTATATTCTCTACTTTCATATTTCAACGATCTAACTATTTATATTTCAACGATTCTTTCCGTGACAAGGAGCGATGTTCCACGACTCATAACTTAAGAATTTTGTTTTTCATATTCCATACGTATCACATATTATAAAGCCCTCGTTTACTATTTGACGGGTGTCTACCAATTTTTTTTGACTATCCATGTTGTTCCTTTGAATTTTTACGACGTCAAAATATTCTGTAGCCTTTCATTTAACTTTGTAGTAATTGAACGCCATGTATAATTACCTTCCATTTTACTTCTCTACAACTTTAAATGTATTTCACATCATAGAAATCCTCTCAAAAAAAAGTTCAGCTAGCTGTACATAAACTCTAATAGAACCCCCAGTTGCTTATTTTTTTGTTTCGTACCGACAAAATGTTGTGGCTTCACATTAATCTTGAGATATTATTTAAATTTCCTATACTATCAAGTAGATACAATTGAAAACGAAAAGTTTAGTATTCAAATACCTCAATCGATCAATTCAATCAACAGGAAATATAGCAAAATTCTGGAATAACAAGAAATATAGCAAAATCATATTGAACACTACTAGTTTAAGGGTTAAACCCTAGTTTAAGAAACGCTGGTTTAATCCATTTTATGAACAGAAATTTTAAAAGTATTGAAACCCACTGAAATGTTAATTCATTCAACTTAAAGGAAGCTTATTGATGTTATAGTAGTTATTTTATTCGAAAATAAATAGATCATTGCCTAATAAGAACAACCTACGATATACTTGAATCTATAAACATATCATGATGGCTTTTGCCCCTTTTGGAGGGAAGTAAGGGATCGATTTCAAGCCAAAGAGTAGGATCCTTTGAGGAAAGTATGAGAAAGACAGTGCGTAATAAGCCGCCAGATTTTGGAGGCGAAGCCCCTGGAGATTTGTCACAGGTGCTATTCCCTACCGAAACTCTCGGCACACGAAAACTACGGGACGCTGCCTATATGCCCTCGAGCGTCCGGAGATAAAGTATTCTAAAACTGCCAATTTCAAGAATGAATTTGTCTCCCCAAAGGCCTTAGATATGGAATACTTCAAGAAAACATCTTTCCCAGCTTTCCTCTCCCATCATATCCTCCTGTGACCTCCTCCCCGGCAGCGTTTTATTTAAAACTTTGCAAAACACGCAATTGTCGCCCAAAGATACTTACTGGCCACTGACGTAAGTATTCTAAAATTCAGGTTGTTGAGAAAAGTAAGTTTCTTACGATTTCTCAAGTCACCATCGCCAAAATCGATCTTTGATCCGAAGCTCGGAGTAAAAATGTAAATAAAAGAGGTCTAATGTAGATTGTAAAATGGAGGCGGATTTAATTACTGCTCTTGGTTGCCATTAAAATCTGAAAGGCGAAGAAAAGCAAGACGTAGAAATGTTTCTCCTAAGGAAATCTTTGTGGTGTATTGTAAATGCGAGATATCGATTTCAGTCTTCACTCCTTACTTAATCAATAGCAACGGCTGCTATTTTTGCAGTAGCAAATTTTTGAACGTTTATCTTCAGGCGATGGTTAGTAAAATGTTTCTAAATGACATAAATGACATAAATATTTATAAATGACATCGGAAATCTACGATACATCATCTCTAAGATTTAAGTGTGGAATTTCAAGAGAAATAAACTGAAGCAGAAATACGGCCAGCGCAAATACTTCTTTCTCAATTGCATATAATTTAGTGCCTGTCGATTAAGTGATAGAATCATAACAAAATATACAGTTGAAATTTTAGTTTTCGGAAAAATCTTTACGACTGATTTAAATACATCTTTACGTTTGGTTCCAACGAACATTATTTACTGGGCCTTGCAACCCGGCTTGGATTTACTCCTTCGAAGTCGGATTTAACCCATTTTAAGGGTTAAATTATAGTATCATGGGAAGTTTGTTCTTTATTCTACATCTCCATATCTGATAGTTTTTGTTTCTAGGAGATCATTGTTTTTTCTATGTCTTTGAAGTAAAATTTCTAGAAAATAAACTTCTATTACAAGAATTCTTACTTCTTCTGCCTTATGTTCGTTTAATGCAGAGCATTAAACTACCTCGGTCTGCTTCGATCCACAAGAAAATATTGATGCAGAAAATAATATAACAAAGATTTTTTCTCGAAATCGTTCTCTTTGAGCCTGGTCATTTTTCCTCTTCGTGATCTTATGCCTCATCGACAGCGATTGACCTATTTAACACTTCGCATTACTTCCTCTTATTAGTATTCGGTATCCCCGATCATTGATACTGCCAGAAATTTGCTACATTTAATCTAAAGTGTCGTCTATGATAAAGGTTAGGATCCACGAATAGGTCATGGAGAAAATTTAAAAAATCACTTTCGATGTTAATTATTTTTATGTTGAATAACATTTCTACTGTTGTTATTTCTTTAAAGTATATAGATAACCCAGTTAGGTCCGTTTAAATTACTTTGAACGAAAATAGCAGAGGTGACGATTGCAAACCACCTTAACCAGAAAACCCCAGTTGGGATCCCTAGCTGGGATTCTAACCCAGCTTACCAGTTTGAATATGAACAAGTATAAAACTGGGACCTTGGTAATGGAAGGTTTATTGGCTAACCAATCCGCTACTGAGGTCAGCTATTTCCAATTGAATTGTCTTTAGTAGAAAACGTTGGTGCAATCTCTCAACTTCGTTTAGAAAAAGATGGATAGGGAAAATGAGGAAATTGCAAAAATAGATACACAGCTCTCATAATAACTATTTACCGTTTAATTCAAATCTAACAGTAACCAAAACGTAAAATGAAAATTTTTACGATTTTTCGAATTTCATTCTTTATTAATCCAACAAAATAATACAAGAATTCCACTAGTCGATCAAGATATCACATTAATATGAATTTAAAAGCATAATGAAGTAATCCGGGAGTCAAGTGTTAGTGGTACCTCGACTTACAAACCTCTCCACATCCAAACTTTCCGACTTGCGAGCTTTTTCCTCACTGCATTTGTACCACTAGATACGAACTTCATTTCGAGATACAAACGAGAAAACCAAAAAGACAGAAAAAGAGAAATTGGTTTCGAGGTACAAACTTTTCGAACTGGAACGAATTGAGGTCGTAATTCGAGGTACCACTGTATCATTGCACTTAGTTTGAATTAGCACACCGAAACTTCTTACTCACAATTACTCGATTAAAATCGATCGATTAAGAATCGTGTCTGTCTATAATCGAAGAAATTAGACTTTTAAATGTAGGTCTTCGCTGTCTAAGTCTTCCCTACGTTCTACCTTCTAAAACCTAGTCTGAGATTCTACCTTCCATCGTCCGTGTATCTAATACGAAACACCGAATGCAAAATCTTTATTGGTATGCTTTTCTAACATCTGTATTTTGGCTCCATGCCGTAGCAATGTATCCCAAGATGTTTCCCAGCGCTAGATTGTCCCTCAGATATGTAAATGAGAAAATTAATATACACAGAACGTTGATCTTTTGGCGCAAGAAGAGAAAATTTATCCTTTCAATTGAAATATTACCTTTGTAAGAAAAAAAACCTGTACAATAAATGTATGAAATCAGAATAAACGAATAAATTTATTAAAATAAATTTTAAAGTTTGAAAATTATCATTCATTAGGAATATAAAACGATGTAGAACAGAAAAAAGGGACATTTCTTCTTCTCAGTGAGATAACTGAAATGACACTAATACTTGTATGGGAAATTAATTAGACTTTTTTAAAACAACTGCTAGAGGTGATTACCAATTTTTATAACATTCCCAAAGATAAAGGTTTCTCACTTTCCGGGCAGGTGCCCGAACTCTTGAGTAGTGGTTCGAGTCCCATTTAGGTCGCTATTTTTCACTCCTGTTATAAGACGCACACCTCATCCTGCTATGTT
This sequence comes from Ladona fulva, assembly GCA_000376725.2. NCBI lineage: Eukaryota > Metazoa > Arthropoda > Insecta > Odonata > Libellulidae > Ladona > Ladona fulva. The sequence continues at coordinate 1,571,051 of KZ308161.1, forward strand.
ATTCACCTTTCACTCACCCATCAATAACATTCCTGGACTAAAGAAGCAAAAGAATCCCTTGATTTGAAAATAAATTTATATGGAAAGGCAACTTGTGTATATGCAACAATATGTGTATAATTAACCTATCCGCAAGACCTGCTTTTGTTGATATTTATTTTCATCATTTGATTTTTATTATGTATTAAAAAACACACTATTTGATTACAGAATATTTGGACAACTAACACATAAACCATTCTATAGATGTATTAATGTTATAAATTATTATATACTATGTATTTCTATAAATACGAGTGTTCCTTTTTTGTGTATTTAAATCTTGGTGTTTGCAAATAACTGTCATGGAAATATGTATAGAAACACATTGACTTACTTAACTTTACAATTTTACGTTTAGTTTCACCTCATCGTTAAATTGTTCATGTACTTGCTTATTTCACTTTTGTGTGTAAAATATATATAATTACCTGCAGTTGTATACTTATTTATAATTAATGGAAGTAGTGTTCCAATAGAAATTTTTTTTAAATTTGTACTTATGTGGGTTTTCATGTCTATTAGTTGTATATATTATTTTATCTGACTTGTAGCATGTGTATTATGTATGGACCTATGTGATTAATAAAATTATTATTATTATTTTAATTTTTTTATAGATTAGATATATGTAAAAGTAATCTATAATTACGACCAGAATCGTGAACGTTTCGAAATCTTCGGGTTTCGAAATAGTCTACATGTATAATAGAAAATACGGAGAGAATATTCTTTCAAATATGCCATATTCCATGAATTTACATCGCAATTCAGTTTCATCTGACGGTCCCAGTCTCGACTTGACAAAGGAAATTCCACGAAATCGGAAGCCAAGCTTCCCAATACGAACTGGAAGAGAGGGTCGGCGTCAAAAGCGGCAAAGTAGGCAAAAAGGCATACCGAGCCCTTATACGCGAATAGGAAAAAATCTTCGCGGAGGGTACATTGATATATATTCAGTGGAACCAGCCTTTAGATTGTATTTCCTTGATTGCTACTTTTGTTTGCTCCTTCTTTAAGAATCCCACGCGATCAATTGAAGGAAAAGGAGATAGCGCACATAGAGCAAGGGGAGGGAGAAAACCATTACAGAAGGGATGGAAAACGTGATATAAAAAACCAATAATGCCAACTAAAAAAGGGTCGATCATTGTGATTTTGGCGTCATACTGCATGAGATAGAAAACGAATGAACGTTGCTAAAATAGATAGGACGTTTTGCCCTGAATCCGCACTGCTCTAGGCTTCGTAAAGCCCAATGTGCAAAATGCCCACATTTGCTGAGAAATCATGCCTTACACCCTTTCTTTAATCCACTGCCGTAATTTCTTCTTCATACGAGTAACTATTTAAAATTCTACCCATCTCTCCATTTTTATCATTGCCGTTTATTTTAACCTATCCAGTTTCCACCCACATTTTCCCTTTCCATTCCGATCATACCCTGGATTCTCACATAGCCACAACTTTTTTTCCTCCCTTATCATAAATCACTCTCAAGTGATGGCATGCATGGCAGTAACTAAACGCAAGGCATGGGAATAACTAATGCTTTTTACCTATTGGAATTCCCAAATTAGAAGACATGAGTATTTGAAAATTAATAATCGGCCTTACATGGTTCCTTGAATAAGTAAAAGTCAGCATTATAGATCTACATTATTCGATCAAGAGAGAACAGAGTTTCGGTCAGTATGAAAAAATGAAATTCGTTATACAAAAAAAAAACATTCTTCTCTCTGCGATTCTGTTAAGAATCAAGATACTTGGTTACGAAAGCAACAAATTGCGAATCCTTGAATGTATTGGTAGCTATTCATACTTAAAAGATTGATCAGATTTTTTAACTGTAACAGGTTTCAGGAATATCTTTTGTTTTCCTTATGAAAAGCATTTTATGTCCATAAATATCATATTAGAACCGTATTTGAAAGATATATTTTTTTAATTCGCAGGCGTTAAATTCAAGAAGAAAGTATGGAAATGAAATGGAAATGTCTCATGTACAGTGTGCCTTTTTTCACAATAATGGGTGAATTGAATTCAATGAATCGATTTTATGAATGTGATAGACCTTCTCCACCATTTTATATGAATGTAATTACTATCTCTTGCCAGAAACCGGTTTGTTTTAGGTATGTGTTTACTTGAGGTATTACTAAAAATTATTTTCAGAAGCTAGTTTTTTGTTTTAAGACTGAAATACCTCGGCTAACGAAAATAATTTTAACAGAAATTGGTTTATTCGTCAGGTTCTGAATCGTAAAATACAAATAAATACTTTCGAAACTTCTACAAACACTTACGAACAGTAAGAAATAGAAAGTTGGAACACGGCTGTTAATGAATTAGAGGTTCAAAAAGCACTCCGTAAGCCGTATTTCGGCAAGCGGAACTCGCGCTAAGAAACAACGGTAAGCTCCAGATTACCGATTTCTGGGAAATCGGTAATCCGGAGCTTCCCGTTTGTCTCTTAGCGCGAGTTCCGCTTGCCGAAATACGGCTTACAGATTGTTTTTGAACCTCTAACTCACTCTTGAACAGTTGAGTTAGAATGTGCTGTAACCATTCCAAATTGTTTTTGAACCTCTAACTCACTCTTGAACAGTTGAGTTAGAATGTGCTGTAACCATTCCCATTGATTACGTCAGGTATATTTTTGTGTACATGTGCAAGCATTCTCCGAATCAAAGTCAGCTGAGTCCAAAACACAAAATCTTTGTCAGCAGAAAAAGTTCTTAGTAAGGTCATTCGTTAGGTGAGTTTTAACGGTAGTGGTTTATATTTAAGCCGTACTTCCAATGGTCCGAGGATAAAGTACAGGTTTTCTAACGATGCGATCAAAACTTAAAAAACAGTAACAAATACCTTAAGGTACTGCAACATCTAAGAAATTTTCTCGGTTCTCATTGATACATACCTTGCATAGGTAAACCTTAATTATGGGCATTATAAAAAATTTTAATTATATCACAATACTATTTAATCCTATGAAAACATTTACATTATAAGAATTTAAAAACTTCCCGTACATATGGCCACCATGAGTATTCTTTACGAGTAACAACTCTTGACATCAATCTCTGCGACAATCACGCGCAACAAACACGCCCTGCCCGAGCCGTACCCTTGACCCTTCTCAGAGAAGAATCGCTAGGTGCTTCGCCCTTGGCCGTACTCGGAGCGCCCGGAGGCTGCGTGTTCTCTATTTGTTCACCTTCCTCTGCATTACTTTCTCATTAAATACACGTGTCACTAAATCATTTCATAATAAAGACAAACAAAGTAGAAGTATACCACAGAAAAATGTGGGCAACTTAAATTTATAGGTAAAATTATTCAACCAACACAAACTCAAATTTTTTAAGTGAAAATATTAAATGCCCACGATATGCTCATCACACTGACCGTTTCTTTTACAATTATAGGTAACACTTAATGGATTCTCAAGTTTCATTTTCCTAAAGGCAGCAAGGTTCGTTTTGGGCAAATACGAGGAGACAGATAGCGTGATTGTTATGATCAAAGAGCTGGGTTGGGATGACTTAGAGACAAGACGTAAAAGAAAAAGGCTATAAAATATATTCCACGAAAGAATTGAAAAATGGACTTGAAGACCCAGATTACCTCGGGAGAAACGATCATAAACTTACGGTTTATATCCTTAAACAGAGAACGGATATTTGCAAATATTTATTTCTGTGTCGAGGGATAATAGATTGGAACAATTGAACTAAGTTTTCGAACCTTTTCCCCCTTCCTGCAATGCCATTATTAATAAAAGATTTACGTAAAGTAAGATTTATATAATTTTTTTTTTATTTTACATTGTATAATGTAAATTAAATTTATTAATAATTATATAGCTAACCTTGTCACTAAATGAAATGAAATTACTAGTAAATGGGTTAGCTTACTTTATAAATTGTTTGACATTGTAAGTTGAGGTTTGTTTGATTTTGTAATGGAATTGAGCGACGCGCTGCCTTCAGGAGGTTTTGGAAGTTTTCCCTCTGACTTGGGTGAATAAAAGGCCGGTTGTTTTATTACTGTTTTCCCTCGACAATGACTACCGTTTGGCCAATTTCCTATCTGTGCTCCGTAAACACATAATAAATAATGAATAAATAAATACAAGTTTATGACAGAACTGATTAAATAATAAAAACGTTTATGTCGTTATAAAAATTAACACGCATAGAAGTGTTTTGATTTAATTTTTTTAGTATCAACAACTTAAAATTTTACAGCTGATTCGCAGATTGTTGTATCAATCGGATTGAAAGAAAACGTAACTTTTTGAGGCTCAGCAAGGAAACCCGCATAAATTATTATATTTTCATTGTTTTTTAATTGTTTCTGTAAACGATTGCTATGTTTGAAAACGCCGATTTTTGTGATATAATCAGCCTTTTGTTTAGTTATCTGACTTAAACTGTACGTATTTCTTAAGTTTTTAGCTATCTACACCAAAATAAGTACCCTAAAAGTAGCTTTTCTGCGTTTTGTTGGGGTTGCATGCACCGCTGTTGTTATTTCATAAAATTGTCAAAGACTGGTTATTTCATAAATTTAACGACAGGTTAGATAAAATATTGGGCTTTTCAGTCTCAATCTTGCCTAAAGAATATAATAGTTATAAAATTACAATCCCCAACTTCCTTTATATTCACCATCAAAAGATTATAACTTTTCGCTTCAGTTCGCTAATGGATTTCTCATGTCTTTTAAAATTTATCGGAAACTTTGATGATCCTTACGTGCCAAACTTTGTTATTCGCCTCCGTATTCTGAAGATTCATCATTGTTTCTTGCCTGATCAAAGAAACAGTAATGACGGCTTACAAAACTCTCAGCAAAGTTAAAATAATTAATTAATTTTTTGAACCTTGACCTCTGCAACTATTTAGTATTCAAAATCCCTTTGTAAAGTTATTTAAGATTTCAATACTAAGAGAAACCAATTTTCCTTCATTAATTCCTTGCAACACTTTTTCGATGCCTCTCGGAGACCGCACTCGTTCTTTACCGAAACTGAAATGTATTCAATTTCGTGTTAAAGTTCTAAACAAACGAATTTTTTGAAAAGCTTCCATCGGTAATCAGATTTTCTCATCTGGAGCGAATTCCACCCGAGAGAGACTATCATGGCTGAAGCGCTACTGACGAACCTGAAATATCCACTAACGAAAAGGGGAAAAGGGATCTACGTTGAACCACCTCTAAATATGAGTATAACTCTTCTTCATATGGATCCCAAATCGCGCAGAAACATTCGAGACTAGGTGGTATAAGAAAAATACACAATATCTTTGAGTCTCGATGGCCATCCCCTCAGAGTTATACTTGTTAATCTCTGCATTCTGTTCGCCTTTCCTATTGTATCTCGAATATGTTCTTGTGTGATGTTCGGTGATAATGTAATCATTATCGTCCGTCAATATGAATTCATGAACGATGGATAAGAACTGTAGGAATGTGAACAACACACATGAAGCGAGAGATATGCGGAATGGACGTGAACGTGGGAAACTTACGAGAGGAAACGTAAGGTCATTATTGAAAAGATAAAAGGCACACTAGGTGTAAATTACGCTAATTGAATGTCGAAAAGAACCGTTTGCCCGAGATGCGTGCTTAGTGTTTATGCCATAGAAAGTTGTTGCTGAAAGTGTGTGATGAATGAGGCGCAGCAGTATGGAGAAAAACACACACAGTTCCTCGTTAGCAACGAGGAACGAGGATGCAACGAACAAATACGTTACGCATGCAAGATTGAAGCATTTATTTATAAAGTATGCTCGAAATGATTCAAGAAGAATGGCTGTTTTGGGTGAATTGGGATGAAGTGAAGTTTGAGAACTTCTTCGAATGAGTGTTGAAATCCATTTCCATTTGGCTTCAGATCCAGCGTCGCAGTTCCGAGGCTTAAAACGCAGGATTGACGCCATAGATTGCGCATGTATTTCCCGTTGCGAAATAGATTCTTTGACTCAAACGTAGAGCGGAGAGTACTTCTAGGTTTTTTTCTTAGCAAAAGGAGGCAATCAGGTAAATAAACGTTGAGGATATCTCTACACCTGCTGAAAATGCTTCCATTGGAATTGAGAAAGTAGAATTATTATAAGGGAAACTAAAACACTGCTGGATTCATGGCTTAAAAATTGCAGTGACGATGCGCAACGGTGAGAAAATTAGGATAACAGATACATCTAACAACTAATGTTTGAGACTGTAATCAGTGCTTCCCATCCGGTGCGTTGCGGCACACAGGTGTCTCGAGAGTTAACCTGATCAGCACCGGGGTATCGAATCGGTAGCATATCGAAAACCGAAAATGCCGTTTGTTTTTCCGGAATGTAAACCGAAACCGAACCGAAAAATTAAAATTCTAAAATCCGCACCGAAATCAAAAATCGTTATTTGTTCCGCTCCGAACTTCAGTTCCCAAAAAATCATTTTAATAACGAGTACACAGTGAAAGCGGTACTAGATATGTATACTACCAACTTGCGGCTGACTCAATGATTGCTTGACATTTAAATTTACGTTAGCTAATATTATGATCATCATTTACTTAATATCACTAGCTTTATCCTAGAGTCAAATTTAATATACTTTGATTGAAAAAGGCTCTCTTGTAAATTAAATCATCTGCCTCAACGTTTAATTTTTTCTACGATAAAATTTAGGCAAACCATAAAATTTTAATTTGCGCGCCGTAGATTACTTAATAATTTCCGCGATTTAAATGACTATGAAAGGTTATCGCTTTAGCTAGCGACTCGCAAACCGAAATTTTTTACCAACTTCATCATTCTCTCGTGGCTAAAAGAATTTTTCCTTCTGTTTAACAGGAAGTTCATTACAACGAGACGTGCTGTCGCTCTTTTTTGGTGACAGAAAACTTGAGTCAAAGTCGGCTTCCCGCCATCTGTTTGCTTCGCATCGTCTCTCTCTCACCTCAAAGTATAACAATTAAGGTTTCACGTAAAGAGTGCATTGTATTTAATAGCCGTTGGTTCCCCACTAGAAGCTTGCGAACAGCAAAGACCTAAGAATTTCCGAATAACAAACCACGTCAGTTTCCTAGACTCATTTTTTGACCTAATGGAGATTGTTATCTTGGCCGTTCGACCCGGAGGTTAATCGAATGCGTTATTTAAAATATCATTTCAATTAAATTTCTTGACATAAATAATACTACACTAATCATCTCTATAATAATGCTAATATTAATTTACGAATTCATTCATAAAAAATTCTCTTGAAAAAATACTGCTTTTGATTGCACCAACACTAAGAAAGACTTCAATTGCTTTGCTCTTCGAAGGATTGGAGTAAGAGTTTGATCTCCGATTACTCTATTCTAATTCTTTTATTAAAGTTTAATCTATCCGAAATACTAATAGCAGTAGTTAATGGACACAAGTTATCAAAGGATAAGTAACCTGCTCGTTTTGCTTCCTGGAGTACCCAATTAGCCTAACAAAGTGGCAGGAAGGAAGGCCCTTCCACTACGTTTATTAATTTTAGGGACAGACCCTTCTCACGCATTTTGTGGTGTTACGTAACTTGAGAATTTCCGGGGTATTATCATACACATGCAAAATGGTAATGAGTTTCATTTTAGGGCAGTAAATTTGTTTTTATTTTAACCGTGAGCCTGAAAAAACTGTTATTTGATAGTGGAATGTGAAAATAATTTAATCAACCTAAATCTGATTACGGCCAATCCGCGCCGGTATCGGTAGGGTGTGTCTTCTTCTTTGTGGAAATATTGTAATATGTAATATTTTTTTGTTTTTATATTTGGATCTACGATCTCGTATATTTGGTACCACCCCTTGATTTTTCAGGACAATAATAATAATAATAATAAAAGACTTTATTCAGGGCGAGATTGAGTCTTACAAGTCTCTTCTTACATCTAACCCTTCCAGATCAGCATTGATAAATTATGCATCATATTTAATTGGAATTTGCACAAATTGAATTTTAAGCTTAATGGCATATCAAAATACTACGGAAAATCCCGTTCCCCTTCAATCCTTGGAACTCTTACAGTTGAAGCACAGACGATAATAAAATAAGTGCATTAAAATACATTTAGAACTTTAAGGATTATAAGAAGTAAACTAAAGCAGTGTTTCTCAACCCCAAGTCTCATGTTTCAATTTCCGTGTCCTCAAGACAACCGAGTCCCACCAGTGTGCAAATGTTGTACCGATTGATGTAACTGAATAGTTTATGAATACTTATTATTAAAATTATTCATAAATAGCAGTGACTATTGGAAAACTTATTTGCATCGTATGATACCAATTTGTTGAGTACCACTATACAGGTCAGTTAACCCCACAAGAGGGACGCGTCCCACCGGTTGGGAAACAATGATCTAAGAACTGTTTCAAAACCCAAATTGAAGGTTTAAGCAGTTGCTGTTGATGGTTAATTAAGACCAACTATCCTAAGGATGCGTTTAATAAAATGATCATGACATACCTAGATGGTGAATAACAAATCATTTTCCAACTTGTCTCACGACAGGTTGCATCATTAGTCAACGTTGATAAACTGCATAAAAATATATTTAAGAACGAAAAAATCAAGTATATTTATTACCTAGCAAACCACATTTTATTTCTGTGTAGTGTTTTTTATCTTAAGTGGAAGTACAGAGAAATAAAAATATGTAATAAACAACCAACATCCTTTATTTAAACTATTCCATGAACTTAAAAAGAATAATGTGAAATCTCTCTCAGTGAATAGAGGTTAGCAATACTTTCGACGCAAGCAAAAAATTTCGAACGTTGGAGCTGAGACAGAATTTTATCCATACGCAAGGACTAGTTTCTATTTTGGTAATAATAGTAAATCCCTTAAAGAGAATCTATTAATCTATTTTCCATTTGGAGGTTTAGTAAACATAATGATAGCGATTCGCTGATTTATCCCTGAAATTCCCTACATAAAAAAGGCGGCTCTATACATTATGAAGGATTATGCGAGAGACTTTACGCTGAGGCATTTTCTATCTGTCACGTTTCGGATTCTCCAGAATCCTCTCCTCTCCCTCTAAATTTCTCTCAAGATTTCAATCCACGAGTACGTCAACCACTCAGTTTAACTCCTTCATTCCCACTTTTTGAGGATTAAGTCTTATTCTATTCCGTCAAGCCTTAAAAGCCTTTCCTATCATTTTTCTCTTAAACATGCACATCCTTTTTTCCATCTCAATACTTGTATACCATCTTGGGCTGCCAACTTCTCCGCATGCTCTACTGTCACTCTTTACCGCTCTCGTTCCAAGGCATTCTACAGTGGTGTTTCAATCATCAGCTCCTATCCTGTCACAAATTTTACGTAGATGAATTTTTAATGAAGCTGGGATAAGGAATCTGCACATCTTTCGTTGAGATCTCTATTCTATCTGGGTAAAAGATTTGGATTCAATTTGGGCGGAATGAGACACGGAAAACCGCTTCTTACGTTTCTATTCTTTTGCAAAGCAAAAAATTTCAAATTTTTATTCTCTAGTTAACTCCTCGTAGTAGTTCTTTGCTAATTTTTATCTTAAGGATGACATCGGACAGTCACGTCATTATGGCTGCTATTTAAAAGTATAATATTTGCAATTGTATTGAAGCCGATATACAAGAATACGTTATTATATTACTTATTGGAATACGACTGAATTCCAGATTCAGAAGAATCATATCAGATTTTTCCTTAGTTCACTTTTTATTTGATAGTTCACAAGTTAGGTTGCACTATGAAATAAGAGTGCCGACTCGAGAATACACGGAATGGTTTAAAGCAGCCAACCTTTCTAAACTCTTGCAAATTAACTTTGAACTCAGAAGATTTTCTCCGAAGAGAACTCTAAGCAATCACGAAATAAAGTTAGCCGAGGGTCGACAATATGACTTCATTATTTTTGTGTACTAAATACCTTACTGAATTGTTTGTACAAATAGTTTTAATCCAATGAATATTTAGTTGATCGTTGGCGTCTAAATTCAGGTTTATTGTCTGTTTTCTGATGAGAAGTAGTTTGAAAGGCTCCTTACTGGTTCGTGTGACTGATTTCTGAAGAGTCCCTTCTACCAATGATGTAAAACAACAGTGCTCATGACTGATTTTGTTTGTAAGTTCAGCAAAATCGTTCTCGTATGCAACTTACCGTAGCAGACAAGGAGATCGAGCTGGAACAAATCCGAAAATTGGAACGAGAAAAGCGTTATCATTTCCGGAGTGAAAACCGAGCCCGAGTCCGAGTCAAAACCCCGAAAATGTTATTTATTTTGTTCCGATTTCCGATTCGAATTCGTATTCAAGGATGATCGCCAGGGCGCAAGGGTTATTTGCGACTTACCAATCTATATTTATTATTATAATAGACGTAATAATGCTTCATTTCTTTGATATCGAGCACATTATTCTGAAATGTAATCAAACCGAAACATTATTAAAAAATTACTTAAAACGTTCACATTAGAGTATAAATACGGTCAAGAAAAAATATAACATTTAATGCCCAGAGCGGAAGCTGTTAAACTGAATTATGGTGTCTGCCGGAGCGAAACCGGGAATAAACCGATATTTGGCTTTTTCATTAAACTGAATAGAAAACCGAAACGAAAAAATCACGATGTTTTACTGTTGACACATTAGAGGTAGCTCTATCTTTACATGCGAAACTATATCGTCTGCCTCTAAGAATCCGCAAATGAGGAAGAAGATAAATAAAAAGAGAAGTACGCACGTACTCACCTCACTCAATTTTGCCGTGAAAATTCACACGGAATAGAAAATAGATTCCTCTCTTTCCAACATTCAAAGTAAGCCTCTCACTTCCTAGGGGAAACCCCATTTTCATTCAAACGAAACACTTTCTCGCACTACCTCAACCGCAGAGCCGCTTCCATCCTTTCAACTACTTCTTCCGCAGCTCCCTCTTCCGATCTGCACATCCATCTCTGTATTCCTTCGAACGCGCCTCCATAGACCCCTGATTCCGTAATCCTACCACCCATCTTCCTTTTTCATTTGAATCTCTTCTCAGAAAGCGTTCTTAAGGCTGTCGATTCTCGAAAAATATGCGAGAGCAGGCGCACAGATTTAATCTTTTCTCCATTCTTAGCTGCAAACTTGGAAATTGGCCGTTTTAGCTAAATAAAACTTCCATTAAACTCTCAAAGCTTTCCAGACGGGCAAAACCGAAATTTATACTATTTCTAGCTAACGCAGAATATTCACCTTTAGACAGAATACTCCCTCTATCGTGTTAGAAAATTGCCGTGTCCGCATTTAGTTCAAAATCTGAGATGTGAAGTGAGGGAAGTACATCATGTCGATTGCGTAATCCTTGGAAAAAGGGTTCTAACAGTAAGGTGTATATCAATGGATCTTCAACAGGCAACGGGAATGTAAGAAACCTTACATCTACAAATGCATATTCCCTATAAGCCACTTTTAGCCTGTGGAAGACACCACCATTGGATACATTCAGCCTATTACATTAAATTTGTTAACAGTGCTACAACAGCTGAGGTCATTTCGCATATATGGACTCCCACCGGAAATCAAACCCGGGAACGCTTTCAACAAAATCGAACGCGTTGGCCACTTGGTTATCTCGAGGCTCTTCAGCATAAATTCAATCGTGCTAGGCCGTACTTCGTGGAACGACATTCTGACAAAGTACGAAAAAAAAGAACTTCGTGAATTTCCACAATTAGGTTTATTTTCCGGTCGGACAATAAACCTAAGCGTGGAAATTCATGAAGTTCTTTTTTTCTTACTTTGCCCTTCAGTCTATTTGCCTAATCAATTACTGAAGCGAATAGTTCCAGATAAATGAATTTTCGAAGATACAAGTGTAGAGGGGATCTTTTAAAACTAATATTGCAATATAAATAAGAAATTGACATCGCTCAAGTCATGTGTGCAGCCAAAAGTAAGCAATTGTGATAGATTTTGGCTATACTGAAACCTTCTAAATTCGATATCTTAAGCTACAAAATTTAATTCATTAGTATGCTAAATAACTGTCATATCTTATTATAATTTGGTATATAAGGCTGCCAAAATACATTTTTTAAATGTGAATATGTTCAAATAAGTGAATAAAAGGGCGCGGCATGAGGCCCGGGAAAATTATAATCCTGGGAAAATTCCTGGACAGTGTGCTCCAATAGGCTACTTCTCGCATCTATTTGCCTGATTTTTCCACAAGCTAATGAGGTGTTGTAGCGGAGGGGAAGCACAATATCTGCTGCATACTCCTAGAGTGTATTATCTTTGAATGTTGAAAATCTTTAATTCCTGATTTAAAAAAATATTTTCTGATGACTCTTGTTTTTAGCCTTTAACCTCACGTAAATCTCTGATAGTGTTACATTTCGCATTCTGAACAAGAAGAAAAATATAGGGGGAAAATACCGAACATTTAAAAACTATCTTTTGAAGAGAAATTTCCGAGCTAGTGGGCGTGACACTACGAAACTAAGATTTCGATAATCGATTTTACATCTGGATTAACCTGGTATCACGGCAGAGGTCTGGCTAAGTGAAACCTTTTCCAAATCAGTACCATTACTTCGACGAAACACGTGGGTGAGGATGCCTACCGCTGATAATTTACGGAATAGCAAATTCCTTTGATCAACTGATATAGACAGAGTTAAATGGTGAACGTGCAATCACCTTCTACTAGATAATCAGCTTCCTATGTCATTAATAAAGGTAATGGGTTATACGAAGTCACTGCATTCCTTTGATGTCTTGCGATGCAATTATTCCCTACGAGTAAGGGAAGTATAACATGAGCAATAAAAATTGTATAAAGGAATGTTTGCTAATCATGTTTGTTAGTTTGAGGGTTCTCCGCAAACAAGATTCTCTCGGATTTTTATCTCTGATAATTATTATTATTAGGCTGAGGAAATCCTTCCTACTTCCAGGCAAGTAAATTTTAATTACTTAGAGCTCCGTCAAATTATGTGCACGTGAATTCTTCAGAGAAATTTGAGAGCAAAATATTATTTTCTCCTAGAGATACTTTGTAACGTTGTTTTACGCCTAGTTTTTAAATTTAATTTCAGTATGCGGTATGTTGGTGAGCACGAAAGCATTATTTCCTGATAGTCTCGTTAATGATAGCATTGAGGCATTCTTTGAAAAATGTGCAGCATGTTATCAAGGTTTTTCCTATTTCGAAATAGTGGTTTAAACACGCGGCTCACGCAATGCATTCGGACCTTTGACCCACTCCCAAATATTTCTTTAGTCTGAAATGAAATCTGAAACCTCAAAATGACTTGAAATATAATTAAAATCAAAATTACGGATGCTGATTATTTATTAATTTAACAAAATACAGCAAAGTGATTTGAATTCATAGACATTCTATGTCTGAGAAGTCTCTACCAAGGTGGAAACTCAGATTTTAACCCGGTATATTTCAGAAAGTTTCAATAAATTTGTATCACAAATTAGTATTTACAGTTTCTGAGGAATGTCTTCATTAGAGACGAAATGCATTGAACCTCTCCTGAAATTTTTTGATGGTGTTGGTGTTTGGAGTGAGACTTTTCCACCTCGAGGATTCTGATAGCCAAATGCTTCAAATTAAAATTATATACGGCATATTTATATGAAAAATATAACTGTAATTACTCTTTGAGTAACTAGACATTCAACATTAATTCATTTTCATGAAAACAGAATAAGATTTGTAAAATTAAATTTTTTGCTAAATAAAATATTACTTCAAAAAGTGTTCAACAGGAATATTGCCTCAATAACAATATACATTAATGTTTTGCTCACTGTCTTTCATTCCTTAAAATTGGGTATTATCCAGCCGGGATGGCGACTTTCGTAAGAAACACGATTCAACCGCATCACATTCAATCTCTTTACAGTGAAATGTGAAAGTTCACCAAATAGAGATAGAACTACGAAATTATATTCCGTTAATAGCATAAGGATTATACAAAGACATTTTTAACGAGAATTACTGCGGCGATTCAGCTGCTAAAGCTACGATATTGATCTCACTCCATCTATATTAAGGTCAAATGAAATTTTTATAAAGCTGTTACGTGATTATGGCTACTTTATTTTTTTGAATTGGCTGAAAAGTATTAGAAGGCAACGGATTTCATGAACCTCGTGATGGTGATATCGCTACTTATGAAAATACGAATGAAATGTGGCAGATGATGGTCGCTTCGTAAAAAGACGAATGAATAAGCTTTATCGATCTCATCCCAATAATTATTTCGAAAAATATTTCCTGAGAACATCCACAGGAAAGAGTTTAAACTAAACCGGTAAAACCGTAAATGTTGGATAACAATTTAATTGACTTAATTATTGCAAGTACTGATTTAATTTGATTCAAGCTATTGATTTGGGATTAGTAAGCTAAATGAATTCATGAGACCAGATTGCTGAAGTAATTAATTCAAATTAATACAGAGAAAACGAAAGTTCTCATAACTCGGAAAGATTGAGGGATAAGTTCTCGCTTTCATAAATGCCAGATTAAAGGTGATGACTCGGAGCTTCAGCATCTTTCCCCAATTCTTAAATGTCGTTACCAAAGTTACAAATAATCATCATTGACTAAAATACTACTTCGCTTTAGATAGAAATAGGAGAAATTAGAAAACTATTCCAACTGTACTCTGTTTTTAAATACATATCACTCAGCATAGTTACTTAGTTGTAAAAAAATATAGAGACGAAGAGAATTTAATCCAGTGGTTCTCTTACTTACAAACACACTTTTTCAGCACCATAATAGAAGGAGGTACACGTGGAAAAAGCCAGGAGATACGGATTGGTACCAAATTGAATACATTATGGTAAGAAAAAGGTTTAGAATAGTGCTAAAAATTCAAAACGTTACCCTGGTGCTGATGCTGACCATAACCTGGTCATGATGAAAACCGAGCTAAAGTTTAAAAAGATTTTTCGGGCAAAAATTACACCAAAATGGAACCTTGAAGCCCTTAAAAATGGGAAAGCGAGAGAGTTCCAAGAGTCAGTCAGTAAGGCCTTAGAGGATAAAGGAAAAGAATTTACTATAAACTTAAAGTACTCTTACTATTACTTAAAGGTTATTCTAAGAGTATTGAATAGAAGAATTGAAGAAAAAATTAAGGGGCAAGTCGAAGAAGACCAGTTCAGATTTCAGAAAGGGAAAGGAGCGAGGGATGTAATCGGGGTAATGAGGGTACTAGTAGAACGAAGCCTAGAATTTAAAAAGGATATATGTGCATGTTTTGTCGATTTTGAAAAGGCTTTCGATAGAGTTCAACGGCCAAAATTAATGGGAATTTTAAATAAAATTGGGTTGGACTGGAAAGATGGGCGTTATCACCATCGCTTTTTAATATATATGCAGAGGTAGTCGGTAAGATATGCAGACGATAAAGCTATTGCGTGCGATTCCGAAAAGGGTTTACAAATACTAGTAAATGCAGTAAACGATAAGGCTGAAAATGGAATGAAAATAAACGTAAGTATAACTAAAGTAATGAGATTCACTAAGGGAAAGAAACCTAAGTTGACGATCAGGGTGGATGGGGAAAAACTAGAGCAGGTGGACAAATTCTCGTACTTGAGTAGTGTTCTATCTTAGGATGGGAGGTGTGAAGATGAGGTTCGAAAAAGAGTAGCATTGGCCAAGAAAGCTTTTATGAAGCGAAGGGAATTGATGACAAAGGGTCTCGATAAAGGAATCAGGAAAAGATTGGTAAAATCCTTGATATGGAGTGTTTTGCTGTATGGNATTTCCACTCGTGACCGTCACGTCGTAACATCATCAGGTGTCAAAAGACCTTATGATGTTACGATGTAACGAAACCGGTCTTGCGTGAGAATAAAAACATTTTTGGGAACTCACCAATTATTTCTCATTGCGGATCAAATATTTTTTTTTTGAACTTGTGTAACTGTTAGTCCTTAGTACCAATTAAACATTATGTACTTATGTGAACAGCTGTAAATCGACCTACGAAAATTCAATGCGATTCTCATCTGTCCACTTATCGCGTAACTTCGGGGTCATACTTTATTGCCATTGATGATATATGAAGGAAATTTCTTAAAAAATTTAGAGAAATTCGAGTCGAACGAGACCGCCATTAGCTTTTTAAGGTCTAACTGAGATTTTTAAGCTTCACGTCCCCAAAAAGTATGATCTTGGGTTCAAAGGAAATGTTTTTTTAACAGAATTAATATGTAATAATAAGTGAATAATAATAAGTGAATGCAAGCCTTATAGAGCTTATGCAAGAAGGTCTCACCCATTCAAGAAGCTTTACTTATTGATTCCTAGAAAGTAAGACCTCTTCGTTTCTACATCTCTTTATAACTAAAATGCTCATAAATATTTAAAATAAAATGTAGAACAAATTTATAATGTATCTCTCACTCTGTTGCCACAGTTACAAACAAAGGTTAAAATAAATCGTTTAATAGTAAAACATACATAGAATTGTAAAAATAGCTGTCGTGTGCTTTGAGAAGTTTCAAAAACCAAGTAAATATGCAGTAAAATACAAATTATTGCAAAGTAGAATTTTTCGCACAATTTTGATAAAACATAAAGGACGAGGTCTTTCAGGTCGTTTAGTACAATTTTGAATCACAGAAAATTGTATTTAAAACTAAATATTGTTGTTTTTAACTAAAGGAAATGAAGCTCTTAGATGTAATGAAAATATGTGCTACTACGTATTTTAGCTTATCCGTTTTTATTTCGAATGAATCCTGGTGGGTTGTGCAAGAATAATTCTTAGCCATAATTAACCTCGTACATACTTTATGGGTATCACCACAAATTAAATTATATACACACGCATTTTAAAAGGAAAAGCATGTATAATGCGAACTCACGTTATAGATATTAAAAAAGAAGTCGAAAAACGGGGAAAACGGCGAAATTAGTATTTTCGCCGAACAAAATCTCACCCTTCATTTACATTAAAATATTTTAAATGATTTTCACTTTAGCTGTAGTGTAACTATTGGCATAGTCGAATTTTTAATTGTTAAATTCGTGATTTTGACTGACTTAACGTTTTAATAACAACATTTTCATTTCATTAACTCAAATCCTGGAGAGATTAATATTTGCAAATTAACATTTTACGGTTGGCCACGAGTTCTGTGAAATGTGCTAAATTTTGTCTCTGCAAGGAAGACTTCCAGTATTGCACCTATTGGACAGGCATTTATTGCTTCTGTCGCACGAGACATCTGCCGTGAAAAATCTATTTCCCAAAGAGCACACGAAGGTGAAGTATTCTTACGAGTCTGGGACTCAGTCCCGGATCTTCCACTTTTCGGGAGGATGTCTTATCATAACAGCCAATACGGTTTGGTGAACCATTTTCCATAGGAGGGTCGCATATTTCTATTGACCGCACATAAATCCATGAGACTGCTTACTTAAATACTCCAACAACGAAATTGAATATAGGAAAACAAATTCGAACGCAAAATAAACCAAAAGATAATGTAGTGAGTTAAAATTCATTTTCCTTTAAAATAATAAGGAAACTGGAGAGGAAAGCTTTAAAATATCCGAGTTTATTTACAGAAAACAAGGCCAAAAGCTACCCGACTGTTGTTTAACAATTTTGGCTATAACGCAGAGTAGTTTCGCTAAATTTTCCGTTAGAGCATCTTCTCGCAAAGTGATAAATCCCATTTCTTGTCTAGATCTCGTCAGATATTCACAAACTCGTCTAAGAATTTTCCAGGTTGTAAACTTCATTTTCCAAAGTACCTCTCATTGCTTCAAATCTATTTCGAACTGAACGAAACAGATGTCACAACCTCTGCAATGATTAGGAGATGATAAATTATGTAGTTTTAGCTCATGTACTCGTAGGTTAATACTGCTGGGAGCATAATTCTTATCATAGCAGCAATTTTTCCGAGCTCTTACATAACTATGTACATAAGCAAGTTTTCGTGCGAAACTCGATTAAAGACTTTTCATTATAAAAACGCAAACCGAATTTCACGCCAAAAATTTTGACTCAATTTAATCGCATATCATAATTCATTGGAAAAGGAAACTAAGTTTATACTTAGCATATGACAGTTTATACCTAGCATCTCAACTCAAACATCTGTCATCGAGCTACATAAGTGATTGACGATCTTCCAACTTCCAGCCATCCTTCCATTTGCTGGGTCTAATATCAAGTTGAGGTGGCATCATGAAACTCGAGAAAGTGGACGAAATACTCTTAAAAGGAGACATAGTTTCATAGGCCTCTCTATAAAATAAGTTTTAAAATATATATAAAACGTCAAGCTACTCTTCCTCGATGAATTACCAAAAAAGTACAGTAATAACCGGACTTACGGTATCCCGACTTACGTAACTTTTAGTTACGCAGTTCTCGAAGGTAATGACGTCAACGAGGAATTGGATTCGCACTGTCAGGAGCTGACAATCGATGAGCCCATACAGATTCGTGGGCGAAACTTAATAGAAAAATTCGAACTTCAGACCAGGCTCCACCAGAAAAGTACATATGGCAAAGGCAAGCATGACAGCTACTTTCGACTCAAATAAAAAGGGTCATAAATATTGAAGAATACACTTCAATGAATTACGCGTTATAGTAAAAAAGCTGAAATAAAAAACATCATTATCAGTTCAAAGAAAACACAATCTGACTCCGTCCACAGAAAACATATTTGTAGTATATTAACAGTTTCGAGGGTTCTACCTCATTATTAGTGAGGTAGTGATGTTGAGGTAGAACCCTCAAAACCTATTTTTTAAATATATTTTCCGTTGACGGAGGATTGTGTTTTCTTTGAACTAATCATGCATAGGTTCCACCAAATATCGCCAGTATGGATTAATTAACACATTATTAACTTACTTAGATGAAATGCTGCGTGAAAAAGATCACATTGTAGCGTCATACGAGTGTATTTGATTTTATGAAGCCATCAACATCGAAATATCTAATTTCTTCATACGCAATTCGTTTTTTATATATCTTGTATTCATACGTATACTACAACGTATACAAACATTTTTAAAACTATCATAAACAGGTGTTACCTGGAGGAACTTCTGCTCGGCGACACCGTAAAAAAAACACTTTGTGATCTCCACAAAAAAAATATATTTATTTCCACTCGTGACCGTCACGTCGTAACATCATCAGGTGTCAAAAGACCTTATGATGTTACGATGTAACGAAACCGGTCTTGCGTGAGAATAAAAACATTTTTGGGAACTCACCAATTATTTCTCATTGCGGATCAAATATTTTTTTTTTGAACTTGTGTAACTGTTAGTCCTTAGTACCAATTAAACATTATGTACTTATGTGAACAGCTGTAAATCGACCTACGAAAATTCAATGCGATTCTCATCTGTCCACTTATCGCGTAACTTCGGGGTCATACTTTATTGCCATTGATGATATATGAAGGAAATTTCTTAAAAAATTTAGAGAAATTCGAGTCGAACGAGACCGCCATTAGCTTTTTAAGGTCTAACTGAGATTTTTAAGCTTCACGTCCCCAAAAAGTATGATCTTGGGTTCAAAGGAAATGTTTTTTTAACAGAATTAATAGTAATAATAAGTGAATAATAATAAGTGAATGCAAGCCTTATAGAGCTTATGCAAGAAGGTCTCACCCATTCAAGAAGCTTTACTTATTGATTCCTAGAAAGTAAGACCTCTTCGTTTCTACATCTCTTTATAACTAAAATGCTCATAAATATTTAAAATAAAATGCAAAAAAAAATTATAAATAAATTTTAGAATTGAGGAATAAGCAATAGAGTCCTATAGTATAACCTATCGTAACTTGGAATGAATAAAGTGAGTCATTGTGCCACGTATTCACTATATCATAAATATGTTAACACCGTTGATTTGTAAACTTCATGGTTAATAGATACTGCTAACTTCTTTTATTAAACATTTCAAGTATCAGTTTTTCCCTAGTTTACGAATCGTAAACTTACCATGACAAGTTTTCCAAAAATTTAAAAAACTTGCTCGTGCTGAAATTATGGTTTTCTTGCCACTACAAAAAATGACAAAGCAATTGGAATTAATTTAATTCCTCTGGGTGAGTAGCTAAGTAAATTGAGGTCACTTTTTCGACGCAATTTTTCCCCTAGATTAAAAAACCTATCGTTATCGGGTACTCCATTCATTCTATTAAATTGCATATTGAAAATTGATTGAAAGTTAATGGGAAAATTGAAAGGACACCAAGAGAATTTTAATTAAGGCTCACCGAGATGAACTTATGGTCGCCTGGAGGAAATTTTCGTCAGAGCAGCCATCTCTCTATATTTTGAGAAAGCAGGATACGTACCCAAAATGTATATCAAAATTTCCTCTAAATCTGGGATCTACTATTACGAGACTCTCATCACCACGTCAAATTAGCCAGCCGTTTGGTAAGTTTATTCGATGAATCGTAACGAACTGGTACCTCGGTCAGTCTCTCCAGTTTCCGTTGACTGTTAATGATTATAAAACAAAACGATGTGTTCTCGGAAAATATTAAGGTGACACTATGTACAGAAACTCCTGAGACAACGGATGTCTCCTTATCAGACGATCGAACTTTACTAAACTTTCTGGCAAAATCCAGCACCATTCAACCATTCAGGAAAGCATATTATCGAAAATTACTGCTCCGAGTGCTAGTTTTTCTAGAAGAAAGAGTCCCGCGGAGTTTTCACCAGCTAAATTGGAAAGCTACCAGAATAAATCTTTCGGAAGTAGACAAACAATATCCCCAATAAAGACCAAAATAAAAGTACTATTCGAAAAAATTCGCAAAATATGTCCCGCACGTAGATTTGTTTCTCATTAGAAGAAATATATTGTAAACCTCGCAAAAATAGCAAAAAGTGTTTACTTATCAAATTAAACTTTGGAATCAATTATCTATATTTTAGAAAAGCTCCGAATCCATTTTCCAAGGAATGAATAGAAGTGGAACGAAATGTTTTTCTGCTCCGGTTTCAAAAAACTTTGTCATTTGTACAAACTCGAGAAATACCTTTTTTCTTTCCAGTTATTACGTTCCTGGAGTTAAAATGGCTTCTTTCCATTTTCATCTCATTTAATGTGGGATATATAATGATCGGTTAAAATGCGGATGAATGAAAATTGTATGTTTTCGTCATTCTCTTAATTAAATGAGGCAAACTTTGCTTTGTTTGCGCGACAGAATCACTAATTTTGAAAGTTTTACTTTCGAAGAGAATGAAATTGAAATTCAATAAGCGTCGCTGGATAAGTTATTGCAGCTGACGGAATGACAAAATAAAGTGAGAGATAAAAGGGCTGCAAGCTATATGTTTGCGGTTAATTATTAGCGTGTTTCATTAAAAATTGAGCTACTTTCAAAAATTGATATCACGCTGCTGTCATATCATTCTTCATCCCTTTCGAAAGGATGAATATACATGGGTTCTTAAAAATTTCCATAAACTGAGAAAAGAATTGCGTTCGTTTACTTTTGATTAGCATTCAATGGAAGACCAACACACTAAATTCTAGACCCGTTCAGTACAGTACTACTACCACTAGCCTTCTCATTAGAATTTTAATAGAAAACTTCCATATAACTAATTTTTGAGCTTCCAGCTAGCCCAGCAAGCACGTCTGTCTTTGGTAAAAGGGGTACCGCGTTCGAAATCCGATGGGGTCCCAATTCTCCAGTACCCTGGGTCCAGTGTGGGTGGGTCTTACGAAAGCATTCGTCGTAAAACATCACTCGAAAATCAAGATAAACAATGATCTTTAGCGGGAAGCTAAAAAAAATCGAAAGTCCTGACAAAATATCTGATGACTAAACTATATTAGGACTCAAGCAGCTACTACTCACATTAATATGTATCCTCCCAGCCACCTCACGGCGTGTGGCCGTGCTTCGCTAAGTCAATCGCTATCCATTGACATATCCAAAGAAAAAAGATTTCCTAAATTTGACCTACTTTGGCAAGATGTCCCTTTGGGTCCCAGGTCCCTTCCATACAAGCGAACCAAGCACCCCTTGGAGGCGGCGAAACTTAAGGGAGTCGACTGGTATACGCAAACATTTGTTATTTTATTCTGTTCATTTTAATTAGGAAAGTGATAAAATGTATGAAAAAAGGCACTTAGTGAGCCTTAAAAAGTTTACAATTAAAAAATGAATTCTATTAATTAAAATTTCTCCGGCAAGGATGTCCAAAATGCCTCTCCTTTGAGCCCAAAATGACTTTGAGCGGAGTCTAACCATAAAATTCCTTCTCTTTCGCACTTACAATTTTGTAGGAACATTAGCAAGCAGACGTCAGTCATTGTAGTTAATCAGTATTGAACAAAATGTTTCTATTCTTAAGGGAGGGTCGACCATATCTAAATATAAATTCAGGAGCGATTAGCCGAACCAAATTCATACAGGGGGAATTTTTCGCATATTTTATGTTTTTCTTCCATAACAACATCAAATTAGCAACGATGACCACTAAAAAAAGATCATTTTAAATGTTGGTTTCATCTTTCAAATATATCTGAGGTTGCATTTCCGAAGTTTACATTTATTTTATGTACGTAGTGATAATATCCTTTCCTTCTTTCCTTTAGATGTTGTCATTTTCCTTCAGTCCTTTGTTAATTGCTAATGAGAAATGATTGCCTTTCCTAGTTACAATCGTCTGCTCTCCAAGCCCATATCTAAATTACGTACTTGCTTCGAAGATGCTTTCCACTCGATAGCTTGAGAAACCACTTTCTCTTCCCTTTCTCTAGTTCTGAAATCAATACTCCACTACTATCTTTAGTCTTTAACTACCCATCGAATTCATCTCGACTACACCCTTACCGCAAACGCTACCTCCATTTCTTGAAGCCAATCAACGCACACACTTCATCACATTAGAACTTCTTTATCGGCGAGGGTTCTCGAACAAAAATCTTTGCACATGAAATATAACAGCTAAACTTAGTCGACTTCTGACTCTTAGTCATAAACCTATGCAATACAATGTTATCTCATTATTAGAGTTATGTACAATAATAAGTAATGAGAAAAGTATTCTCAATGCACAATAATTTACCCAATATATAACCCTACTTAGGTTAGTTAATCTCAAGAATCCAATGGCACATGGCGTAGGAGTCAGTAGTCAAAATACACAAGTCTAATTCTAATTATTCAAAAACCTTACAGCAAGCATGATTCAGGAGATTTATACTTGTGAACGTTTTGCTTTAACAGAAATAAGGTACTCGTATTGCTTAAAAAAGTGATGTATTTCTAAACTTTCCTACTTCATCATGTCTAACCCACCAAATAATAATTTGCATCACTTAAATAGGCGTAGGCTAGTTAAGTATTATACAAAAAGGTAGTGGTCATTCAAAAATATTTGCAGTCTTTTATAATAATCACGTATTAGATACACTCTTCAGATTGATATGTAGGGTACGTGAGTAATACCTGAAATAGAGTACGTAAATGACTGTTAATAACATGATAGATCATTTCAAATTGATTCAATTTATAGGTAAAAACTTTGTATAGCTTCTTAATTAAGTCAAATTCAAATCTTCTTACTTTGATTCGAATATAATTGTCTTAACTACTGAAGTTTTTAACTTTTCTAGAATTTTCAATAGGGTGGTTGCACGTATATCAAACTGCCAAAAGAATCTGAGGTAATTAATTGTATCTACTTAATATCTCATGAAATCTAAATAATCTCTCAAGAAGTGCAAGCAAAAAATGTTGGATATTCTCGAAAGACAAGAGCGAAAGGGGATCCTTGACCAGCTAAAGCTGGGGAACCGCATTCATTGCCTGATCCCACGTTAACAACCAACAACTTCAAAAGAAGATTAATGGATTTTCTAAAATGTATTTGCAAGTAGACAATAACGATAAACGATGTTCAATATCGAAAATAAAATATGAAGTAATTACGAGTAATTTATTAGAATGACTATATGATCATTATATTTTCACGAATTAAACGTTAGCAAAGTCTAAAAGGTTATAGTGTTTCATTTGCAAACTCTCACTTGGTAACAGAGAGGATAGGGTTTAAGAAGGAACATTAATGCTGATACATTTGTACATATTACACATTTGTACATATTACATTATTACAATTCTAAGCAACTTTTTGTTTTGCGAAGTTTTGTACTAAATGGGTATCATTTGCTGAAACTCTGTAACCTCATCATTAAACTTCCGCAATATTAATGATAATACGTCGATGAAACTGATCGTTCCGAAGAAGTTCCATGACGATATTTATCTTCCTATTATGTAGTAAACCAATTTCTACCTTACCTCAAGGCTACTGTAAGGATTTAACTTGAAAGGCAAAAATCAAATTTAAGACGGCTATGGCCAGAACTTCACATAAAGTACTGAAGTGTTCACCATTAAACACGGAGGAGCCATTTGTCAGACGTATAAAGCGAAAGATTCTCTTCTGGATCTTTAGCTCGCTCACACTTTGAGGGATCGCTTCAATGGATTTCCTTCGTGATACATCGAAACCCGCACACCTTCCTCGTATGTATACCCTTTTCGCTGTGCGCGAATCACCCCTTCCCCACCGAGCGGACCGAACACGCCGGCGCGACCAACCAGCGTCTATTCCCCAACACTCCAAAACTCGCAGACTCGATAGAGGAGCAGACCCTTGGACGACTGCGGCGGAGATTGTTTGCTGCGCTCTGAAGTCGCACATTACGCGCCTCGGTGACTTTGCCGACCTCTCTTTGGCTAAAAGGAGACCTTTGAAACAGAAGAGTCGAATTAGGAAGATTCTTGTCAGTGACTGCGGTATTTTTTTAACGACTCTGCCGATGACAGGTGGCCTGCAGAAGGAAGTTCTCTAAGCCTTTGAGGTAAGTCTCCCACTTCGAGTGCGCCGTCTTTTTTCCCTACTCTGAAGGAACTCTACTTTTCTCGGATTCAGCGGTAATGTTTGCTGTTATTTCACTAAGTGCTGGGTAATTCCTCTGTCCGCAGCAAGTGAATTCAGTTTTCTTTCATTCCCTCGCGAAAAGTTTAATTTCCGCGACGCGCCCAGTAGCGATTTTTATCTTTCTGTGCTACTTTAAAGAAAAGGAGTATCTTCTGGATTTACTGGTTAACGAAAACGAGTGGGAATCAGAGTTCAATATAATGAATTAGGGATAGTTCTTCCTAAGCTTCATATCGTCCTTCCGACTTTTAAAAGAGAGATGTTACCTTCTTAAAGGACTTGTGACTGGACTTATCCGCTCCAACAAATTATCGCAATTTATGATAGGAAAAAAGGCAAAATCATCGCGGTATTCTCACCACTTATACGCATTTTTAGAATTAGTCACTCTGAGAGGTATATTACTGGAAGAAATCTTTTTTCTTCTCCGAACCAATAATACTCTCAAATAAACCCAAAAACAATAATTGTTCGTCTAGCTTACCGTATTCCACTATTTTAAAACTATAAGTCGTGGTAGAAAACAAGCCAATGTTAAGCGTTCTTTATCTATTCTACAACTTAAACTTCCCTATAAACACGATGTGTCTTCAAATACAATTACAAATTACATACAAAACACGTGTTTAGGGCTTAAACGTATAAATATTCCAATTAAAATCAATTCAAAACTTACAAGATTCATATTTAACAATCATCATTTTATAATTGTTAATTGATAGAATATTCCTTCCGTTGGTATTCACTGAGCCTAATTAACATAACCTTCCGCGACTAATATAGAATACTTTCTAGGTAAATTTTCTTTCTCAGTCGATCAAGGTAAAATAAGATAAAACTATCGTGAAACTATCGTCCTATTTAAAAAGCGTAATACGTCGTAAATCACCGTATAATGAAATTTCACTATAAAAAACCTTTAAAGTCATTCAAATATCTAAAATAATGAGTTTATAGAATTTGTAATCATCCTCAACGCTCGACTGCTCTTTTCTATCTATCCCAAATTTCACGATTCAGTGCATTATTTTTATTTTAGAGCATTAATTGCTGCACACAGTATTTCTGGAATTTATCACAGCGGATTTCCCTAAATTAGGAGAAGTTCCATTAAACGCTGCTTTCATACGTTCGGAAATAATTACGTGAATGAAATATCGTACTCCCGAAATTCTCCGTGGCCGTGCGAGAAAAGCGGACACTTTTATTTATGTGAAAATGGCTCGTAAATATTAACATACCAAAGTCTATCACAAATGCTACTCCGAAGGAATACAAATGGTATTTTTGCCGATTAAAATTGGTCCGCAATAAATCAATACCAACAATGTTCGCACTGCTTCCCATAATCGACCTCGAGTTTTCCCAAAGAGAATTGCATACACGAAAGGCAACGATTTATCCATTAAAGCAATAAAAAACGCACCGATTTCTCCACAAAATATGATTTCATCAAACCAATTTATTTTTCTTTCGTCGATCAGATCTTCAATAACTTTATATGGGTATTACTAACTCAGAAGCAAGACATTTTTCTCGGGCTCTCAGCCAGATTATCTGAGGCTTTTTCTGAGGAAGATTTTCTACGGATCATCCGTAAGGAAAAAACTAAATCGCTAGAAAGACTGCTTACCTTCTTCAGAGATATACTTTATATACTTCAAAATTACTACTTTACCTATATCAGAAATATTTTATTGTGGTTAAAAGTAGATAAACAGAGTTTATTGTGTAATTAGTTACTCGATTAAAGCGTTTAATTTTTATTCCAAAACGTCCGCTCACGTTATTTCTTTGAGGAATTCAAGAAACTTCCTTCGCAAATATGTGACTCATAAAAATATCGACTGTAGTACCGCAAAAATAAAACATCTGAAATATCATTGGGGGCAAACGGCGAAAGTTCAAAAAGTTTCCAGTGTCGCTCAGATCCACGAAGAGAAGTCAAAACTGCATTAAGACTTGGAGTTATTTTTATCAGAAATAATTTCTGATGCATTTCATTGGCCATCATATTTATGATCCAAGAGACTGCGTGAGGATGGGAATGAATATTCGCCGGAATACAAGCGCTGGATCACAAAGACGTTGACTTTCGAAATTAAACTTAGAATTACTACAACCGCAACTTTGACTTTCGACTGAAAACTGAACATGATGTAGTACATAAAAGTTTTTCACTAGACATAATTGCAAACTACAAAAAAATCCATTATACAGCTCACCATACTTTTTGCATATTTGTTTCCCTCAAGTGCCGTCACGCCAATGTACTGGTCAGACACCTAAAAGCATCAGTGGTGCCAACAGATAATTATTCGTTTGGGTCTAAAATTATGCATCGGTAGTTGACTTGATTATTGAACTTCATTCTAAGATGAATTTTCCGGTAAATAAAGGCATTATCTGGGGAGTAAAGAAATGTTTATTGTGAAGTTGTGAAGGATGGTTGAAATAATTTACTCTGTCATTTTAAGCATCCGGAAATTCTGCAAAAACAAAATATTATGAAAATTTCCTCTTTTTTATTGATTTTTGCCAAGCAGAATGTTCCAATCGAGCAAAACAAAGTTCCAATTGTTTTTCGTAATTTTGAAGAGATTACCTACATCATCCTAAAATTAGGAGCATTTCGCTGGTAAAGCGAGTAGAGCTGGTATTTATGGCATATTCCTTATAAACTCACCACCATCATGACTTATACCTAAAGAATTATGTGGATTTAGGAATGTATCCGTTAGAACCGCTTAATAGGTGATCCAATAGAAAGTGTGAGAATATTACAACTACTTCTTCCATATAACTTTCGTTCTCATTCAGACCTCTCTGCAGTACAAATTTTCCATATGAGGCAGAGAAAGATTTAACATCCTCTCAATATCAATCCAGAAAGAGCATTTTAACCTGTGTATGACCATAGAGATGGAAGGATATCTTTTATCCATCACCGAAAATACATGGCTTGAATCGCCCATTCGCTTGCTTTTCTTCAAGTTCGTACCTTAATTTCCTATCAAAACTTCTTAACTTCCTTCTCAGAAACAGGCGGAAGTCTGCGATGCGGCAGATTCTCTTCACATCATGATAATTGGGAATTATTCACAGGATTTAGATCCAACAGCAAATTCATCAAAAACTCAACAACGTTTTCTGTCATGATTTAGGGTCAACGTCACTCTAGTAGTTAACTCTCTTATGTAGTAAAAAGTCAAGAATCACTTCCTTTGTGGAGACCTCCCGAGGATGGAAGCCTTGCTTCCGAAATGACGTTTGGGCTTCCCAGAAATCGGTAATCCGGAGCTTCCCGTTTGTCTCTGAGCGCGAGTTCTGCTTGCCGAAAGACGGCTTACGGAGTGTTTTTATACCTCTAATCAAATGGTAACATGTCAAACGGCGGCTTGCAGGTTCCTTACATAAACATAATGGTATCACTTTAAAAACGATTCCTCTTCCTTTCCAAGAACTACTCTTCGCCCATCTCCTACATTTTTCCAGAAGACAAAGCTTCTCACTTCTGGAAACATGTTGGATATGGACGTAGAGCAATTCTTGGAAAGGAGGTGAGTAAACAAAGAGGAATCGTTTTAAAAGTGATATCATTATATTTTTGTCTATGTAAGTACCCTGCTAGAAGCCGTTTGACGTGTGGCTCATGTGTGAGCTAGCGGTGGTTACCATGGATTACCGTTACTTCTATACTAGTGTAGTCCACAGTGTGCTGCTGCACACTAGTACAACCTAAGAGGTAACATCTACCTGCAGTACTAGGTAGTACAATACTTGTGCAACGAAAAATTTGAAAAAGGATGTTTCTTATTCTTGAGCGATGAAATCCTACTTGAAAGTCGAGCATGAAATGATAAATTGTACATACATACACAAAACATATCTTAAATTTTACTCGAATTAATACAAAATATTTTATTCTTATATTATGTGCCACCAAACGAATTTCCCTTCCCAGATCTCACTAGGGTAAATAGTTTGACATACGCAGTTCTATACTGAGGCATCTAGGTTCTGATATGATTAGAAACCATACCCAACATTTAATTGCGAGTGATTTTTGTAAACAATTCTTGTTTTCTGAGGAGCTATAGACTCAAGAAAAATTATTATTTCCACTATCTTCAAGCAACAATAAATTAACACAAATTAATTCGGTATTTCTTGCTCCAATATACGCTCATCGGCGCTACCGGTGGGGGCTACACAAACATTCGGAAACATTGTTTCAGTATTCCTCCCCCTTCCCAATCGCATGATCTATTCGAAATAAATTTCCCTCAAACAATTTATTGAATTTCAATGCTCCTTCTGTCATTTTTGCAGCTTCATTCTTACGAGATAATTTTTTTAAATTGTGGTGAATGAAATATAATTGGGAAACTTCCTTTATTTTGCGTCATGTTTGCAAACAAAGAGCTTCCAGCGAATAATTCTATATAGCAGCCCTCAAATTCATGGAACTTCAAAGAATAACAATAAATCTCCTCATTTCAATAACTCGACGAGAAGGTTTTGATGCGCGCTCGTTTTGCAGTTGCATTATAATGACTCTAAATCTCGAAACTGGTCGTGCGTCCAAAATTTTCCGCGGGGTAATTACAATATTGAATTTTATTTCAAATTCGTTTAAACAAATAATGATTAATGGATGATTTAATAAGGAACCAGTAAAGGTAGGACATATCAGCCGAAAAGAACTAAACCGAATGGTTTATGAATTTCGGAACTCTATTCATAGTAATCTAATTTAGTATGCTATGAACGATCTAATTATCCTTCGCCTCCCCTCTATCACGTTCCTGAATATCCGATAAAAGGGTGTAATATATCTATTGTAACTACAAGCTTGTTTGATGATAAATGATAATTCATGAGTCAGGTTTCCTAACTAGCTTGTTGTATTAAATTTAGCTTATCTAGTTCTACGTTATAAACATAATAAAACTGATAAATTTCAGAAAGACAAGGCCAAACACATTAAATAAAATTCAAGTATAATGTTTTTCGTTGTTTTTGTTACTTTTATTGTTTAAAAATATAGTTCAAGGGCATTTGAGTTATGAGAGATGAGATTTAGTCGTGGCTAAATATAATGCAAAATATTTGCGATAAAATCATTTCACCAACGATAATAATAGCCCACTAAACTTATCATGTTTGCCCTTTTCCTACATGTAATTATTCGATTAATGTACATCTACTCCGCACACTAGATGGTCCTCCTTATTTTAGCAGATAAAATTTGAACCTTTAATGGAAAGGCTCGACATTGTCTCTCATTGATTGACCATTTGTTCCTCTTTATTCGATCCCAACGCCGGTAATTAAACCCAACGATATCTTAAGAGATTACGCTTAACCCTCTGCATTACAGCATAATCCACAAATCCCAATTCCTACAAACGAAACGTGCCCTCTAAAAGACACGAAACGATTTTGTTGGTAGATTGAATATTTCAGCATAGTCACATTACAATTTTATTTTCAACCACATTTTCTAAAACCCATAGATTGATTGAAATAATTAAAATCTTATTTATCCTTCTACTAAGCTTCCACTGTAATCTTTCTCACACTCAAAGTTTTTTTCTGCTTTTAGTAAAATATATTACGACGACGTACAAGATTAGATGAAAGAGATGCTCACTCACCCACAATGGAAGCATTTCATCATTCGCTACTCATCGACCACGACAAATCTGATGGAAACACGTTTAGATATATGCGAATGATGCATACGATGCAATCGATTGTTATGTCTGTTACCCGTCACAATGTTTCCATTGATCAAAAGGTCAAGAAAATTGAACAGATGGAACTATCGCACTACGGTTATGTAAGCTTAATGAATTTATTCACCACATCTGTGCGCTAACTGAGCAATTACCAAACAAATTTGTTTACAAGAACTATTTCCATGGTAAACATAAGGTTGTTTGTTCATCAGTCTAACTTAATCCTCTAGCAATATCTTCCTTAACATGACTTTATTTGTTTACTTTAAAATCCGCTACGGTAAATTTTAAGGGTAAAAACTGTACCAAACTCCTCCCTACCAATGAGTAGCAATACCTCCAGGAGTTATTCCAAACAAAGACCAGAGATTTCATCATTTAATTTAGATTAACTCTCAGATCAAATAAACAAACAGATGATACAAGATACCCCGTTTAAAATCCCAAGACACCCTTGCTACAAAGAAATAACGAACATTTTCAGCAAAGCGCATGCCGAGTAAACCATTCGTAAAACATACAATCCGACGAATATTTACAGAAAATTAACCTTAGTTAAATGAATGATTAATAAAACTTGAAAAGTAGGGTTTGTAATCCCCTCGAGTTACACGGATACTTATTTTTAGCTAATTTTTTCTCAATTTCTTCTCAGTCATAATGAGGGAGGATATTTTGTGGGGCTAATTTATTTGAAACGAGAATTTTTACAGGTGAGAGAATGCTGAACAGGGAAATGTTTTCCTCTCCTGGAATTTTAACTTAAACTGACGTAATTTAAATGGAAATTTACTTAGAATGTTTGAGTTTGCATTTCATCATCTCAAATTGAAAACTTCCGAATACTTACTATATCATGAACAATGATATGAAAATGTGAATAAAAGCATCTTTACGAATGGTATTTGCCTCAAAAAGATTTAAACAACTACGGAAAGGACGCTTTTCTTTAGATACGAAGCGAGGGAGTGCCTGCGGAAACCATTTCAGCAAATTTTAGTCTTCATTCTTCCTGTTCCAAATGAAATGCACGATGACTTCACACCCTCGTTTCTCAACATGGCAATGATAACTTCAG
Organism: Ladona fulva; assembly: GCA_000376725.2. Classification (NCBI taxonomy): domain Eukaryota; kingdom Metazoa; phylum Arthropoda; class Insecta; order Odonata; family Libellulidae; genus Ladona; species Ladona fulva. Next base: position 1,602,933 of record KZ308161.1, read on the forward strand.
AGATCACTTTTTGGAAATGCATCGCCCAGAAATAAAGTGAAAATTTCCGCACCCCTTTCTCCTACACTTCCGTAGCCCGTGACGGATGTGTGAAATAACGGGGCGGCATTTCATAAAACGTAAAAGAAGCTTGATGGGCAGCCCAGAGCACAGGAATCGAGGGTCTTATGTAGATCAAGGACATGTCTATAAAGCAGGCCAGAATCAATGGCATCTTCAGAACAAAAGCATTACGTGACGAAATGCTTAAAGAAGTAATGATCATCTTTGAAATGAAAATGCGATGCAATGTGACTAGTATTTTTCGGTCATGTTTCGACGCACCAATTTTAGCAAGGCATAAATTGATGAGTAAAAAGGAGGAAAAGAGCAAATAATAGTAATAATACATTTTCGAGGATAAAATATATGGACGATCATTGCGGTTTCTGCGAATTTTTTGTGGTTTCACATTTTGTCATTATCCAAAAATGAGTTGTACTAAGCAGCCAATCTCATTTAAGCTGAATAATTGATTTTTCCTTCATATTTATTAGTATAGAAAATTCAAATTCATCTCTCACTACGTTGATTGCTAGAATTCTTAAACCGAAGAAAAACCTCCGATGCTGTCCCTAAAGAACTTTAAATAAATTTTTCTTATGTAAAATTTTTTACTACCTAATGAAAATCTTAATGTTTGGAATAAAATTCTTCGCACACATCCACAGTTAAAGAATATTTACTCTTACTGCTTGCCACGAGCTGAAACCTTCCAATATTGAGAAGTCAAAATTGCTTAAAATTTAGATGAGGATGGCTAAAATATCTTTCCAACCTTCATGGCTCTGGATTATTGAAGCAATACTTACAAATAATAATGTTTGTTTTAAGAAAAATGAAGGACCCCAATACCCTACTAATATTTTGTACACGTATGCTTAAAATTGTATGACCATGACACTTTAGTTATAGCAGTAACTTTCTTAATTATTGTTATGTATCTTTCTAACTACTATCAGTGAAAATAAAAAAATGAAATTTAGATTTGAAAAATGTCACAGGCTTGCTAAACTTCTAGAAACTTATCCCGTCCGTTTGGCCGAGTGGCAATGTGGCGATGGCCTAATGTCCTAGATATGATATGATGCATTGAAATTAACGCGAATATAATACCTACCACAGTCATCAGTAATTTCCTTTCAATTTGACTTTACCTCCAAGTTTTGAAAGGAAGCTAATTTTAGGGATTTTAAATATTTCACGCCAAAAACTGTTTTATATAAGAAATTATGCTTACTTACAGGTAATGTTATATTAATATTTGAACAGATTCTGGAAACCTTTTTTTCGAGCAAGTTTACGTATTGTAAAATATTTTAAAGAGTGTGATGGATTGGCCATGAACGACAAAATAGTGAATAATTACCTGACCTTATGATTTAATTTAAAATCTCCATAATTTCAATCTCTTATATATAATTGAAAATAAATGTAGCCCATAGTAAATTACAACGAAATGTCTATGAAAATTTTCTGAATTTTAGAAAACTTGTCTCAATGCTCATCAAAAATCCTCATTTATTCTAAATTATCTTTCACTTACTAAAAATACAGAATAAAATTTAATTTAAATATCGTCTTTACATATTCGATAAAACCTTAGAAATTCGGTATTCGGTAAAACAATATAAAAACAACGGAAGGAGATCCTATTGCGTATGCATTGAAGCTAGATATCTGAAATGCAAATATTTAGCATGGCGAAAACTTAAGTGCAATGCTAATTTCTTCATTACATAAAGATAGATCTCCTTAGATGTAATATAAAAGTAGTTCATTAAACTTTTATCGATAAACTTCTTTCTGAAAATAATGTTACTTTGAATCATTATCGCTTTCCTTGAGTAGAATGCGAGTAGATAATCCAAGTCGACGACGAAGTGAAGACGCCTTTTCTAAAAATGCGCAATTAAAGTAATAAGTCACAGGGGAATATCATTCCTCCGGCTATTATCCTAAGCGAATAATGCATAAGTTGCGACTTACCTCGAGCTATCACCATGAGGAAATACCCTTGAGGTTCTTCTCAGTTACAGCTCCGCAATAAGATTAAAGTCGGGGCATTTAATTGAGTTTAAGATCTTTGTCAAGTATTCGGCGAAATTCAGGTCTCCGAGAATGAATCCCAGGCCACCGTCCAGATGATATAAGGTATTATACGATGACGTAAGATTTTCTCTGTGGCTCCGGTAAAAAATTTCGGCAGCTCAATTCCTTGGAAGTAAATTAGATTTTAGTCATCCCATCCCATCGGCCATCTTTTCTCTCTCAACGACGCCTGACATTTCATGCCCGTGCATTCACTGGGTTGGCCACACCCTGTGACGATATCCCCTCTACCATGCTCCCTTCTTCCTATCTCGATGCTCCAATTACTGTTTTATTCTCGCACAACTTCCCAAGGCTTTAATTTTCCACTCTTCTTTTCAAACCAGATCGCTCTCATCGCAGCGAAAACAGGCCATTATCTCCCTCCCTCGTCGCCCTTCAACCACCCAATCACGCCACTTCTGAGAGGATATTTTCTCAAGACTCCATCGAATATCCGGGCTGAATTGCCCATATCCAGGACTATTATTCGATCAATTAAAACCACATAATGAAACTTTATCTATATCGATTGTTCCCGAGACGCAGTTTGCTAAATCAGCGATCTTTTAGGATCGAAGTTTTTAGGACAAAGAGCTCGTGTTCCGATAGGATGAGTTTCCATTGTCGATCTCGTTCTATGAGAATTCTATAAATGCAAAACGAGCAGATTTCACGTCTGCATATTTCGCTTTCGAATGGTAAACATGATTCACGAGGAGCGTTATGCGTAAGCATGATCCCTCTATACTCTCGGATGACTATATCCGCAGCAGAGAACAAAGAAAGAAAACCTAGCTCATACAAGTATAGCCGAGCACTTACTTTAAATTACATAATGGGTATAAAAACGCTGCTCAAGCTTCAAGACACATCAGCATCAACTGCGAAATATCCACGCTCCAGGAACTATTACATATTTATAGTATGATTTACGCCTCTTATATGTGATACTTAACATTTGACTTCCGCGATAAATGAGCACTGAGTTCATACTATCTCTTCTTCACTAAGTGTAAATTGCAACCCGTCAGATAGGATGTATTTTTTATGAATCTATTCGCCGCAAGTCGAGAGCAAAGGTTCCATAAAAACTGTATATTATAGCAAAGAGGAATAAGTTGAATGGGTTTCTCATTAAGTCATCCCCTAAGAAGATCTGAAATCATGTGAATTCGTGGTAGTTCAATGAAAGAGTAGAGAATTTGCAGATAGGCAAGAAAGTTGTAATAAATTGCAAAAAGACAAAATGTCAGAAGAGTAGGGGATATTCTGGTAGAGTAATGTACGGCAGTGACTACATGTGTTTCGGGAATGGATTTTTAGTCATAAATACCAAACAGGAACCCTGGGAATCCCATAGGATCTACCATATATTTTATAACTTTCAAATTTAAAAAAGCATGTGACTTTTTCTTATTAATTAGGTAAAGGTTAAATAAATATTTACGGTGCAGGACAAGGAAGAATAACTCCATAACGTGTATTCACACGTATTACTCAAAGATATAATGCGAGTTCTTTTTGGAGCCGAGTTTCTGCTTATGTAATTTCGGAGAAAATGCGAATCAATTATACGAAATCCCGAACATTTTCTTTTTAGCAAAGTGAATTATAGATGAGCCTTTTGTTACAGTTGAACGTCTTATGAAAAAGGAAACACCATTGAGTACGGTTTAAGGGGAAATAGACCGATTAAGGATGCAATCATTAGGAAAGGAATTGCTGACTTACACTCCGATTAATTCTCAACTAATCGTTGGAAAGCTTTTAGTGTCTCTCTGATTTTCGAATATCCAATTACTACGTATAGAGGTACGTTGAGAGGTAATCATGGTGTACCAAACGATATATATTTCCATATGACCTAATCATTCTGTGTTAGCTTTCTATTAGAATTTATATTCATCTGAAATGGTGAGCAAACTTAGTAGACCAATCGAACAATTAGATATGTTATAACACATATGATACCATTACGTCTCTATAGATCTCATTTGTAAGCATGAGTTTAAAATGATGCACTTGACTTCAGAAAAATACTGATATAAAAGAAATGAGTTGCGACCCGAACTTGGAATAATTTAATAAACCCGTTCTTCAGGTGCTTCTAGCAAAGGTTCTTGATCTTTAATGATGTGCCTCGGCCAGTTTCCGAGATCATTAGTTCCTGTCGCTCTTTAAAATTCAATGATTCTTCCACGTAATGAAGGATGAGAAAATTCTTATGACATTAGGGGAAACAACGTTGTTGAACAATCATGACAGCCATATGTCAAATCCCGTCCATAGCCATTTACATCATTCTACAGAGGGAGCATATTCATTAATCACAATTTACCGATCTGCATACATCTCATTGATAATGCAGCCTCTCCGATATGAAAACGTAAGGACATGAAATGTTCTTCAATTTTAATGTGACTACAGCTTTCCAAACTCTCATTACATATCAAGTTTTTGTATAAACCTTATAACCTATAACAACACGTGCGTAAACGAGTGCGATAATTAATTTTGAATCAGATTGAAGAGAATTTCACTTGAAATTAGATTATGCGTCTGTGGTATTGATTTATGTTGACTGGAATTGATTCGGTCTCGAGAATTAGTGTCAGATAAAATCAAATACTCTTACAAACATTTCGATTCATCAGACCTACATTTAAGCATAAATTAGGATTAGAGATTTTAATTACCTAAATACTGACGACGCGATCGAGGAATGTCAAAATAATTTTCCACTCAACGAAGAACAACGGAGAATAAATTCACAGATATATTGTGCCGATCTTAATTACTGGCGCAAGTGCGAACAGATCCATCAACAGGAATTTCTCATTTGATGACTTCCTTTAAACATTAAAGAGAATTTTCCATTAGTTTCCGCGTGCACGTTTCCATATTCATTTTACCTTTTAATTATAAGTATCCGAGAATAATGGGGATAGAGAGAAATAAACAAGAGAGCTACCTGGAGTGTGAAAATGAAAATTTAATTGGAACATTTCGTTCGGATCAAAGCCGTTTGACTCTGCACTTCAACATTAATCTATAAAGAAAATGTAATGTATTATATTAAACTCGGGAGCCATTCATAACTGCCTCGTATTAATGCCGACCTTCACAACTCATCACTTTCCTAGATGGAAACAAAACTTTTAACTCAAAGACATAGATAAAAGATCAAAGACATCGTCATTTCCTTACACTAAAAATGTTACAAATTTCTTTATCCATAGACACGTGCCTCATTATTCCTGGCTGCCTAAAGCACTACCTCAATGCCCTGAATTATACAGAAATGCGTTGAATTTAAAATGTAACGGAGAATAATACAGGTTACCAAGTGGCGTGAAAGCATCTTAATTAAAAATAAACATTCACCGAAAGAAAGGGCAATTAATAATCGCTTTATAAAGCACTTTCTATAACACCGTTTCTCCTTAATTTACATTTGTTGACGAGAAATAAGATTTTTCTGAAATATTGGTTTACTTAAATAACATCAATATAGATTTATGCATAAAAAGGTAATTACCAAGAGAAGTTGAAATTTAGAATTATTTTTCTACGATTTACCATAAGTTCTGTGAGTGACTTCGGCAGTAACGAATAAATCATTCCAAACAATCGATGAGAAGAGAAAACTAACCTTTAAACTCTAACTTAAAATTAATGATATCTTTATGTGTCTTTTGCTGACAATGATTAAATAACGTTCGCATAAAAGAGTTGTCCTAAACTTTGGTGACATCAAAAATGTACTGAGACTAATTTATAGATGTGCGTGTGATTGTGAAATTGAAAATTCCATGTTATCTTGAGAAATCAGTTCGTTAAACTTTATTTATTTTATCGACAACTTTACACTTTAAATACATCTTCTTACAGAAAAACTAGGATTTTAATGGCAATGTTTATTTCTTAAATGTTAAATAAAATAATTTTTCTTTTCTATTAATTAATTTTCTTGAATAAAAGAATTTTTTAATATAACTGTAATAAATCAAATTCGATTCGTCAAAAAAATCGAGTTCAACGGTAGCTAGGTTTTGTTAAGTAAATACTGCTGTAGGAGAATTATAACCCAGTAACTTCCCAGATGCATGCAAAGATGAAGAGTTCGCCATTAAATAGTCTTACTATAGAGGAAGGTTCGGAAAACAGGTGCTTGAAATTGAAATATTACCGTCAAATATGAAATAATTTATCCACCGTTATGAAGTGGTTGATATTTAGCGTCATGAGTGTTTGTAGAAAAGAACAACAAAGGAGAAATTTTTGATTGTTTCAATGTATAAATCTCTCGGAAACATTACGTCCTTCGTATTCATAAATGCATTCTTGATATATGTTATGGGTTAGAGAATTTATCTTCATATTTCTGCAGGAGCGCTTATGTAATTTTCTGCCAACTTTCTACAGCCTGAAAACAGATTAAGAACGCTCAGGAAAGAGCCACCGCAAACGTATGCACAGGAGTTTTTCCTGTTGCAATGAAATAATTGTGCTTTAGAGCATGATCTAGAGTACGAAGTTATGGCTCACTCATTCCTCTATGTATAGAAGTCAAACGAGAAGCTCTAATGAAGTGCTCCTCAACCAAAAAGCAGTTTTTCATTCCCATTCTACATTGGTTACGACGGTTCAATATCTGAGGTGCTCTTAAGTGGCATTAACGAGCAAAAAAATCAAATATTTGGGAGGGAAAACAAGTGAATTCGCCATAGAAAGACATTAAAATTTCGATGGATTCAAATACGAGCGGGAGGTCAAATTCGGACCGAAACCCGAATTAAAAAGGGAAACAAACGGAGATAAAGCTGAGGAAAATCCTTCGGTAACATTAAAAGGCTTACACCGTAGACACGTTTCCGAAAGGAAAGGCTTGAAATAAATTCTCCATCGTAAAGGAAAAAGCACTTTGGTAAGTCTAAAATAGGCCTAACTTTTAAAAAGACCAGACAAACCAAACTTTCCGGTTGAATCGAATCCTGAATACGGCACATCTTTTCCGAAACCTATTTGCAGGGGGGACGGAATACAATTTTTCTTCTCCGAAATCGTCTGTTTTGTATTGAAAGAGCTCGAGAACCCACACAAATCCTTCTCGCTAATGGCAGAGCATAAAGGAAAAGAGCGTATGCATATGCAAATTGCCAGTGGCGGATTCCCCAGGAGGTGACCTGAGGCTTAAACACGGATACCATTAATTCAAGATGACGAAGCGTTGCCCCTAATCCCCCGAAATAAAATCCGAGGTGGGAAACGGCTTAATTTCTGCTCCATTTTTGGAGCGAATGTATTCCTGGACGGGTCCTTCGGCGGGGAGAACGCATCCAAAATCGATGGCGGAATAGTTGTCAGCTGTGGTTCGCGTCCTAAAAGATTGTGCCCGCGTAGGCTTTATTCTCCATTTCCCATATGCATAAACCGTGGTCGAAGAATTGGAACACGATCTAATAGTCGTAGCACACAAAAACCTCTCCGGGTCAGGGCCATTATTTTCCGAAGTGAATACTCCCCTCGATTTCAGCGTGGAGAAATCCAGATTTATCCGCGGTAGCTGGATTAGGTATGGAGATGCAACAGCGCTTGTGAACGATCATTCTACTCACGGCAAAGAGCGCTTTTTTTTCAAATTTTTCTGGGACCGATGTACATTTCGGAGAGGGAATAAATTTTCGTGCCAAAATTCCTTCCGCCGATTCTTGAAATATGTTCAACTCAAATCTGTATTTCCACCAAATACGACAATTGAGTCCAGGAAGTTATCAGAGTAGCTAGCTTACAATCCCACCTGCTAAAATGCCATGAGCAGAAAATCACTTAATCTGCAATATAGGGAGTGGCACTCAAAATTGATAAACTCAAAATATCACTGAGAAAATGACAGCTTTATTTTATTTCTTTAAAACACCTTGATGGTTTCATAAATTAAATATTTTACATCGACATTTGCGTACTTTATATTCCTTTAGAAATTATTATGAAAATTTCCTTATTATTTAGTACTAAGCGACGGTGATGTTTAACTTTCTCTCACACTGGAAATTTAAACCAATTTAATGTTAGTCTGCATTTCATAACGTAGCAATGCCTTCGGGGGTTAGCTACGGACGGGGTTCCTGCTCAAGAAATATATATCATTTCATCGACGCTTCGAAAAGTTTCTCTAAATTTTCCCTTCACTGAGCTTGAAAAGATCACATGTGGCCTTTGAAAACATTGGAAAAACTGTTCACAAAAGAGTCACCTTCAACGCAGGATGATCACTATTTCCCATATTGCTTTCACGAGCTTATCACATTAGCGACTCCAGGATATCGGGCGCAGGATCTATCCCCGAGAGGTGATATCCATAGAAACAGTAGTTATTGCAGAAGAAAAGCGCGATAAAAGTAAAGATGAGGTGGACGAGGAATAAAAGTGTGCGTGGTTTTCATCGAAGTGCGTCTCTTAGGCAGAAATTGAGGTCAAACTGAGGCGAGAATCGACTGTAATATCTCCTGAGAAGCGAACGTCCGGTAATTTCGCTGTAATTGACTTTGGCCGAGAACGCCGCTCCTGTTTATTATATCGTACTGCGGGCTTTGGACAATTATATACTTTTGCGAGAGAGCGCCGCTTTAGGCGTGGAAAATTAAACTTAAATTAAATCTGCGGCAGACAGATAAGATTCATCGACCACCTGCAGGCGTGCCCACTCGCTTACCGTCCCAAAACTCTTTCCAAAGAAAAGTACACTTAATCCTTCCACTGCGCATTTCTTTTAAAAACGATTACTCGAGTGCAAAAAATTGTTTCGGATTAGTATGTACCTTTCATCCGAAATTCTACCTCACCAAAAAGATTATATTTAAGTCTTTAATTCTGAAGGAATACATACTTTTCAAAAGCCCGTTTTATATACTTTGGAGAGAAACCTTTTTATATCATCCATCGACGGTTAGATATTCCGTTTCTGTGGGTGATAGCAAAGGGTTTGCAAGTCCTCAAGATTACCTTGAGACGATTTAAGTTACTCCTAAAAGTAGAAAATGTGGGCAATGCCCTCGGTCTCTCTTGGAGATAGGCAAATGAGCTTCCTCACGACCCGCAAACCGATGAAAATTTGATATTCATGACGTATGGAGTAGAGGGTTATAATCAAGTGGGAGGAAGATAAAAAGTTACTTTCGAGAATATTAAAGAATTCTTGTAACCAGATGCTCATTAAATGACGATCAGCTTTTCTTCAAGGATAAAGGGGTGTGATAAATAGCGACATGACAGACTCGAACCAAGGTCTCCCACTTTCCGGACAGATATTCTAACCACAGAACTACCATTCCACATCTGTTACACACTGAGAATCATTACCTTTCCCTAATCTCAGTGTATCATTTTTTTCAGTATAAAATTTGCATCTTTCCCTATATTAATTTCGGCTTTGGATCAAATATGACATTCAAGTTAATTGGCCTATTTCTCATCCTCAAATAGATTGGTTGTTGGTTGAATAGTTTTCTACTAGCTTTCACAGCCAGGTGCCCTTCCTGCCTCCAACTTATCAAGAAATCGAACCTCTTCCGCCATATTTCGGGACGTGCTGCCACTTAGGATACAGTTTTAGGATAAAAACGAAGATCGTATACGAATTTTATATTTAAAATTCTTATAGAAATATAATGAAAATATTTGAAAAGTTTCTAGATGTGCCCAAATTATTAGTTAAAGTAGACAAAGAATTTAAATTGAAAATTAACCGCAAATTATCGAATATTATACGTAAACGAATCTAAGACGCTGCCAAGCTTGGAAGTCATTTAAGAAGAAGAAAACAATAACGCAGTTATAAGACGCATACCATTCGCCGTGGTACTTTGCGGAACTTCGGAACCGTACTTCTACCGGTGTTGCCGGTATGCGTCATTGACTATGGATTGGTCCTTACTTGATAGTATGCATGTCTTTTGATGATTCTTTAGCAAAGTAAGGGGTCACAATAATCATGTTCTTTATTTATCGTAACCGACCAGCAAACCGATGAAGGGCCAAGCGAGCGTTAATGACTGCATACAAAAAGGACGTTAACTGGCATGGGGAACAAATTCATAGCTTTAAGCGCTTACCTTTATACCTAAATTTCGATCATGCATTTGAGATAACAAATCTAACAAGATGCACTCGAATCTAAAACACTCCCGAATTTTGGAAGCTATAAAAATGAAAAACTGAGGCGTCTTATATTCAAGAATTCACTGCATGTTATTACAGTCGATCATTATTAAGTACTAGCTAAGCATGACATCATTAGGAGAAGTTTTTAAAACCACATAGTGAATGGTAGAAATTTTACATAAGTATCTCCAATTTAGGACGTTACGCCGGGTAAATTATCCCTGAACTTTCCTTAATTTGCATTCAAAACTATTTACATATTAAAAAACAGTTTCAATTAAAGCTTCATTTAAACGTGGCGATGAGGAAGCCGGTAATTAAGCGCGGATAAAATCACACAAAGGGAAATTTATCTCACGTAACAACCGCACGAGTCGTCACCTCGACCCGCTAATTATGATAATTAAAAACAAAACGATTGAGGAGGAAGTAAACTTTATAAATATTCCTCGATCGATAATGGGGCAGACGGGAAGTCGCCAGCGAATAGACGGGATCGTAGCACACGAGAGGCGACAGAGGAATATGGTCGCGGATCAACTGGCGCAAATGCAGTCACTCTCCGTCGGATACAAAAGGGGATTGGAACAAACAGAAAAAGCGGGGTTGTTTTAGTTCCTGACCTTGGAGAGTAGGTTCCGTTGATGGAGAGCACACGTTGCTTTTGTGGTCTTATTTCTAGCGCCTTCCGACGACTTTCCTGCCTTCAACCCCCTTGAGAGGCGCCTGGGCTCCGCTAGAATGTAAAGTTCATAGAAAAGTGGATATTGAAATGGCGCGCGACACATTGAGACGGGGAAATGCATGGAGAGATAAAGGCGCATGCGACATGCGAATAAGGGAGAGCTTAAGGGAATGTATATTTTGACTTGCAAAACGTACGCAACAATACCGTGCCTTCTTTAAAGGTATCGCCGTGTTGATTACCGTGTCCTTGTTGAGGAGATGTAAATTATGAAAAAGATATTCCCCGCTTTAAATATTTCTGAATGTATACCACATGCTAATAAGGACACTTAGAGAATTATTTTTATCTCAGGTGTAAATGTAAAACGAGCTTTCAGCCCGTCAGCTGTGAAATATCGTACTGACTCACTAGGGAAATTATGGATTAATCTACACCAAGCAGTTCTATTGAGCGACCTGACTTTTTCATTTCCATATCAATGGAATTTTGCTATTTAGCACCAAAAATCACATGAGAGAAGGATTCTGAAGTTCCTCATTATATCCCCTCCCACTGAAATCCTTTCTCAAAGAAAAGATTCCTACACGATCCTTCAAAGCTCCTAAAAGAATCATTCAGTGCCAAATTCTCAAGGGTATTAAAACATTTCTCTATAAGCAATGCTTTCTTAAGATGAGAATTAATTTTTTGCATCACAACGGAAATAATAATAATAATAATAATAATTTAATCCATAGAGAAAAAGTAATAAAATACAAATCATATAACAAAAATTAATTTGAAGGAATATAGGTTGGAGAACAATATGATGGGAGATTATTGGTTACAATTTTTAAGTTAAGTGCCCTGCCAAGCAAAAATTCTGGATGCGCCACTGTTTAGTATACTGCGTTTTGTAAAATAATTGTTTTGTAAAATAATAATTAGTTAAAATAAAGTATTCCGTCCCTCTCAACAATTTTTTCCAGGTGATCGCTTCAAAAATCCCTAACCATACGTACATTTGAACCTTTAAGACGCAATATATTAAGCATTTCCTCTAAAGATCACACTGAAGATCTCACTGAGGATAAAAGCCTCCCTTTAAGAAAGTTGGATTTAATCGTAAATTGCCTCAGGAGCGAATATGTAGGATGAAGAAGTGAATCAAGGTTATCCATTTTATCTGATATTATTCCACGCACATAGTGAGGATACACTTCAAAGGCATGGAATAAAGTTACAAATAGGTTAATGAGCGAAAAAAATTTCGTATCATCTGCCTGGGATACTTCAGGCGACTCAAAAAAGGAGACTGCAGCCGCTTAAATGTCAAAACAAAGCATCCCGAAGTGGAACGAGAATCAGTACAGTAGTACCGTGTTTTTCACAAAGAATTAAAAGGAGAGATTAAATCAAACTATGTTCGGTGAAAACAAAACACTTTCTCCGTATGCTGAGTCAGAAAAAGTGTCAAATGTATCGGTGTGGAGAGAATTGGAGTTGAATTTTCATCAGTCCAAGGATTAGGAGTTTGGATAGTGTGGTTAGGAATAGGTTATAAATCAGAGTACACGGAAGCATTGCTATGCAAAACTGCAATATTTCCGTTACGCACATGGCGACTTTATTGTAAAATAAGGAGGCATGGAAATAATGTTAGCTAGAATCCTATTCAGATTGCATGAGTTGCTTACATCACAGATTTACTCTCCACAGAAAGTATTTATGCGACCATGGTTTCGGTGCAAATTTACACTGTATCAAGCCTAAATTTGTACCGAAACCATGGTCGCATAAATACTTCCTGTGGAAAGTAAATATTTGATTTTGTCTTCGTTTTTTTTAAATGAAATACCACCAGATTTCAGTTAGTACTTTTAATTGTGCTTACATCACATTAAGTATATAATGGTAGGAAGAATGGCTGGGTAAAGAAATGTGATCAGAAGTACACAGAAGAAAATGTCGGAAGGGATTTGACTAAGAGATGTCGCATGTGAGGCATTCAATGTAATTTCTAGTTAAATCTATCAAAATAGAACTTATCTAGATCAAAATTAGGTATAAATTATAATCAGTATTATTCGATCTTACTTCGTGGAACGCCATTTAATAAATAAGAAGCAATAGACTTCGTGTTTTCCACAAAATTTTATTAACCGACCGGTTTCGGCCTTCCAGCCATCATCATGTACAACCTGATGTTGTGGTGATGACCCAAAGTTGTACCTGGTGTTGACTGGAAGGTCGAAACCGGTCGGCTAATAAAACCTGTGAGGAAAATACGAAGTTCATTGCTTCTCATTTATTAGGTATATAGTGTTGAAATTCAGCTGTCAATAGTTAGTATGTACATTAGTTTACGTCAAGAGTAAACATTTCGATTACTTCGCTTCTTCATTATTTGATAATGAAAAAGCGAAGAACATCTTCCAACATAACGTTCCTCCAAAGATGATTTTCATGTCCTACATACCCTTCGATAAAAACCAGCTGATTCGTTATTCTAAGTATGTAGAACTGCCAAGGAGAACTCCGAAATATGGTCCAAGCCTAACAACCACTTTTTGTCATCACAGTTTCTGATGCTCTACTTTCTTCACTGATTACTCGAAGACCCTTCCCAACCGCAACTCACCTCTGCAGAAAAAAAACAATGTCCCATCCAAGGGATTTCCCTCGTTAGTATTCCATTCCCTAAGCTCCTTGACTTTACACACTACACTCCATATTCTCTCTCTCCTATTTGTTTCATGAGTAAACTGGCTTGCTCATGACAACCACTCTTAAATAAGGTCAGCAATTACTTTCCGAAACTTTGAAAATTTAGGTAAAATTTATCTGAAATACATTAAATCGGGCATTCTTTCCTTAATAGAGCAAAAATAAGTGTAAATAACTAAATTCAAACTATCTATTTTATTTTTAATAGAAGTAAATTTTTAATAGAAAAAGGAATAAATTACTCTAACTTGTTGACAATTGAAGGAATGCATTGCAAAATAGTATTGGAGGAAAATGTTTCTTCAAATGAAAGATATATTCAAAAGTTTTTGAACACAATTACCCCAATATTATTTAAGACTCCACAGAAATAATCAAATATTCTGACGAGCAAGTCTTGCACAAAGAAAACTAAAATTATGAAAATATAATATTATGCGTGGCTTCGTTAATTTTCTTAAATATTATTGGACATATTCATGACATAAAAGCAGCAACTGTTGCTCTAGTGACGCTGTTGCAGTAATGCCTCATATTTGGGAGTTTTTTTACTGTCCGGAAACTAAATTTTAATTCACTGCTAAACTAATAAGATGTTACTGAAAGCGCATATCACTAATCTGATCAACTTAGATCATTTAAGACACGCCCTTAGATAATGCTTAATTTTTAGCGTAGACTGCAGTCACACATCCAGGCAAATTTTACTAAACATTCCAAAAAATTATTCCTCAAAGTTACCTACTTAATTCTAAAAAGGTTCCCAAGAAATACCAATCTGTCTTCTTTCTCTCATAAAATAAGCCACAGAATACGCTATAAAAAATTTAACCGTGAAAAAGCTATCGACCAGATATAAGATATCTTATTGGTTTTAAGTTAATCTTCAATATTCTTCAGCAGAAAAATGAAAATACACAGAAACTGTTGCATTCTAATTATAATAGAACTATAGTTGTCAAGTATTGCGGATTTTTGGGGTTAGGACCATGATATTTGAGGATTTTATTGAAACATCAGGTCTACATTCGCTCGGAGAATTTATTTCGCTCCCTCTGCACCTATTAGCATTTCATCGCTGCCAAAGTGGCCATAGGGGTGAAATATCACCCTCAACGATATGCTAGAATTCTCAAAGCCGTGATGGATGAGCTACCCTAATTAGTAATCCGCTGTCGCTATAATTTACCGGTAACGTTTCGCTGAATGGCCACGGAGCTGGTGATACCGGAAAGAGCGATTCTCTAACGTCTTACTCACGCGAGGTTCGCAAATTCTCACCTGCTTTCTGATCTCTTGATCTACAGAAATACCCGTCCGAATAACCCCAGCCTCTATGTTGCACCACTCAGTGTCATTTAAATCCAAAAAGTAAAGCAATTTCCTTCCGTTTCCTACACAGCAAGAAGCCTGACTGGCAAGTTAAAATATAAGAAGGCGCTTGAACTAAAGTTCATAAACTGCAATATTGCTTAAGACAAACGTCCGCTCATAAATGTGTACTCTATAATATCGTAGAGTGTACGTAGTTATAGTTAAGGATATTGACGAGTTGGATGATGAGGACTTTCAAATTAATAAAATAATGGAGTCAAAGGATTCGGCAACTGATTAAATCGAAAGGAATGAGCCTTTCCCAGGGGAAATAAGAGATCGGAACAGCTGCAGTATTTTATTAAGCACAGACTTTGTTAAGTTTATAAAGTCTAAATTTCACGAAGTCAGATACGGAAGATGTATAGATTAGACTCTTGGTGGGCTTTGTTACGGCAAATATAAGAAAGCCTGCGATAAGTAAAATTTCGTAATTTATTTCTGGACTATCACAGACACAAAAAGGAAAATAGGACTTCGGAACCCAAGCGACACTCACGTTCATGTCCATCTTACGAGTCCCGTTGGTTCGCAGACGTTTTGTTCGTTCGTTCTAGCAGATATCAGATAAATAAATAGTATGCTGTCACCCTCTTTAATTAAATGTGATATTTGTTCTTATAAAAATCCCATTTACTAGCAATAGGTGAGATGTTATGATCAAAATTTTAATAAAATCGATGAATACAGCTCACGGAAAAAGCTCGCTGTCTTTCATAACTAGGAGAGCAGAGATATCGACACATGTCTTTATACTTCAATCAGTAGTGGATACATCGAACAGTTTATGAACGAGTTAAACACACATGAGCCTAAAGAAAGACAGGCAGGTAGTATATTAAATATAACTCAAACATAAAGTGTCGATAAAGGTGAAAGCGGATTTTCGATTTTTAACCTCAATTCTTTATCGAAGTTAGTCGTTAGGCGTTTCGGAGGTAAAGAAAATGTATTTTCGCTGAATTATTAACACATGATAAATTGTAAGGAGAGGAATTTGAGTAAGATGCCTAGATTGGAAGATACTATATTTTCGTTAAAAATACTTTGATTGGTAATAATCTAGAAAATGATTCATCAAAAATCGAGAAATAAGCCAGTTTTTATAGAAAAAATTCTCAACTCAAAATTCAAACAACAAAAAAATTCTCAACAGCAAATTCGTTCCCACTATTGAAAAATTATTTTTGAAGATATGAATACTTAACAATAAATGGTTTAGCAGTAACTATTCATAATTTTAAACAGTATGCATACGATTTTCATAATCAGATATCAGCTTCTCATTATCATCTTAGAATAAGGAAAGATCAATAAGATGGAGAGAGAAAGAATCAAGGTCAGAAACTGTTTGGTTCTCTTCAAGCTGCGTTTGAGATATTCTGGAAACACTTCGTACTTTGGTAACACTCAAAGGCTGACAAAAGAAAAACGTCAGGACAAAAAGCAGAAGCTTAAAGCGGGAAAACAAGAGGATTAACGTGCTGATTTGAGCAAAACAAAAGAAGATACATGCCTTCCCGTAAAGATAAACAGAGTCAATCCCGAATCTGTATACTCATAGTCGGTTTATTAGAGCACGCGTTTTACTCAGGAACGAAGGATCATTGATGCTGAGGATAAACAAAAAATATCCGCCGACGTGTGGTTTGCTAATAACTTACGTGCGATTTATAACACACCTTGATAAAAACAAGCCAGTATTCTTCCATGCTATCGCAAAAATAAATAATTCCTACTAAATTAAATAAATTCTGGGATTTTTAAATCGTAAAAGTAATTATTTGCACAAAAGGAATAACAAAACTCCTTTGAGAGTCACGGTTTTAATCGCTGTTATAAATTATAAATTATTAAAATGCAATACAATAAACATAAGTGTATGGAGCAAGAACCAGTAAAAATTATCTAACCAAAGATAGGTCGCTAACAATTTGCGAATTAACTAAACTGAAAGGTAAAAGTAAAAAGAATGTTAAACCTCTATTGTCATTTTTAGTGGAACTAAAATCAATCTTAGCGTATAAACCATCAAAGGAGAAAAATCCAAAAAGCAATGATAAATGTATGAATGTTAAGAATGATACCGAAAATTACTTAAGCCTATTAAATAATTAGTCCTATTAAATAATTACTTCAGCATTCCCTTGGACTGTATCTCGGCCTGCAAGTCTTGTAGTAGACCAATGCGTCTGGTTGGAAAATATTCCATTCCTTCATTTAATAAACGAGAAGAATGGGGAAATCATATTTTCGTTACGGACCACGACTTTCCCTTCTTTTCTTATAACTTAGAAATGGGACATCTTTCTAAAAAAACGCAAGAAATCTGAAATGCTGTCGAACTTATATTTAATATAAAGTTTCGGATAAACAGACGCAACACTGAAGATGTTCGTGACGTGAAAGTATTTCTTTATCACGAAAATAAACGTAGAGGCAAATTTTCTTTCTCCAATTCCATTAGGTTTAAAAAAAATAGAAAATCACGTCTGAATAATGTTACATTTTCCCACAAAAATATTCTGCAATTGTATGTACGTACATTGTTCGAATATTTATTAAATCCATCAAGTCTCTAATAAATAAATTACCTGAAAAGTCAACATCTCACAACGTTTTTATCGCAGGATAAAATGAGGTTAATGACTGAACAAATTCATACGCGCAAATAGGATTTGAGGTGCTTTATCTGACCATACTCCCAACAACTTGAGGAATTCGCTAACAATATGCATAACCGAATAGATATAACCACCTCCTTCTGAAGGTTCAAAATAATTTTGTCTCGCCTTTTAATAATAAAAAATACATCAAAATGAAACATGGTTTGCCCTCCGGATGAACTCAGTCTCTTTTTTCTTTTCATTTCGCAAGTACCATTTATTTTGCATGTAATTGCGTCTTCGATCGGAAAATAATAGTCAGGTGGGCGGTTTGTTTAACTTATCCTCGACCTCTTAAGGTATTTAGTAGTTTTTTTTATGAATGTGCTTAGGCAGCTGAGGTCACATACACTTTTGTGGGCCTCCAGCCAGATACTCAACTCGATCTTCTATCGGATTAACATAAATTAATATCATCTGCATTCATTAATCCATTTTATAAGTGTTTAAACATTCCAAAGGTCTCCATTCTAATCGTGCTCATCAAAGCCAAAAAGTATATTAAAAATAAATCTTGGTTAAAGTTAGGGAATACCAAACTGTTTCATTTTTGAAAGCATGTTGCACTCGACGGCTTGACAAAAAGTTATAGAAACTTATTTCATTGACAATAAATGCGAGTTTCACGATTTAAACATGTTATTGCGTATGAAGCAATACCTTTCACAATATATTGGTGTATTGATCTGGCTACTGCCCGACTAATCACCTCAAGTCAAGAAATAGGCAGCTTCTATAGAACGGGGAGACGTATTAAAGTGAAATCGAGACAAAGTAAAGAAATTAGAGATCCCTTTAGGATCTGGTCACAGTGTAATTTAGGTCTATATTGGACGGATGACATAGAGAAATTTAGGGGAAAATAATTCATAACAAAAAACACGAGGTTTCAAAAACATAAGATTTAGATTTAAATCAACTTCTCTCATTCCTTATAGAACTCTGCAATTACGCCTACTATGAAGAAAACTATAATTTTTGAAACACATTGAAATCTTAAAACAATTCATTCAAATAAAATAACATGAAAAAAGCATTTATGTAGGATGGAAGTTGATTACGAGAATATATCAACAGAAGTGACAAGCACCTTAAATTTTCTTTGTGATATCAAACGAAGCAAAGGTAGATTAAATATTAAACGTCTTGTTAAATTTACTGCCGATCCGAGAGCTGATAAAGAAACCTAAAGCAGTAATAGGTAATTCAATAATTCAGTTTATAGGTCGCAATAAAGAGCATTAAGCTCATTTTTCAAATGAAAATCATACCAAAATATAAACTAAACAGAATTGATCAATGGTTACTAATTCTGCAAGACTGTAGTTCATGCTGTGTGCATCAGATTTTATAATGAGAAACTGGGTATATCCGCTTTGATCTTTAAAACTGCTGAAATAAAGCAATATGTCTATTTCCTAGAAGACCCATGAAACCATCAGTGAAGCATGAGATACGAGTTTGTCTAATTTCATTGTGATTGTATTGAAAAAACACAAAGGTTATTATAAACTTTGACTAAGCTATGGAAAAATTAAAATGTTCGCATCAGTTCAGAAAAAGTAAACTGTGACTTTTCCAACAATTTTTATAGATTAAAGCATCGCTACATAGTATAATAAACTTACACCGCAGTTTACCGACATCATTCCGAGAATAAATCTTTTAAAATTCACTTTTAATTCTCCAAACTTTAATCGATGAAACATCTGATGTGCATAATTCACCAAACGGGAGTATTTCTCATGGAAATTTCAACATGCAGCTACCACTAAAATCAAGAATTAATTTTCTTAATCCCATTGGATATGTTAATATGTGCGGAAACTTCCCCTTGGATCCATTCCATTTTATACTTCCGCTTAGAAGTTGAAGAACTTGGGTACACTTCAGGACATCTTAACTGCGAAGGAAGATCGCATCTCTCGGCTTCTCAAAGTAAACTCTCCAATGAATCGAGCCCCTAAAATAGTGCTTTTGTTAGCCCTTGGTCCCAATTAAGCAAAATATAATGTATTTTGATGATTGTAATGAAAATTCGTATCCAAACTTATCTATTCTTCGTATCCACATATCACGTAACTTTGGGGTATCACTGTACTTCACAATCGGTAAATTTGAAGACATTTTCGAAGTAATCAACAGTTATCCTTTAAATACTTTATTTACTTTGCTGTTGTCCTTTTCGAGGGAACGGCCTCGTTAGTTACGTTTACCGTAGTAGTTCATGACTTTTCGTATACAGTCAAACCTTGGTCTGCGATTGTTTATACGATTGTTTTGCAAGACAAGAAGAAACTTTTCATACATTTTAACATGATATTCGAGCGAGATACGCCGAAAGGCGGCTTGTAGGGTATTGATATAGATGTAGATGTACATGGAGTGTGTATACGCTATTTTGACGGCGGAGCGACATACGATCACTGCTTCCCTAATAATCATTACTATGTATATGAATATTTTTAGGTTTTGGAACAAATCATCTGTTTCCATTATTTCGTAAAAGGAAACCGCTTTGATTTATGAGAGCGTCGAATTACAAGCACTTTTACGGAAGGAATTATGCTCGCAATCCAAGGTTTGACTGAATAGTATAATTCCAAGTGCCAGATAAATAAGTGAAAAGAAAGCCCTTTACTACTAACCGAATATTTTTGAGCAGACGGACTTCCAAAAAAAGTACTCATTCCATATTTATATTATGAGGAAAATTTTATTTTTTCATTTCCATCGATTACGGTATGAGAAACTCTCACCGCGTTTCTTCTTAAGTGATTGACGTGTTGGCAAGGATTATTCGACTAAAACCCAGAAAAATATTAGCAAACAATAGCTCAACAAACGAATTAAATGAAGACATAAACTGCGCCGTCCATTTCAATAACCGAAAACATGTCCAAAGAATTGATGTCGTAGCGTGTGAGTGCAAACCCAAAGCGAGTCGCATTAGTGGAAAACATTTTCCTTCATTTTATAACCACTTTTTTGGTATCATCAATCTTTCTACTCCATTTATCCATCTACCAGATTCCATTAATTCATTCGCTCACTCTCCAGTGCGCATAAATACCTGAATCCTGTCAACTGAGATTTGGGATCGAGGAAAGTGAGTGCAGGGAATGTGGAATCACACCGGCAGAGAGAAAGTGATGCTACCCGCTAATCGTAAGCGGCGTGCGTTTAGCAGGCATGTGAGGATAAAAAGATAGAGGCGAAAAATTTCGAACCTTATCATGACTAACGAGGTGTAAGGGAACACGGGGAAACTCAAACTTTTAGTAAACCAGTATGATAGCATTAGCAAGTAGAGATAGTTATTTTTCGGAAAGTAAGAAAGTGAACTGAATACACATTCTTATTGTGGTCGTAGAATATCGATTTAGATTCGATATTGCGAGAATTTTAATAAAATACGCCAACATTTTGCGAAATTTTGTGGTTATAAACAACCCGTCCCCCTGATGAACAAGCCAATAGTTGAATCCGAGCTCATCCGAGTTCATCGTTGAATTTTTGTTCACTTTTGTTGCTTGTATAGTTTGTTTCTATTGTCAAATTAAATTGGAAAGTATAGTCGTAAGAAATCGAGATAAGCACCAAAAGAAAGAAAAGTAATAAAGATTTTGGTCATCGAATATTATTTATCGCTTAGAATTGCAGAATTTCGATAAAATAGATGAAAACCTTCTAAACTTTAAAAAATTTCGAGGTTTTAAACAAACCGTCCCCCTGACAAGTAATGCCACTGTTGAATCCGATACCCTGCCTTTTCATATGAAGAATACATTGGGAATTGAAGTCCGATGAGAGATGTTAGTTTATCTTTTGTAAAAATAGGACTACTTTATGAAAATTTTTACTTTACTTCTTAAAATGAAGTCCATATTTTATGAGAAATTGAAAGAATGTGATACTCTTGGTATTGCACGGCACTCCTATTTCCAATTCACGGCTAACAGGTTGGAAAGTACTATTGTGGCACAGTGTTAACTAGAGAAATTAGTTTATGAGACGAAATTTGTTATTTTCCCGATTTATGTGATGCTCGTTTGGAAACCCGAGAAATGTTATTATTTTTTAGAAAAACAAACTTGCGCAACTCGTAACATGGCTCACGTTTTCATCAAATTTAATTTTTTTCAATTACTCATTGCTAGATTATTATAATTAAATGAAATGTCATTCATGAAGGAAAAAATAACTATAAGACAGGACCTAATTTCCAATTTCAAATTCTCTTTTATAATAGAATAAAAGAAGTTTGTAGATAATAAAATTAATTAACGCGTCTATATTCGTAGTTTTAACTGCGTTACATCTTAACTTGCAATAACAGTTTCTTGTGATTTACTTCTCGAAATGATCACCAAAAGTATCTGACGCGCCCTCTCCAGGCATCACTTTTGGCGAAAGAAACAGAGGACAACATGGTCTTGCTATCGCGTCTTACTCTTTGATAAAGGAAAACAGGTTATTACGTGAAGTAAAAGCCTGCAGCGACTTCGAGATATATGAGACAGGAAATGCCGTCGTAGTAGCAGCCGAGTTCAACTTCTCGGAAAAGATTTTCCCGTACGATGCTATATATTTCACTTTTATATCAACGACGTATACTTGTATACTCCTTTCGGTTTCCGCGATGAAAAAAGAGCGAGGAAAGAAGAAACCTCTGCGAAGTCCTCGAAAGTTCACAGCAAAAGGAAGCCCTTTGTCCCAGGGGGAGAGAGAAGTAACAAGACTGACGTAGAGTGGCCATTATATAGAGGCAGCTACTGAAAAAAACGAGCCTAAGGAGGTGCGGTGGCCGTAAAAATATGAGAAATGAAAGCCTGTGGCTGTAGGTGATGGAAATCCAGGAGACGACCTATCACAAAAGGCATTGAAGGAACAAAAAATTCTCTAAATATCCTATCAAAATATGTAACATTCCAAATCAAAGTACGTACTAATGCTACGCAACTCAATGTCATTCATTTAAGTCTCAGCTGTTATCGATATCAAAGTTGGATGAAACGAGACCGATCTTGTCTAAATAAATCTCGATCACTCGAGAGAGTTTGAAAGGGCAAAATTTGTTTCTTATTTTTCTTATAAAACAATGGATTCGAGTGGGCGTGGATAGTTTGGTGAATGAAAAGAAATTAATCCTGCGATGTAAAATTATCATGAAAGCAGATTTTACGGTTGATTTTGAAATTAAACTTCAAATTGATACAACAAGGAGGCAAGCCGATAAGTTTAGAACACTAAAGTGGAAAGAAAATTAAGGACTTTTGTACAACTTAGGAACAAGGAAGTTGATTCGATTAGAAATAGGTACATAATGGATGGTTAATGGAGCAAGGAAAGGGATTTTGTTTCCCATAAAGCGAGAAAAATATTACACTGCATATCGTAGTGAGGCAGGCAATTTATCATCAAATAACACCTTTACCTCAATCCTTGTGTAGTCAAGAAAGTATAAGTAAATATCATGGATTTTTATATCCATCTCAATACTTATAAATTGAGTGACTCTACTTCGTGATAGTTGTATCACCATTTAAAATAAGACATTTTAGCGTAACCGGTGGTACTAAAAAAAGCCATGATCTATCTTCTTTCTGAGAGGTTCATCTAGTTTTAAAAAGAAGCTGTCATTTAAATAAATTTACCTTTATCTGATACTATTTCCTCCTCAACTCGCCCATTAACTGAAATCTCTCATCTCAATGTATTCCATTATAACAAAACTCCTTTGATCTCATTTCCTAAAATATTTCCTCTCTGCGGGTGATATTTCACACGAGTACCACTTTCCTTACAAAACTACAATGAATTTTCTTCCCTCAGCCATTCTTTTCCTTATCCTTTTCAAGACTTTTCCTCCCCAATTTCAATTGGAATTTTTCTTCGACTCTCCTGAAATTGTTTCTCGTCATCACTTCAGCATTCATAATGGAAACGTTCCCAATAATTTAGTGAATGTATACAATCGTCAATAAGCATTATACTTTCACCATAATACTGCACCTTAATATAAGACTTAACTCCGACATTTATGAGAATAACCACAAATGGAATTAGCCATAGTCGCTTAATTCTAAAAACTTTAATAAAAGTTGTATAGATGCTTAAGAAAAATGTTGCCCCAGAGAAACGATGTTTAAAGACTTCAGAGGTTTCACTTTCATTGCGGTTAACTCTTGGTCGCCAATGATGGTTAATCTTAAAGTCGTAATCCCTACGCTGTGCCTACTTTCCTAATGCGGTTTATCAAATTAATGAAAATATAATAATGTAAGAAAAAGTTGTAACTTCCCTGATTTCTACGAATACGAGAGAAAGGAGAAGAATAAGAATTCCTGAATTCAAATCTCATCAGTGACAAAACAAGTAACATCGGTAACAACCTCATCAGTAACAAAACGATTTCAAATGGCATCTTATTACATACGTACATACATCTTTAGATAAGCAATTTTTTCATTCCATCGATTTTCGTTATTAAACTGATTCATTTAATTTGAAATATATGTGGAACTTCTACTCTCATGGACCATGAATACAACAATATCAAATTTATTGGTTAGTAGATTTCCTCGGCAATCAGTTGATCTCCCCGTGGTGCTTTAAAGGTTCCCACCCCGATGATAACTTGTAGCGCCGACGTTTCGCCTACGTTCCAGTAGGCTTTTTCAGGGCGAAGTGACATGAAACTTCGACTTGAAGAAGCCTTCTGGAACGTAGGTGAAACGTCGACACTACAAATTATCATCACTGTGAGAACAGGAAAGCACCACGAATGAATCAATATCATACATTACTTTACGCAAACCAACCTAAGATAATTTAGTGATGTTTCCGATTTTCTACAATAGCCTTATAGATGAATAAGATCGTATTTTATTAATTCTAATTGAGTTGTAAGGTCTCCAAAATATTTTACGGACGATGTAGTGTTGCCATCTATGTTACAAATGCAGAAGTATATTCCAAGCTAAAATCTTCATACCGCATCTTTCTATTTACTCTCAATGTTGAAAAAATTTGGAGATCTTAGAACTTTCTAGCGAAATTTTAGTCAGAATAACACACCCTTACAGAAATGTTCTCAGCAGCCATGGAATTAAGGCGATTACGCGGTTAAAAGTGTGTAAGTCATCAAGGAGATTACTTCGAGGAGTAACAACAGTATTGTCTTTCTTAACTTTTTTTTAAATAATTGGAGACTTTTGAACTCGAACACACCTCGTAAATATCGAAGTTGAACACCTATTCGCGAATATCACAAAAGAATTTTGCAGAGATCGCGAATGTTGACGAAATTGTGATTTTTTCTTTAATTTCGAATTTATACGGATCTTATCCATAAATTGATATTGGAATTCCATCTTCCTTTTGCTCCTTCTTCCATTTCCGTAATAATTATCTCCGCCTCGCGTTCTGTCTCCTTTGACATTCTTCCTCTCTTCAAGCTCCAATTAGAGGGCCTTTTTCTCTCGAAGCAATAGCACATACTCTTCTTTATCTTCTTTAACTATTTCCACGAAATAACGTATCCCTCGTTTTTCGTTAAACGAAAGTATTTTCTCTTTTGTTTCATTCCCTAAGCTGGTAATTACAGTCCTAAATTCTGGGACTTCTCAAAGCCCCGAGCTTCCTCATGTCCTCTACTAGTATTTAAATTGAAATTTGTATCCCTTGATGGTACTCTTTTTTGAGGGTTTCTTAATTATAAATATTCGCCCTTTTCATAGTAAGCCCAACCCCATAACTTGCACGTTAAATTATTCATTTCATAAAATATAAACAGCATAAAATTTTACATTAAACGTGGAATAAGCTATATAAAAGTTTAACTTTTTTATAAACGTTTATTAACCTTTTTTAACGTTTTTATATCCTAAAGTTTAACTTTTTTTTATAAACCGAGATTGAATCTGCTCTTTTCAATTGGACACTGAATATGCTAATGATAGGAAGGGATAAGCAACAATGTAATACGAGCGTTCGATTTGGGAAATCGTGTACAAAACGAATTGAAACTTTCACCTGAAGCTCCTTTTACGTTTAGCGCAACAGGAACTTTGGATACTTTTAGCAGCCTTTCACTTAACTACAATTACTGAACCTTTCTCTTGGCTTCGCATTATTTAATCCCCAATCTTTAATGGAAGGTAAGAGAAAAAGAAAACTAAAACGTAAACGATTGTATAAAAAATGCAAATTTCTTATATATATTAGCTTAACTGGGAATTTGATTCGACGTTTTTAATGTAAGACGACTATTATGTATGCTGAGTGATAAAACATTAACTACATATTACATTCACGATCTGCAAAGTGACTACTGGATTAAAAATATCCGTGTCTAGGTTAATAAATAACTAAACATTATGTACTGTTGCACTTTTATTCATATGGCATAATAGCCCATTTTTCCTTGATCGCAGCCTACCTGTTGATGTGACCAAACTTTGCTCTGACTCATTTATATCATAAAATTATTGCAAGGGCTTTCAGCAAGATGTGCTTATATTCTGAATTTTCATTAAACCTTAAAGCTTTTCTAAATCCCCGACATGAATCGCAACGCTTACCAAATGCCCCCTTTAAAACGTGAAGAAGAATTCAGCAGAATAAAATAAGCATAAGGATAACCTGGGTACACTTTTTATAAATGAGGAAATGGATTTTCTGTTTGCTGGAAAAAAGGATAAAGAGCGATAAGAGATGAAGCGGAATAAATAAGGACAAAGAAAGAGGGATAGAAAGGGATGCGATTTAGAAGGAAAAGGCCAACGAAATAGCAGTATCTCGAGGAGAGGTCCTTGAGCCGTGATCGAGAAACTCGAATAAAAGGTTGGGATACAAAGTAGAAGGGGAAGAATCGGCACAAAACCAAGTTGATAGCTCAGGGGAATAAAGAACACATCTCGTTAGCCAGGGATTTAGGAAACAGGCCTACTCTCCGGTGAAAAGCTTTGCCCTTCGCCTTGTTTCGTAATCTGAATAGCTTCAGAATGAGTAGATAGAATGATTTCCGCCTGAATAGCTAATGCTGTGATCTTTCCTAGCCTTCTTCCGACGAATTAATTCCAAACCTATCGATACTACAGGTCAGAATCTATTGCTACTTTACATTTACCCTTTACCTTTATAAAGGTGATTCAATTCCGTTTCTCTTATCTCAATCCTGCAATTTCCCAAAGCTAAAACTTCCTGATTTTGGAAAATAAATCTTTAACTGTCTTAATTGGTTTAACTGTCCTAAATGGTCATTTACCATTCCCAAATGTATTACTTTGCTTCGTTATGCTAGTAATTTTCAATATTTTCAGAAGCGTATCTAATGTCAGCTTCTTCATACAGAAATGTTCATATACTGAAGTTTATATTGAATATCTGTACTTTTTTATTTTTAGTATCGTTTTTCATACTCATTTCTAAAGTGTTGTTTTTGTGAATCTTTATCCAGCAGTTACATTTCTGTTTAACTGCTTTGAATTATTGCAATATTTTAAATTATCGATTTCATTTAAACTTCGCTTACTGTTTGCTGTATTAACATTCTCCTATACGACGTTCAACTTTTATATTCGAAGGGTTTGCGTAGGCTTTTCGCACAACAATTCTTTAAAGCTGTATTTCCGCTGTAGATCTTTTTTTCTAAACAAACTCCTAGTTATTCTTAGATATACAACTTCTATAAAAGTTTAAAAATATTATAAGTAGTAGGAAGTATGTCAGTCTTGATCTCTTGATTTCAGTCTGTCTTGATCTCTTGATTTCAGTCTGTCTTGAAGTATGACAGCCTAAATTAAAACCATCTTTAAATCTTAAGAACTCCTAACCTGGCGTACATTTTTCGAGCCATAACATTTGACGAAAGGAACCACGCTCGGCCAATTGACTGATATAATGCATCAATATTAAACTTAAAACTCCCATTAGCTATGGAAAACACCCACTGAGCAAACAAGTGATGTTAAAAAAAATAAAATGCGTATGAAATTTTTAAATGTGAAAATACTGCACGAATTCTTTTGGAAAATTATAACATTATTTTAGTAAAATTATTGTAGACAGTGAAATGAAACAAATCCAGCCAATCTATAACTATGTTGCCTACCAACTCTAGTAAGAAACTCAACACTATGACAAGTTTCATAATATAGCTTATTTTTGTCATTAGATCAGGGTGAGAAAATATGTAAATGTAAGTTCTAGACTCTGTATCCAGAAAGGGTAAGTAACATTTCCCAATAATAGAAGTATATTTTATAGTACTTCGACTGCTGAAGTAATTTCGCACATATGGGCCCCATCGTGAATCGAAACTGAAACTGTTTTCACAAAAGGAGAACACGCTACCCACTTGGCTATCCAGGAGACCTCCAGAAAATAAGCCGACAGTTAAGCTGTATGAACCCGCCCAATATTTCCATGTTAGTTCTCAAGCAGTATGCAAAGACTGAACTTCAATCTAGGATAAAAGAAGAAAAACTTACAATGCGTTAGTTTTCTGCAAGGTTAAAAGACCTCAAGCATTCAGTCCTTGTATTTTCCTTTCGTAAGGAATGTTGAGATAAGGAAATGGAAAATAAAAAGGAATACGAAAGTGGATGACGATCGTTTTAGGAAATGAAATATCACCATCACGGAATTGAAAGGGTAAGAGTTAATTCCATTAACGGGAAAAATAAAACGGTGGGTAGCAAGAGCAATTTGAAAGTGCCCTGATGGACGTCGAGGGTGGAATTGTGTTAAGAAAATTATGACTGACTTCGACACAAGTGGGATCGATTTATAAGGAGATGGTTTAGGCCGTGGGAAAATGTGCTATTTTAGTTCATTAACGATTCAATAACATCCTTCAGTAAATCGGATTGTTGTAAAAAGAGGTTATTAGAATGGGAAGAAGTAACAGGATTAATGAAACAAAATAAAACAGAAGAGACGTCGCTTGGTTGAAACCTAATTATTCTTAAGCCATTAAAAATTGCATTGGAAAAAAAATCAGTTCCGCATTTCAAAAAAATTGATCACTCGACAACTGATGTATTCCGGAATGGTGAAGAGGACTCGAGTGCCGAGGAATTTTAATTAACGATGCAGTGGAAAGGCCGTCCCTCTGCCGAATGGCCGAAGGAAAAGAGGAATATTCTATAGAGTGGAAAATTTTTGAAGGAGAGGCAATATCTTTAGCCATAAAAGAATATGTGAAATGTTATCAAGTTTATGCAGTACATCGATAAAATTGACTAGGAATTCAAGATGTCTTTTTTATTGTTCCTTTTCGAAAATCGAGTAAGTTCAACGTCAAATACAACTCTAGTACTTTGCTTGGCGTCACGCTTGAAAATACAAGGAGCATATTTCGAATGATCTTTGATAATCAGAGATAGGATTGTTTTAGAGTTGTAAATTTCGCTCATTATATATTATTTGAAGAATAATAGCCGCGCCCGTGTTAATGGGGTCCATATAGGATAATGGGGATCCGGAAAGATACAACAATCTCTCGGATGAGTAATTGAGAAAATTTTGTGCCAAAACCCAAATTGAAACTTTCATTTAATTGGAGCGACAAAGAAAATAAGGAGTTAAATATGTCCCTAAAATCCATGAAAATGGGGAAAAATTTGCTTGATCAAAAACTGAAAAAATTGAATACACGCTCGTTTAAAAAAATCATACGAGTATGTCAGCTCTTTTAACAATGTAAGTTATGGAACAATATATAAAGATACTAGCAAGGTCCCCGGATACGCAAGTGAGTTTGCCTTCGACAGTCCGAAAGCAGTCCTGGGTTTGATTCTTAAGATTCCGGGATTACTTCTAGGTCGACATCATAGTGCCAAAAGAATTCGTGAAAAAATAGACAGCTACCTGAATTAATTCTTAATAAAATTGGTGCATGAAGGTGGTTTGAACGAGTGAAGAGGACAGAAGAGAGCTGAATGATAGAGAATAATCAATTCGAAAGAGAAAGAGAAATGCCGATCGAAGCCGTGAATGGATAATAAATACAAAGCAATAGAAACGAGCTAAAAGGAATGTTTAGAAAATATAGGGAAAAGAGACTCTCTGGTAGCTAAACCCTGAAAGGAATTAGTACGAATTTTACACATTGAAGTCATTTATTGGGAATTTTTCATTATAATGGTTATTACTCACCGTAAATTTTTAAGTGGAACTCTAATCGTTTACGCACACTGACAACATGACATCTGAAAGACAAAATATTTTAGGAACTCCACTTACCATAAACGAAAAATCAAATTAATTTTTTTGCGTATATCAAAAAACCAAAATAAAACAAAATGTGAACAAATTCTTCGGATGTGTGAGACAAGTTCAACATACACCAAAGAGCGTTGGATTTAGAAAGTTAGAAAATTTCGGAATCAATCGGTTAAAAGTAAGGAGAAGATATCCAGAGCTTGGGTAGCGGAGCTGAATGACTTTATTCATTCAACCGTGCTTTCATAACTCCGTAACACAATATCGCTCTGGAAATTTTCCGTTCCAACCCACTCTCTCTTAAGGTTTCAAACTCTATGAGGTACAAGCGAATATAGGGCTTGTTTCGACCAAATGGAGACCAAGGAAAGTACTTCAGCATACGCAGAGAGGGAAACAGCGAGGGGGCGCTTACGCGGATGGGAGTTACGCGCACAGCGAATGTGTAACATGCACAATTTACGGATGACTATATACAGATGTGTGTTTGCGGACAGAGTCACGTATATCTCTCAGATAATTAGTTTCCGAATCGAAACTTCTCAAGTATATTGTCGAGCGCATATTTTTGAGTTCAGTGTAAGGAGTTAACGTTACGAAACAATGAGAATTGAAGGAGGATACTCAAAACTTTGCAAGAGAAACCAAACATTTGATTCGAATTGAAAATGAGAAGGAAAATAAATATAATTCCCAGGCATTTAAATAAAGAGCTTTGAACTGTCAACGTGACGCCTTTAACAAAGAAACTTTATTATCAATAAGATTAGACGATGCAAGAGGTAATTCTCTTTAAAGACTAAATTTGCGTCATTTATTTATGCACCAAGCCAAACTTTAATTACAATTTTAACTACACAAAAGATGATATTCACAGCACCGAGCTCAATTGCACCGGTTAGATTTATTTAAGTCTATATTAAACCTCTTCCAATGGTTTATATGAGCAATATTTACAACTATTCAATAATCCGTTATTTTTACATTAATTGAAACGACATAAATCTTTGCTCCTCAGNAAGTAACATTTCCCAATAATAGAAGTATATTTTATAGTACTTCGACTGCTGAAGTAATTTCGCACATATGGGCCCCATCGTGAATCGAAACTGAAACTGTTTTCACAAAAGGAGAACACGCTACCCACTTGGCTATCCAGGAGACCTCCAGAAAATAAGCCGACAGTTAAGCTGTATGAACCCGCCCAATATTTCCATGTTAGTTCTCAAGCAGTATGCAAAGACTGAACTTCAATCTAGGATAAAAGAAGAAAAACTTACAATGCGTTAGTTTTCTGCAAGGTTAAAAGACCTCAAGCATTCAGTCCTTGTATTTTCCTTTCGTAAGGAATGTTGAGATAAGGAAATGGAAAATAAAAAGGAATACGAAAGTGGATGACGATCGTTTTAGGAAATGAAATATCACCATCACGGAATTGAAAGGGTAAGAGTTAATTCCATTAACGGGAAAAATAAAACGGTGGGTAGCAAGAGCAATTTGAAAGTGCCCTGATGGACGTCGAGGGTGGAATTGTGTTAAGAAAATTATGACTGACTTCGACACAAGTGGGATCGATTTATAAGGAGATGGTTTAGGCCGTGGGAAAATGTGCTATTTTAGTTCATTAACGATTCAATAACATCCTTCAGTAAATCGGATTGTTGTAAAAAGAGGTTATTAGAATGGGAAGAAGTAACAGGATTAATGAAACAAAATAAAACAGAAGAGACGTCGCTTGGTTGAAACCTAATTATTCTTAAGCCATTAAAAATTGCATTGGAAAAAAAATCAGTTCCGCATTTCAAAAAAATTGATCACTCGACAACTGATGTATTCCGGAATGGTGAAGAGGACTCGAGTGCCGAGGAATTTTAATTAACGATGCAGTGGAAAGGCCGTCCCTCTGCCGAATGGCCGAAGGAAAAGAGGAATATTCTATAGAGTGGAAAATTTTTGAAGGAGAGGCAATATCTTTAGCCATAAAAGAATATGTGAAATGTTATCAAGTTTATGCAGTACATCGATAAAATTGACTAGGAATTCAAGATGTCTTTTTTATTGTTCCTTTTCGAAAATCGAGTAAGTTCAACGTCAAATACAACTCTAGTACTTTGCTTGGCGTCACGCTTGAAAATACAAGGAGCATATTTCGAATGATCTTTGATAATCAGAGATAGGATTGTTTTAGAGTTGTAAATTTCGCCAATTATATATCATTTGAAGAATAATAGCCGCGCCCGTGTTAATGGGGTCCATATAGGATAATGGGGATCCGGAAAGATACAACAATCTCTCGGATGAGTAATTGAGAAAATTTTGTGCCAAAACCCAAATTGAAACTTTCATTTAATTGGAGCGACAAAGAAAATAAGGAGTTAAATATGTCCCTAAAATCCATGAAAATGGGGAAAAATTTGCTTGATCAAAAACTGAAAAAATTGAATACACGCTCGTTTAAAAAAATCATACGAGTATGTCAGCTCTTTTAACAATGTAAGTTATGGAACAATATATAAAGATACTAGCAAGGTCCCCGGATACGCAAGTGAGTTTGCCTTCGACAGTCCGAAAGCAGTCCTGGGTTTGATTCCTAAGATTCCGGGATTACTTCTAGGTCGACATCATAGTGCCAAAAGAATTCGTGAAAAAATAGACAGCTACCTGAATTAATTCTTAATAAAATTGGTGCATGAAGGTGGTTTGAACGAGTGAAGAGGACAGAAGAGAGCTGAATGATAGAGAATAATCAATTCGAAAGAGAAAGAGAAATGCCGATCGAAGCCGTGAATGGATAATAAATACAAAGCAATAGAAACGAGCTAAAAGGAATGTTTAGAAAATATAGGGAAAAGAGAGACTCTGGTAGCTAAACCCTGAAAGGAATTAGTACGAATTTTACACATTGAAGTCATTTATTGGGAATTTTTCATTATAATGGTTATTACTCACCGTGAATTTTTAAGTGGAACTCTAATCGTTTACGCACACTGACAACATGACATCTGAAAGACAAAATATTTTAGGAACTCCACTTACCATAAACGAAAAATCAAATTAATTTTTTTGCGTATATCAAAAAACCAAAATAAAACAAAATGTGAACAAATTCTTCGGATGTGTGAGACAAGTTCAACATACACCAAAGAGCGTTGGATTTAGAAAGTTAGAAAATTTCGGAATCAATCGGTTAAAAGTAAGGAGAAGATATCCAGAGCTTGGGTAGCGGAGCTGAATGACTTTATTCATTCAACCGTGCTTTCATAACTCCGTAACACAATATCGCTCTGGAAATTTTCCGTTCCAACCCACTCTCTCTTAAGGTTTCAAACTCTATGAGGTACAAGCGAATATAGGGCTTGTTTCGACCAAATGGAGACCAAGGAAAGTACTTCAGCATACGCAGAGAGGGAAACAGCGAGGGGGCGCTTACGCGGATGGGAGTTACGCGCACAGCGAATGTGTAACATGCACAATTTACGGATGACTATATACAGATGTGTGTTTGCGGACAGAGTCACGTATATCTCTCAGATAATTAGTTTCCGAATCGAAACTTCTCAAGTATATTGACGCGCGCATATTTTTGAGTTCAGTGTAAGGAGTTAACGTTACGAAACAATGAGAATTGAAGGAGGATACTCAAAACTTTGCAAGAGAAACCAAACATTTGATTCGAATTGAAAATGAGAAGGAAAATAAATATAATTCCCAGGCATTTAAATAAAGAGCTTTGAACTGTCAACGTGACGCCTTTAACAAAGAAACTTTATTATCAATAAGATTAGACGATGCAAGAGGTAATTCTCTTAAAAGACTAAATTTGCGTCATTTATTTATGCACCAAGCCAAACTTTAATTACAATTTTAACTACACAAAAGATGATATTCACAGCACCGAGCTCAATTGCACCGGTTAGATTTATTTAAGTCTATATTAAACCTCTTCCAATGGTTTATATGAGCAATATTTACAACTATTCAATAATCCGTTATTTTTACATTAATTGAAACGACATAAATCTTTGCTCCTCAGNCCCTCAACTACATCCACTTTAATCCGTCGTACCCTTTCTCAAATTCAAACTTTCCTCTGTTTCCCTCTCCGTTTTCCGCTGCCTAAAACTTGCAGAAAAAGTAAGATTTTTAATTTCAATATCGCTCAAATTAGTCTCTCATTTTTCATCCCGGCTCACTTAGCAATCTTCCAGGTCTAACGCCTCTCCCAGCCTTCATAACCGCTACAGTGAGCAATTCCTCTTCGTTTAGTTCCTTCAAATAGCTTTCCATGTTTCGTAACAAGAATCATCTTCCGTTTTCAGCTAAAAAGAACTACTTATTTCCGAAAACTGCGATGTGGCATGTTAAGCTGAGATAAACAAATATGTGGAGGAACGATACAAAAGCTGCAAGTTATGATTTGCGTATTACATATTATTTATATCATAAATAAAAAAAATAATTCAGCCACTTCTTTATTTTATTTCATTCAATTCAAGGTAAAGGAATCCAACACTATCCTAATTCAATAAGAAATAAGTAAGTAATGATGTAAGGAAGAATCATATTTATGGAAGCCATAACTCAAGAGAAAACAATGGCTGCGACCTTGTTTTCAGTGCTTACTTTCATCATCGGACACAAAATGACAAACATATCACTTATTGTACTCCAAAAAGTCCAGATAACTACCAATTCATTTGAAGCCCTGAAGGATAAGGATAGCCTAAAGATTTCTCAGTATTGTATATGTCCTTTGGAATTTTTAATAAATTAATTAAAACGGATCACCACTAAGTGTGCTTCACATAGCTTAAATATTAATAATATTTAAATAGCTTCACAAGATTCATTAAATAGCTTCACAAGATTCATTAAATAGCTTCATAAGATTCATTAAATAGCTTCATAAGATTCTCTCAATTTCAAACTACCACTGTCTATAAAGTGGTGCTTTTAATACATTACCCATTTTCGAATTATGCTTGTTAACTTTATTTTTTATAGTGTTCCGATTTATTAGACTCATTTGCTAATTTATTCAGGTTTCCCCATTATCTTTCAAATGTGTTTAATATTGACTGAATTTGTCTCCGAAACCATTACTATGAACATTGATCCAAAAGATACCAAGGTTAATTTTTGCGCTCCTTAAATGATCAACAAAAAAAATTTCACATTCAATTGGGAATTTATTTTTTTGTTTTTCGGGAAGTTGAAAATTATCGCATACGATTATCCGGAAATGTTGTAATAGTTTTCGGACAAAAGTTATGAGTAAGAATAAACCATTTCCGCAACTGTTTGCTAAGAATTACAACTTGAGGTTAAGAGATCACGAAACTTATAAAGGACAAGTATCTTCACTAACCAAAATAATAAACCGTTCGATAGTAAAAGAAATGTATCTTCCCTCGGCCATAAATAGAACTAATAATAATGAGATAACTTCCATTTATTTGAGTATGTATTTGGCTAATATACCCATACATACATGGGCATGCATAGGAATATCTATATTCCACTTTAAGTTTTCATGTGCAATTAAGGTACCATAAAATTGGTTAATTCTCCCTTGATACGTACATTTCAGATTAAAATTTGATAGCGTGATTATTACTTGAGAGATTAAATTCTGAAATGATTTTACAAATGTCTGTTTTCGTTGCTCTCGCATTTTGATGAGTGATTTTATGATTTCCAATTACAGGCGATAAGACTATAGCGATAAGGCTATAAAATGTAAATATGAACGATAAAAATTATTAAATTTAAGCTTAGTATTTAAAAATAATCTTCGGTGAGACATTATTGAGACTAATTCACAGCAAATGTAAAAGCTCTCTGTTATTTATTTCAGGCGTCTTCGATCCGGCGAGAAAACAAGTCTGTTTTGGTACCAAGACTTCCCCGGAGACCTGCTTTTGGAAACGGATGTGAAGGGGGTATCAGCGTCTCCGTGGACCTTCTTGAGAGACAAAAACCATGAGTGGAACCCTGGGAAAATAAGCCACCCGCAAATGATAACATATTGGCTGGCGCTTAATGAAAAAAGTCGTGGGCGCGCGCGGCTGAAAAGATAAAAAAAATCGCCTATTTTTAAAATTCCTCCACTTCCACGAATCCGCCTTCTCCGACACTCTCCCTCGGCAGCGGCGTTGTAAAAAGGCACCGTTATAGCGGCCAAGGGAGATAAAACGGCGTGAACTTTTAGTGAAGAACTCTTAATGCGAGGGTGTAGTCGCTTTCATTACGGATCCGTGCGTTCGGAGCGACGAGGATACGTGATACGGAGTGCGACGGAGTGAACCGCTTGGGGCGAGGAGAGCCATAAAGAAGTGGAAAGATCCTACTTTTCCGAAGAGGAGCCTCGAGATAGCCGGCGAAAAAAGATATTCACGAGGTGGCGCTAAGTGGTTCCCGCGCTGTGCACAAGGGGTGAAGGAAGAAGTAGCGGTGTTTTATCGTTGGTCACGGGGGCGTCCTATTGGAGACTTAAAAGTTAATATTCCTCTATTCCTGAAGCCTTTTTCAGAGTAATTACTTCAATAATGGACGAAAGAGAGAGGTCAGGAATCCATTAGTTTTACTCGGTGAGCAAAGCGGGGAGAGGATTGGGGACTACCCCATATGACCGGAGGTTTGTCAGGAAGCAGCATTGGAAAACTTCTTCAGTTGAGGGATTAGGTGGTGTGATTCTCTTAAGAGTGGTTCAGAAGTCGAGGCTAAAGTTGAAGGAGGACCAAGGATCAGAGGATTCGTGTTGGAAATGAAGGGCGGGGCAGATGAGGCGAAAGGGTGGCCCAGCGGAGGATGGATGAGAACTCCTTGGAGAAGGAGAGATTGTGCTCACCACGCCCATGGCCTAACGGTTGCCTTACCCCTCTTCGTTCTCCTGATGAGTTCATTTGTCAACTGTCAAGGTGACACGGCTCCCGAAGGTAAGCTTTATTTCACGTATTTTATTTTTCGATTATTTCAAAAGCGCTATATAAACGCTCTCTGGGGCGTTGCCTCGAGTGCAATACTGCGATATACATTATCGGTTAATGCAAAAATAATATGTTCTTATCAAAAGGCTTGCCTTTGATGTTCCGACTCGTATTACGTTTTATTTTCCACTGAGATACCGCTGAAATTTTCTAACCGTCATGCATCACTTATCGCTATCTTGGATCTTGTCAATCTCATCCTTGAGTGAGAGATTACGGGTAACGGGTTGTTTTTATACAAAGACTGATTACTGAAGACACAGAAAAAATAAAAAAAGTAACCATATGAGGCTAGGTGATGAGTAAAGTGATAATTTTCTTATATTAAAGCAATTTACATGCAGTGGCATTCGCTCCTGTAACGAACGGATGATCACAATTTTCCTTGTCCTTGAGTATAATGAAAAATAAACGGAAGCGAAAAGTTTGGTGCTAGATAGGTTATTTAAGCGGATTTTTTAAGGATCCGAGAACGAGTACTAATCATTTAGCATTTCTGTTCATCTTTCAGTTCTGTTTTTTGTGAATTTTTGGGATACAATCGAGGACACTTCTTTTTAAAGTTGTATTCACGTGGAATTTATCATAAACGATTGAATTCGTTCCTATAGCCATGGCAA
Organism: Ladona fulva; assembly: GCA_000376725.2. NCBI lineage: Eukaryota > Metazoa > Arthropoda > Insecta > Odonata > Libellulidae > Ladona > Ladona fulva. The sequence continues at coordinate 1,640,503 of KZ308161.1, forward strand.
TTACATCTTCTCATTTAATCTTCTTTATATAACCTCCACTGATGTTTTAATGATAAGAATACTCCGCTTAACAACACAAAAACCATCGATATGATTCGCTTTCTCAACATAATTCGCTTTTTTAGTCTTGTTGAGATAGCAATTATTCTTGACTAAGAATAAATGAAATTGGGATTTTTTAAGTGTATTTAAATATGTATTCTCGATTCCTCGCCTAATTACGAACTCATAATTCACATTTACGATAAATACACTCCACAAAGCTGAGAGAAAAATAGACTAACAGAAACTAAATAAAATATCTTACAAAATCTATTAATCTCAGAAATTTTTCTCGGAAAAGGATTAGGATATTACTGTACGAAAATTCGTGCGGCTAGATATTCCTAGGGAGAAACGGGCATGAATAGTGTATAATAGAATCGGGACTCGAACTCAAGTCTATGCGTCCGATGCTATGAGGTCGTGGTTTTGGACGATACTGCTTAGTCTATTTCTTCCAAAAGGTACGAATAAATGAATAAATAAATGCTGGGAATAGCCCGATAGCTAGAGCAGTCGCCCGAAAGGACCCAGGGCCGATTCCCAGTCCTATAGGACGATTTTAGTATATTTTCTCCAGTTTCTTATACATTTCAATACCTTTCTCTTATTCAAGTATTTCTGTTTATAGTATGCAATATGCTTCCGTAAATAATTATGCAATATTAAAATTTTGTGCTTTGGATTTTACAGTTTGGTATGATTACTGAACACAGTTCTGGCAGCTTCGGTTAAGCAGTGGTTAATAAAATTTCCTTACTCTTAAGAGCTCACAGTATCAAACCCCTCCTCGGACATGGGTGTATTGATTTGTAAATTTTAGTGATTTGTAAGTAAAATCTATTATATTAAAAAAAATTTCATAAGTGTTTTCTCTCAAAAAAATACAATTCTATTTTTGTTCGAAAATATTACGTACGCAAAATGCAGCGATATTTACTTTTCAGTGAAAGGGAGGAACCAGATGAAATGTATCCTTTCTTCGCACAATTTCCTTATTAAATTGTTAAAAAACGTTGCATAAGGACAATAAAAAATTTCACCCAGAGTGTCTCAAAATATCATAGGATTAATCGAATCAAACACAATGGAAGAAGATTTCATACCTATTGCTGGTGAACGAAAATTTATTGCTGAATAGAGAATGAGAATCTTGCTACTCAGCTTATCTGATTCGTAATAAAATGAAGTTTATTCGAGTCACATGGCTACAGAATTATTCAAATGGACGCACGTTTCAATTTACACAATGATACGATAACTTAGATTACGCGCACGCTCGATTGCGACTTTCCATTGAACGACCTGAATCGATGTAACATAAAACTAATATTTTTTTAACTTACAATTGCTGTTTAATCTGAGGTTTTAAACCAATATGAATAATTGTAATATAAATATGCTACATGTTACTTTGTGAATGACTAAATAAGGATTGAAAAATGAATAGTTCACAAATTCCATATATCCATACTATTCTAATTAAAAATAGAGAGTTTAATATGAAAATATTCACAAATGCTTACTAAAGAAGTTTTATACACCAATGAATTTGAAAAATAATCTATATACAGTGATACCTCGGCTAACGAAGAGTATTCGTTCCGGAATTACATCCGTTAGCCAAAACGGAATGTTATCAGGTGTCTCACTTCCGGCCGTCTTGAGCAAAAAACAACCTATTTGGTTTGGTGGGTGTCCTCTACGTGATGCGGTCAGCTCATTTTTTTGCCACATACACAGACAGATAAGATACTGGAATGGTTCACGTACTCATGATTGCTGCTTTGTGTTAGCGTGCACATCCACTAAAAAATCGCTAGCCGAATTTATATTCGTCTAGTCCAAAAATCAGAGAAAAAATCTTTGTCGTCCAAAAAATTCGTTACAAGGGACACTCGTTAGCCGATGTAGCACTGTATTTTTATTTTTGAGATGGCTACACGCCGATATGTAACTACCGTCAATGGAATCAAATCAGTTCATGACCCTTTGTAACGCAGTCTCCTCAATAGCAGCGATCGAAACTCATATTTGAGGAGCTTCGTTTTCTCAAACCAAGAGGCATAATTGAACTTCGAATCCCTATTGGTTTCTAGCCTTCAAATATGCAATGAATCATTTTGAAGCCGTTCGACGACAACAAAAAAGAATTTCTACCCTCGCTAAGCTCATCTATCTGGAGGTCGGCAGCAATTTTTCATCAAAAGTTTTTCCAATAGCACTTCGCTGAAACCCACTTTATCTCCTTTATGAAACATTTTCTACTGAGACAATAATAAAATCCTCTCCTCACGTTCCACTAAATTCCGCTACCTATCGAAAACTAGTTTCCATTTCCAAATTAAGCGACAAAAATAATTCTTTCCTTCACCAGATACACCGCTATAAAAAAACTTCGTCTTCGCCTCTCCAATCGATTTCTGTTGAAAACTTAGGCAGCTCTCTTCAGTCATCATCTCTAAATTTTAATCCATTAGGAATGCCGGTCTTTTCCCCAGAGGCAAAGCAGTACTTTTTTTCCTGTTTCAGGAACTTCGTATCAAAATTTCGTAAAGCAACAGTCGCTTTCCCAAGTGCTTTACTTAAATTAGACTCAATGAGAACTGGGCGATGAAAAACTACGGATAGGAAAATATTTTCAAAACTAACGTCTAGCAATCGGCATACGAATCCCTAAGGCAAAGGTACCCAATTTTTCCTGCCCGTCTTCCAGAGCGCAATCAATATAAATAATAATAATATTTTATTTACCGCAAACAGGAAAAACCCCAATTACATGCGATATAATATATAAAATAAATAAAACATACATAAAAATTAATACATCACAAGAAATTTAAAATAAATTACAAATTAAGACAAATTTGAATAAATTTTCCGCTTTAAAGACGGAAGCGAGTCATGAAATATGTCAATATCAGAGGTTTTACCTAAGACCTCATTTGTCACTCTCATTATTCTAGCCATAGGTTCATATCGGCATACATCCACTCGCCCAAAGGAGTCCCTAAACAGCATGGTATGCCTAGAGCGTCTCAGTGGTACATTGAGGTTCACAAGCGACACAAGTTTACTACTGTCGATGAAGCCTGTTACAATGTTTCGAAGGAACACAATATCCGCCACAGCACGTCGTTTTTGGAGAGAAACAAGATTATATTGCTTGCAAACATTATTGTAGTCCTCTTTACAAAAGGTAGAGCCAGAAGTTTTAAAATTAATCCATTTCAGGAAACGCATTTGAATTTTCTCAATTGCTTGAGTTAGAGTGGTATGGTGTGGATTCCAAATCACACTATTAAATTCTAATGTAGGTCTGACAAGGGTACAGTAAGTATTAAATATAGTTTTTACAGAAAAGTTCTCAATAGCATTGCGCTTCAATAAGCCTAAAAGGCGAAAAGCCTTGGAACAAACAGTTCTAACATGCAGTTTAAAACTAAGTTTCGTGTCAAAAGTAACTCCTAGATCAGTATAAGAATTTACACGTTCTAAGGGAGTACTATCAATTCTGTAGTCGAACTTATGAAACTTTTTCTTTAACGTGAAGGAAATTGTCTTAGATTTGGATAAGTTGGGGTAAAGACTCCATTTCTGACACCAGCGAAAGAAAGCATCCAGGCCGTTCTGCTAAATTCGGCAATCATCGAGGGTAGATATTCTATTTGATATTTTAAGGTCATCAGCATAAAGAAGGCAATCACTTCGGAAGCTCCGAGGCAAGTCGTTAATAAAAACATTGAAGAGTAATGGACCTAAAATGGGCCCTTGAGGTACCCCAGAAGTCACACTGACACAAGAAGAGAGGGCACCATTTACTGCAACCCTTTGAAATCTATCATTTAAGTAAGATTGGAGCAACCTCAATAGTCCCCCACCAACCCCAAAGGCTCCAAGTTTTTTTAATCAAAAGACCATGGTCTACCTTATCAAAAGCTTTGGTAAAATCGATATATATCGTATCAGTTTGAAGTCCCAAGCTTATCACCGACGCCAAATTATTGGTACGTTCCATAAGATTTGTTGTTGTAGAGCGACAGGGAAGGAAACCGTGCAGAGAAATTATTTACACAATAGGACATTAATTTATCATGGAGCAGTTTTTCAAACACTTTAGAAAATGTAGGCAAAATAGAGATGGGTCTGTTGTTACTAACATTAGATTTACATCCACTTTTAAAAACAGGAGTAATTGTTGCAGTTTTCCATCTTAACGGAAAAGTCTGGAACTGCAAAAATGTATTAAATAATGAGAGAAGCGGCACACTAAGTTCATCTGCACATAATTTCAAGATAGGAATTGGGATGCAGTCACTACCTGGAGAGACATTAGCTTTCAACCCACGAAGAGTATTTACAATATTAGCCTTAGTAAAGCTCACAAAAGTGAGAGAATCAGAATTATATTCTCGGGACAAATCATAATCTGTAGTAGAGGATAAAGGGATGTGATTCTTACAGAAGGATGCAAAATATTCAGAAAATAAATTAGAGACATCCTGACTGTTATTAGCGATGATATCCTGATAACAAACAGCAAATGGGATCCTACGAGTACCCCTTTTCCTTCTCATATGCCTCCAGAAGAGTTTGGGGTCATCTGCTAAAGATGAGTCAATATCGTTCACATATGAGTTGTACTTCTGTAATTGGAGTGCTTTAGAATTGGGGCGCTGAATTGAGAACTCAATGTAATCAGACAGCAGATTAGTGCGTTTCCATCGACGATAAGATCTAGATTTAGCCTTTAAGGAAGAAATAACTTGACCATCAAACCAAGCAGGATATTTGGGAACACTAACACGTATTAATGGGACACAATCTAAGATAGTACTATAGAATATGTTATCGGTTTGTATTATTATCATTGCGAACAACCAGGATGATAATAGAATGATCGAAACGAAAAAGTAAAGCCATGAAATTCACTAAATGAATCCACTAAACTTTCCTATTACTATAAGTAATATCCTTACGTTTTCTCATATTATATGACTCCGCATTATTTAAATTTAGAAAGAAAAGCATCATCTTTCCTAACGTCCCCACTTCCACCCTATAGCTTAATGCTTTCGCTTAATTCTGAGATTTCCGAGAAAACTGTCTGCAAAACGGGTTTCGGTTAAAATTTACACTATCAAATTGACAATTTTTTTAATTAATTCTTGAGATTTTACTGTCATCGTTGGAGTGGGCTTAGAAAATCTTTAATGCAAATATAAAACCTCAAAATTATGGTATACTATGGAAAACATGTACCAGAAATCATTCACTCTTTAAATACTTTGAATAAAGAATTATACTAAAGAGTTGCTCTCAAGTCCCAAAAAAGGCTTCGGCTAAAATTTGATTCGGAGTAAACCGTTATTTTTCCACGTAAATTGGTCAAATGACCTTAAAATGGCGATTCCGCCAGATTTTTCACTGCTAAGAAGACAGGAAAACGGGTAAGGGTGACTTTGCGCAAGATGGAGCGCACCCAGGAAAAATCCCAAGGAAGAATAGACTTGAAAAAAGTCTGACGGGACCGGGAATCGAACACGGGTCTCCCAATTGCGGTCGGGTGACAAAGTCTCCCGAATGGCTTGAAGAAACGTTCTGCCGGGATAGCTCAACGGACAGAGCACCCGACCGGCAATTGGGAGACCTGGGTTCGACTTTTTTTCACGTTCATTCTTCCTTGGGACTGCTAAGAAGGAAAAACCGACCCTCTGACCAAAGGTCTTCCTCACCGATGCCCGACATCCTGTTTTCAAACGTTCACAGTATTCCTTTTACCTTTTCTTAATCCTTCGAGGACTACTTCACAGCATGCTCTTTCGTTCCATGTTTTGCGACACAGTAATAACTAAAGTATCCCTAAATCACGTACTAGGCGATGCCGACAGAAATCGCGTACGCCGAATTCGAGTAAGTCAGGGCACAATTTTGCATATAAACGCCTTAAATTTTGTGTTTTCGGGATCAAATGTTAACAAAAACACTATTTTAGAAGAAACATTATTTTAGAAATTATAAAATTTGTAGTTTTTTGTATATCAATATAAAATATTTTTAATTAATACTTACATAAATCAAAATTATTTTAATTTCAAGGATAAGGGAAAGACGTTTTACTTAAAGAAAAGAAATTTTGAATACAGCTGTTAATGAATTATAGGTTTTAAAACACTCGGTGAGCCGTATGTCGGCAGGCGGAACTCACGATGAGGAAATGCTCAGTTCCTATTGTGGAGCCCCTGATGACGGAGGCATTGTCTCCGAAATGCGCATAGAAATTTTCCCAGAAATCGGTAATCCGGAGCTTTTAGTTTTTCTCTAAAAGTTCAAGAGTCAAAAAATTGTATTTAAAAGCGGATGAATTTCTGTAATTTTGTGTAGGTTCCAACTCACGATGAGGAAATGCTCATTTCTTATAGTGGAGCCCCTGATGATGGAAGCATTATCTCCGAAATGCGCATAGGAATTTTCCCAGAATTCGTGCAGATTTATGAGAGATCCAGGATCACGTATCTAGCAGGCAATAAGGGCATGACCGTGACCTCTGAAGAAAGCGCCGCGAATTGGAAATTTCACCCAAATAAAAAGCCATGAAATGCATCGAAATTGGCCAGCGTGCGATAAAGGAGGGAGAAAATGGAATCCGCAGATACTGTGAGGTCACGAAGCGGCGATAAATGTGAAACGAAGAGATCGTAAATTATTTCCGATTTATGCCTTTGCAATCGAAACTGTTTCCTGGAACGAACGCAGAATATTCCGACGAGAATGGTGAAAGTTGAAAACAGCGAAATGTCAAAACATTTTAGACTACAGATCAGTTCTTAGCAATTAAGATGCCACGGTGCCATTGACGAATCTGGAGGGGTGATCGCCACTCCCGTAAATGACTGCAAAACAAGCAGTTTGCAGAGGACAGGAGTGGGCAATCTTTTGGAGAAATCGTGACAAAATCTCGGACACAAAATCTTTCCACGTGCCAACCGAATGTTTTGAGGAAAAATTATTTGATGTCTCGATATTTGATATTTGTGAGATTACGCAAATCCGTTCCAAGATTGTCGTTAACCACGGCGCAATTTTCCAGAACCATACTGCATGTGAGATATACAGATAAAATTCATTAAAATGGGAACATATTATGTGTTCAATTATATTTGCAAACAAAAAATTATCATTAATAAAATGCATTGTCGTGAAATGAGTTTTTAATTGTCAATCTTCACCAGATGGAATAGAACAGGTATTTATTCAGTGCCAGATTGAGACTAAAAAGTCTCCCCTTACACCTAACCCTTTGCCACTTTAAAAGTGAGTAAAAATAGAGAGAAAAATAGCAATGAAGAATAGAATAGAATGAAACTATAGAGTGGATTTAAAAAAAACCCGTTTTCACTTATGAAAAAATGCCCACTGCAGGAAAACACCCGCATGAAGGAAGAGTGAAAAATCTGCGAAACCTATAGATAGTGATAGCTAAATTTTCAATGAAAAATCCAAATAAAATTATTTTTTGTTACTTGAAAAGAAAACATTAACAATAAAGGGAAAAAGGCGTACAATGATTTGGCAAAGTGGCGAGCCTCTAGTGACCTAGTGGTGTTCTTGAAAACTCACCTAATTTACCCTATAAGCTTCTCAGATGCGAAAAAAACGACCAGAAGTAACTGTCCATTTTAAACGACACACTGCTTCTGAGGCACTAAGTAATATCTCGTTGTACAACGTAATATCCGAGAGTACCATATGCCTTTGGCCTGACGTTAATTTTATGTAATAATCTTTCTTCTCTGATTGAATACTTCATCCTGAAATATACTTTCCAAAAAGAGGGCATACGTGAAAATTCTACACCTAGTCAAGCCACTCTTCGCCCTGCTAACGAAATTTTCAATGCATATGTATGGAGAATTGATAATGCTTATATGTCTCGTTTAAAGGGTCACTCTCCTTGAGTATGAAGAAATATCGAAAGAAGCTGAATAATGGCTGTACGTGTGGAACTTTTATAATGTCATCAGGAACGGAAATGTTGCTGTGAAAACACTTTGTTTCAACTTGAAAATGAGTCCCTTCCGTAAATCGGTCTCGATGCATGTAGCGAGGCTTTAATCGGAGAGTTTGGCATACATTGTCAGGGTGTTCTGACTAAGCATTTCAAAATTTCTGTGTTTTGTAACACGAGTGCAACCGTATGGGGGTTGAAAACGATTAGATCAGCGGTCCCCAAACAAGGGTCCGTGAGTATGAGTGTTAGCAGATTTGGACAAATTTAGTACTCCTAGACTAGAATTAGACTAGAATTTAGTACTACTAGACTAGACTAGAATTTAGTACTATTAGACTAGACTAGATTTAGTGCTAGACTAGACTAGATTTAGTAATTTAAGTGATACTTAATTCAACCTATTAATTTAGTATTTTCTGGACTTATATTACCTTTTCCAGTGAGTTAAGTCGATGAATGCAACATAATACTAAACTTTTAATTACATATTTTCAATGGTGTATGGAATCTAAGTAAAATCTCAATATGCATGTAAAAGCACAATATTTTGGGGGTCCCCGAAAGAAAAAAATGTCTGAGTTGTGGCAATGTTTTTAAGAT